>JAGDYQ010000048.1:2680562-2775474 GCA_021962125.1 Bulinus truncatus | reverse complement strand
ATGCAAGTTTTTGTGTGGACTGTCTTACAGCCAGACACAATGAATCGAGCGGCAAGAATTGTGGATTTAAAAACAAATGGCAGAGTTAATCCACTGTATTAATCTACATGAAATATAATTCATTTTAAGTCATTTCCAGTTGACAAAATTTATTAATTATTTCGTTATTATTGCAAAGGTTTTGTTTATTTTTTTTTTATTACGAATTCCTGGATTATTTTTTTTTTCGTTAACAAGATTAATTGATAACTACATGTATTTTTTACATTGTTAAAAAAAACCTTAATAAAAATGTTTTACATTGTCAAAAACCTTCACAAATTGTGTATTGTATCATTATATGTTAGTATTACATGTTGACGTCAGGGTGATATTTATAGATTGACATACCCCGTCACTCGTGGGAGGGGAGGCGACAAGTATAGCAACCCCCTCCCCGTACCAATGTATCATTTGCAATTTTTTTTTCTTGTGAGCTGTTGTTCAGCACACCTTTCTTCTTGGGGCAGGGCCCCCGAAAGCAGCCCGTACACATGTAAGGGGGCCCATAAACTGGTGTGGGGGGAGTGTCTCTATTGAATTTAAATTTATTTTTCTACAACACAGCTTGTCCCTGTTTTCGAAAGGTTCTAGACGGGCACCATTTTGTTTTTGGTGTTTTTCAAGAGACTAAAAATTGTATGACGTCGGCCCTGCCCAGGGGTGGGGGCTCATAATGGATGCGGACCTGTCTTGGCCTCATAATGTCAGAGGCCCTGACTAGGGTTAAGACATTTCTTCTGTCGGTAGGGCGACCAACTAATTCCTTGCAACATGAAATGCTAGATTGCGAAATGCCTCACGCGAGAATAATTTATAATGAATTGCGGAGAACATTGTTGGCACAACAGTTTCATTTCTCGAAATTTGTCTTTTCTTTTTTTAAACTGAACGCTTCCGGTTTAATTTCCCCCCAAGATATAAACACTGCATATACTCTCGACAGCCGACTGACTGACTACCTGTTTTCTGTCTGTGGGATTACAAGTTTAAAGGTGAAACTTTTGGTGCATTTTAATCACTGGGCTGTGATTATAACTGGACATTTAATTATATTGGACATTTTGGGCGTATTGATTTGAATAGTTGGTTTAGAGCTGTTTCAGTTAGAGTATGTAATCGTTTATAATAAAATGACGTCATCAAAAAAAAGAGTATTTTTTTTTCAAAAAGATTGATGCACTATGATGGCGGACTTGTGTGTCATGTTTGTTTTTTTCATTTACATGACCTTAACGAATACAATTGAATTTATTTATTTTTATTCAAGACAAACTTATTTCATTAGAAAAGATAGCATTCAAGGCATATGTATATCTCAACGAAGTGGCTACTGTACCATTAAGCGCCATTATATTAGGGTTAGGAATATGGCTGGTGCCGGTATTTTTTTTCGGGTACCAGCAATTATATTAGGGTTAGGAATAGGGTTAGGGATAGGGTTAGGGTGTGGAGCAATATCTATTGCCTGGAAAAAAAAATACGGAGTCCCGCTTGATGGTACCGTAGCCACAGCGATATCTCAATGGAATAAGAAAGAAATGGGGAAAGGGACACACAAAATCTATTCCACTCTTTAGACTGTTGTATATCTGTTGTAGAGACTTATTCGCCAAATAATGGTGCATTTGTGGCTTGTTGAAGACTTAATGTCTCATTTCTAAACAACATCTATCTTCTACACATTTCGTTCAATATTATACTCACAAATCTATCTATCTATTTATCTGCCTTCTATCTATCTATCTATCTATCTATCTATCTATCTATCTATCTATCTATCTATCTATCTATCTATCTATCTATCTATCTATCTATCTATCTATCTATCTATCTATCTATCTATCTATCTATCTATCTATCTATCTATCTATCTATCTATCTATCTACCTACCTACCTACCTACCTACCTACCTACCTACCTACCTACCTACCTACCTACCTACCTACCTACCTACCTACCTACCTACCTATCTATCTATCTATCTATCTATCTATCTATCTATCTATCTATCTATCTATCTATCTATCTGTCTGTCTGTCTGTCTGTCTGTCTGTCTGTCTTTCTGTCTGTCTGTCTGTCTGTCTGTCTATCTATCTATCTATCTATCTATCTAATCTATCTATCTATATGCCAGTCAACCAAATTAGCGTAGTAAACATAGCGTATTAATGAACGTGGCTCCTCGAGCCAAGACACAGAAATGAGTGCATTATATTGTAAAAAAATAGAAACTGCTATTAACTGACGCAGAACAGGTTTAATAAAAGTTCAAAAATTTTAATTAAAAAAAAAGGTGTGCGTATAGCTATACAATTTCTGAGTCCATCCCCGGCTATTGTATAGAGTAGCCCGACATCTCTATTCTACCTATAACGACATCTCTATTCTACCTATAACGACCTCTCTGGTCTATACAAACATCCACGTCACACTCGCCTCAATGAGAATCTATTTACCTTTGAAACAAGAATAAGAGAACAAAAAAAAAATAGAATAATGTTCGACCCAACACGTTCGTCATGCTGTTTGCTGTCTGTCAATGTTGAGTCAATCTTGCATGTCAATCTTGCATGTCAAGTCAACCTGTGTTATTCTGTTTGTGTGTGCGCGCGTGTGTTTCGGTGTCTGCGTTGCCTACGGGAGATTGTTTTTTTCCGGTTCCCTGTTCCCGGAATAAATACCGGGGGCGGTAACTCAGAGAGACCAGTGAATAAAAATATTTTGGTCGCTACAGTTATTTCCCCTGGTTAGGGCCCCATTACCAGTATGTAAATTACATTGTCACTGACCACTATATCCAAGGCCCCATTACCAGTATCTAAATTACATTGTCACTGGCCACTATATTTAAAACTAAATGATAAGTAAAAGCGAAAAAAAAAATTTTCAAAAAAAAATCATTATACAACACGGTTAGATTTAAGTGTAATTTTTACGGTAACTTCGTAAAAGGGGAGGGGGGAGTATACATATATTGCTTTCCCCAAAAGGGTTGGATGTTTATTTCATAAATTTTATAAACCACCAATTGAACGGTTGATTTTTTTTGTTTTTTTTTTTTTGCGATGTTCTTCTTTCATCCTTACCATTTCCCGATGGTGCATCGGTCATGGAGGCACCACGGGAGACATGTGCAGATGACTGGTACTCGCCAGATGGGAGTCGAACCCGTAAAAACCCACATCATGAAAGTCGTGCTGCAGCATGAGCATGCGGGCTCGCTACCAAAGTGCCGCCCATCACTACCCCGGGCAAAGCTCGCAGAGCGGAGGTTGGGGGAGGGGGAGCGAGCTAGGAGACGACCCCCCCCGCTCTCACCCCCTCGCCACCAATCAATTATGGGAGGGTGCCTACGTTGTCAGCGACGCCACTGGTGTAAATAATGAATCGAATATGTCATTAATTCAATCTTCGATACGATACAGTGCCGAACCGAGGGATTTGGGGGGGGGCTTTCCTCTTTGGGGGCCCCTGCATTTTGACATTCGATACCATGAATGAGATAATGTACTTTATACTTAATGTAAAAAAAACACTTTGGGGGCCCCCTCAAGCTGGGGCCCGGGGGACTTTCGAATTTGGACCTCCCCTCCCCCACCCTAGGTACGCCTCTGATACGATACGATAATTTCATTGTCTTTTTTTTTCACGATCCTTTCCTACCACGGACACGCGGGTCTGGATTAACCATTGGGCTAGTAGGGCTGAAGCCTTGGGGGGGGGGAGAAAAAAATCGGCCCTGATTTCATCAAACTATAAAAAAACTGTCAGAGATTTATCACCGCTGACTTCGTTTATGAACAGGGCAGTAAATCTGAATAACGGGCAACTGTGGCTTAGGGGGAGAGAGAGTACTGCGGGCTGTGCGGGCGAAATAGAAAATAAAAGGGGCGCCAAAAATACACACAGCGCCGTTCAATGTACTTGAGATTGGGAAGAGGGCTCCAAATAATTATGCCAGCTATACGGCTCTGACAAGCGTAGCATGTAGAATATGGATGGACTTATTTAACAGATTTCACGGGTGTTCTGTCTTCTCCCCCTCCCCCTACCCGCCCTGTTCGATAACAAGCCTTATAAGGCCTTTATCCGGCCCTGTCGACATAGATCAGATCAGTTTTTTTTTAATGTCTGTAATGAGTAGGAGGAGGAATAAAATACAAGTAAATAAACAAATTAAAAAGTTCAACTGGCTGAAAACAGACAAGAGAAACTTTGCAACGCATGTGGACACATTTTTATACATTTTTATTTCTTTTTATATAAAACTAAATCTCTTATCCGAAAGATATTATAAAAAAAAAAATATTTTGGTCTGAAAATTCTCTTCCTCCAAACAAGGCGATGTAGGAATATGTATCTGTTTTTTTTTATTTTTTCTCTGTGGGTTTTGCTGAAAGGGAGAAACAAGTGGGAGTAGATTAAGAAAAACTAACTGGGATTCGCCAAAATCTAACATGGCCATCGAAGTTATTTTTGTTTAACTTTCTCTCTAGCCAACCTGGCACAGTCTCGTTATGATTATTTGAACGCAGACGCCTCCAGGGAAAAAAAAACAAACAAAAATAATTTTACTTAGACCAAATTCGGCGGCTGCTAAATGCGGACAAACCGTAAAAAGAAACTACAAAAAAAAAAAAGAAATAGAACTGCGCATGTCTCATGCACCCCGAGCGTGCTGCTGGCCGATGGTTTATTTTAAAGGTAATCTGTGTACATTTACCATGGGGCTAATTTGACATGTACATCGGGGAACTTCAAGATGTCAAACTTAGCAGGCAAGAGTTGAGTACTTGTTAACACTCAAAGTACCGGACTGGCTCGTTTCATTTTTTCCCCTTACTATTTCTATTAGCCCTTTCTGTCTATAGAGTAAAAAAAATGTATATATGTTTGTATAAACTATTTAAAAATAAGCTTTTAATTTAAAAAATGCACTAAAAAGAAACTGATAGTACCTTATATATCACACAACTATTTAAATGAGTTATCAGTACTTAAAAAGGTAAAAAAGCGTGGGTGCCGGTTTAGATCTCTATAATAAAGACTCATTTATTTTGCTATTTACGAACTAACATGGAAGATATATTAACTCCCAGTATATTCTAGTCACTTTAGGTTTATGAGGAGTATAGTTATGGGGCGGGGGGTTGCTGTGAATAAAAGTTTGGTTGTGTTACAAATAAGTTATACAACAACAACTCGTTTACGTTTAGAACCAACATTTCCAATCGCCGCCATATATATATATATATATATATAATCTCCAACAATCTATTGTGACACTTTACTTGATCATTGGTTAACGAGCATCTCCTAATACTTAATCAGCAAATTCTCTGAAAAGAAGATAATTTAGTTTTTTTTTTTTTTAAAGGTTAGACGACATTTTTATTAGCCAGTCTTTCATTCAATTTTTAGCACGGGGCATGATGCCCCCACCCCCACCTTTACCCACCCCTCGCTACGCATCTGCTGCCAATCAAAATGTTGGACACCAGGGGATATTTGCATTTTCGGCGGCCCGTCAAAGTCGTCTGAACATAAGCCTTGGGACCCCCTGGCACACCAGCGTGTTGTGTCCCCAATAAAATAACGACTTATGATAATGAAATAAAGAGGTTTATCAGAATGGGCCCCCCGCCTCCTTATCATAGTGCTCGCCTCCCCGGGTATAGTTCCCGGACGGGCCCATGTGTTAAAAAAAATCCCTCTAATACTAGATAAACTGTGGGCTATGAAAGAGTGGGGGGGGCTCAGAGAATATATGCATGGAGGGAGGACTAGGGGTGGGCTTGGGATGATTGGGGCCTACAACTGACCTGGTTTCTTTTGTTGTTAAGAATGTGCGTTCCGCTGAGGGAGTGGATTCGAACGAATGTAGTAACAGTGTTGATTTGCCGTATTCAGCTCAGATCGTTATCGGAAGTGCAAAAAAAAGAAAAAAGTCTTTGTTTGCTGGGAAGGTCCATTTGAATAGGATTACTTGTCAGTCGTGGATTCTGGTTCCTCTGAAGGTGATTGTTTTTTTTTATTTTGGTAACCGCAACATCCTATATAAGCTACTTCCGCCCCCCCCCCCAGTTATACCTCACCCCCCCCCCAATAAACTACGCGTCTGGCTGCGCCCACTAAGTGCGCAGTTTGAGATTCCTTGGTGGGCGTACTAGCATTGAGACGACTGAGTAAACAATGACGTTTCCCTGGTTACAAAACAAGCCAGATTTTTTTTTTATTGTGTTATTTTGTAGTTTTTCTTTTTCACTTACGTCATTTCTGTAACGTAAGTCCAAAAGAAACACATACGAACGTACCAAGTTTTATTTGTATCTTTTTTTTGTAGATGTTCTTGGGTTTTTTTTGGATGTTCTTGGTTTTTTTTTCTTTTGTAAACGAAAAAAAAGTTAACATAGACGTGGCCACCGGATATGAGAAGACGTTAGTTTACGAGTTGTTTACCTCTTCTATTTTGAAGTTTGATTAGCTAAACAAGAGCTTAAAATTCAATACACTTTTGTGTGTGTGTGTGTGTGATTGTTTCGTTGGACTCTAATGCAGTGATTGTGTGAGGTGGTGGGGTACTGTTTCATGAACTGTATTTTTGCTCAGTTTCTTAAAACTCAGTTTACAGTAATCCGGATGTTCTCTGAGCGACCAGTAGTGCATCTAGTGTTATAGGACTTAACATAGCCAGGGGCGGTCTATTAAAAAAAAATGCCACCCCTTCCCGGTGACTTAAAGGGCCGCCTGACGAATCCCTTCTCCGCCGCGCCTTCTCCCCCTCGTCGTTACGACACTGCCCATACCCCCCGCACCCCTTCCATATCCCCTCCCACCACCTCCTCGAGTGTTATCTCTGTACAGGATATTTGAGACGGCCGACTGGGAGCTAGGATTTCGAATTAGCATCATTTCCGTTGTGTTGCATGTGATGCATGTTTGTGTGTGCGTGCGTGCATGCGTGCGTGGGTACATGTGCTCGTCATTTCAAAGAGTACAATAACCGTTGTTTATTATCAGGGGACGCGCCGGACCCCCTCATAGCAAACCGGTGGTCAGAAATAGACCCCCCCCCCGTGGGTACTTTGCAGTTCGCAACAAACATCATTTTGACTCAAGCGTTCACAGTCTACTAAAAACATAATATTGAATTACAGTGTGGCCGGTTGGCCGAGAGTCTCGGGTTCGATACCCCCCCCTGTAAGAACCAAAATGGAAATTTTTCCGGGTGAAATGTGGTGCAGGTGAACTAGAATCCACCCCAGGTGTGTGTGTGTATGTGTGTGTGTGTGTGTGTGTGTGTGTGTGAAGTCCCTGTAAGGATGAGACCCAGGTTTCAAATGGGAATCTGACTTTAGTTAGGAAAGTAAAAATGCCCATAACATATAGATAAATAGATGTATATATCGATATAAAGATAGATAAATAGATAGATGTATAGACATATATATATACAGATATATACATATAAAGAGAGAGATAGATAGACAGACAGACAGATAGATAGACAGAGAGACAGATAGATAGACAGATAGACAGACAGATAGACAGACAGACAGACAGACAGACAGACAGACAGACAGATAGATAGATAGATAGATAGATAGATAGATAGATAGATAGATAGATAGATAGATAGATAGATAGATAGATAGATAGATAGATAGATAGATAGATAGATAGATAGATAGATAGATAGATAGATAGATAGATAGATAAATAGATAGATAGATAGATAGATAGATAGATAGATAGATAGATAGATAGATAGATAGATAGATAGATAGATAGATAGATAGATAGATAGATAGATAGATAGATAGATAGATAGATAGATAGATAGATAGATAGATAGATAGATAGCCTGAGTGCCAATATGGGTTACTTACAGTGACGTACCTAGGAATTTGGGGGCCCGGCGGGTTTGGTCCCTCTGGGAGCTCATGTATTTTGACTTTCGACATCATGACATGAGATGATGCACTTAATATTTAATGTAAAAAAAAATTCGGAAACTCCTTAGGACCCCCCCCTCCCCTAGATACGCATTTGGTTACTTATTTGGCGCCCACGCTTTTATTCATTGAAATGTATATACATGTGCGTCCAATTTAATAAAGGTCTGTTTTTAATTATTTTTGTTTGTTTATATAATTTTTTCATACTTTTAGTGTCAAAATTATTCATCTTGATTTTTTGGTTGTTTAGTTAATATAAACTATTATAAACTAATATAAACTAATATGAACTAATATAAACTAATATAAACTAATATAAACTAATATGAACTAATATGAACTAATATAAACTAATATAAACTAATATGAACTAATATAAACTAATATAAACTGGTGTATATAAGCTAATATAAGCTAATATAAACTAATATAAACAAATATAAACTAATATAAACTAATATAAACTAATATAAACTGGTGTTTATGGCTTGATAAGGAAAGACTAAAAAAAATCTGTTGTTTTATATTTTTCTTATAGTGTATATTGCTAATAGAATTTTACGTGCTTATGTTTAGTAAAGTTTACATACAGTCGCTTGACAGACTAGGTACCCGCGCTCAACTTGTGACGCCAAAAATCTCATGTCATTTACTTCCCTCTTAATATACAATTATCTTTTTGTTTCAAAGTAATTAGCTTCGGACTCCATGAGAATCTGATTTGTTGACAGGAACTGGTTAATTAAGATCGCGTATCGTCATCTACAATACACATCAGGCTTCGAGATTTCAATGCCGAACCTAGGGGAATTGGGGGGGGGGGCTGGCTGCAGTTTTGACATTCGACACCATGACATGAGATAATGTACTAAATATTTAATGTAAAAGAAAATTGGGGCCCCGGCAATGTTCCCTCTAAGGTGTGGTATGAAGTGAGCAAGACATTTTGTCGATATTTTTGTTTGAGGCCAAAAATTTGTGAGCGATTTAGGCGATGTCGTCCGTCGGAGTGAGCGATCTTACATGCAATATGAGCGACGCTCTGAATACGTGTGAGCGATCGCTCACGCGCTCGGCTTAGAGGGAACATTAGGCCCCGGGGGGGGGACTTTCAAATTTGGACCGCTCTCCCCCACCCTAGGTACGCCAAATCGCACATTGATTCGAAATTTCTCGAAACACAGACTCCGTCTCTAACGCCAGAGAGTGACTGTAATATATAAAAAAAAAAAACACAACATATAAAATGAAAGTCTAAATTGAGTTGAGTTGTTTTATTTTGGGAACCGTCACCACCCAAAAAAAAAAAGCATGACCCACCCCCCACCCAACACCCAGATTGCTATGCAGCGTAAAGCTGTCAATTCTCATATCATTTATTGTCTGTGAAGACATTCAAAGATTACTCCCATGTCAGTCTGCAGATCGCAGAGACAAAAAAAAAAGGGGGGGGGGGGCTGATTCTTAAAGAGACCTTGAGCTCCATGTCGCATCAAAAGAGACTTGTTTCTTACACTTCTTTTCGACTTTTTTTTATTTGACGACATTTTTTTTTATTTAACTGCTAACAAAGACCATATATATATATATATATATATATATATATATATATATATATATATATTAATCTCGGCGCATGCGCAGTCTAGCGTAATAGATCTGTCACTGAAGTTCACAATGGTGTGGCTGAGAAGCTTAAAAATATAAAAATAATAATAATAGGATGAACTGATTTGAATCGTCTCATGGTGTGTCTCCCCCCCTCCCCCCCCCCGACCAAATCACGTGAGATATTCTGCGACACACTCACAGACACATGCTCACAATTAAAAGACAATTTTATAATTTAATGTTATAATTTTTTTGTCTGTTTTCTTTTTTTTTTTTTAAAGTAATAAAAAGTATTTTTCTTTGCTTTTTCCGTTTTTTTTTCCCCCTGTTCATTGTTTTGATTTTGAAATCAGACAGCTAGAATTCCTGGATTATAAATGTTACTTTTTTTAAAAATCACATTCAACACTGGTAAATGTAGTCTATTTGTTTGTGCGTGTGTGAGAGAGAGAGAGAGAGAGAGAGAGAGAGAGAGAGAGAGAGACACGAAAGCCACTTAAGCCTTGACATGGATTCCATATATGGTCCATTCTATAACTGAATAACTCAATTTAACATAAGAATATTGATTTAGCTTTTATCCTATTCATTTTTTCCCTTCTAATTATTAAATGACTGCCATTTTACAACTTTAAACAAAAAATTACAAAAAAACTAAATGTTATGTGCAATGTGTGCTGTGAATGTTATGTGCAATGTGTGCTGTGAATGTTATGTGCAATATGTGCTGTGAATGTTATGTGCAATGTGTGCTGTGAATGTTATGTATAATGTGTGCTGAGAATGTTATGTACAATGTGTGCTGTGAATGTTACGTAATAAATGTGCTGTGAATATTATGGATTATAGATCGATACATAATACACACCGGTAACGTAGGAAAAGGCGGGGGGGGGGGGATCATGGTTTTTGCTATTAGCCGTTAAATGGGAGTGGGGGGGTGTTTGATTCATGTCTTGTTATGTAAAGCAAATAAACAATAACAGTGAAACAAAATCCTAACAACGTCCAAAAGGTTTCTGATATATATACATATATATATATATATATATATATATATATATATACTTAGGATCAAGTAGTCCAAACAATTTAATAGGAAAAAAGTAACGAATGAAATCAAATGTAAACAGTTATTAAAAAGTTTCTTACCGATAAAAAAAATTACTGTGAAACAATATTCTATTTTTAGCCTTACCCTATACACGCAGACCTATCCAATTGATCTCAACTTGATACACTTTTATAGAAAATCACAAGTGATACATTCTGGAGGTATTTTTTTTATTGAAATAATCTAATTATGTGAATATACAGTGGATTCCGCTTAATTGGGACACCGCTTAATTGGGACAAAAAGCCTCGGTCCCGATGTGTCCCAATTAAGCGGAATCGACTGTACATATATGTATAAAAGCTCGTGCATTTCGACAAACTGAATGAATTTTACGCGGGAATTCTCTCGGAGTTTCTGATTGGTTGCTCTATTTAATAGAAATGACTTCCCTTTGTTAACATGGTGGTGTATATTGTAAGGAACAAAGTGATCAATCGCCTCCCCTTATAATTCCTTTCGATTCCTGAAACGTTTCGCACTCAACAACAAATGACACCTACCTCAAAGACAACGCGTCAATATATTTATTTTTTTCCTTTCGATCTCCCCCCCCCCAATTCAATCACACACACACACACTTAGACACCTGCAAAAAGATTCGGTCAATGACCAGAGGCCAGAGAAAACAGCCGGAGACGAGAACAAATTGTTGTGGCGTTGGTACAACAAATAGACAATGGATCAAGGTGTAACAGCCGCTCAATGACCGGAGGTATGTGTGTAAGGGGGGTGGGGAGGGCTAGTAGTTCTATTGCTAATTGACCAGTTCACGGGTATGTTCCGTGGAACAACGCAATAAATTTCTCTTCCGAAAATGACCATTTTTATTCGGGGACTTTCTGATGCGTAGGAAAACTGAGTAACTATGGCCTGCTAGGTCTCCCTTCCAGTATTAATTTCTATAAATTATGGTACTAAGATGGCGTTTGGGGGGGGGGGGGGAGGGAGGCACCAAATATCTCTGAAAGTCACTGCCTAGGGCAGAGGGTGGTGAAACCTTAACATATGTCGGGGGGGGGGAGCAACTGACCCTAGGGGGGCCCGGTCGGTACATTATTAAGATGACTAGCATTCGGCGGGCGGTTGTGACCAGTTGGGCCCAGTTGGTGGACATTGTCAGGGATCCAAAATGGGCTGGTAGTAGTGTTGCTTTCGTTGACGAAAACTAAAACTAAAACCTTCGTTAACGAAAATGTTGACTTTTCGTCAACGAGAACTAAAACTAAAACTAAAATTAGCATCAAGACTAAAACTAGACGAAAACTGAAATTATTACAGAAAAAACGAAATAAAAACTGAAACTAAAATATAGTGTTGCTTTCGTTCACGAAAACTAAAACTAAAACCTTCGTTAACGAAAATGTTGACTTTTCGTCAACGAGAACTAAAACTAAAATTAGAAGCAAGACTAAAACTAAACGAAAACTAAAATTATTACAGAAAAAACGAAATAAAAACTGAAACTAAAATATGACCTGGGACTAAAACAACACTAGCTGGTAGCAGCCCTGCCAGGGGGTACTATTAATACGGCCCTCAAATACCTAAGATCGGCCCGGGTCATACAGTGAGTGGTCAGTTCGGTCGTCAATTCTTAGCAGTGCGTCTGATGTGAACTTTTTACTCTGTTGACATTGTTAAGAGCGAGCAAGACTACACAACAAGCAAGCCAATGTAACGAACAACCCAATGTAACGAACAACCCAATATAGCGAACGACACAATATAAGGAACATATTGAAACAAAAAAGTCAAGGAAATTTCATGGAAGAAATACAAATACAAAGGAGATAAACCAACATGTGTTTGTGTGTGTGTGTGTTTGTGTACCTACGAATGAGACCTATTGTATTATCTGTTATTCTACAATTCTACCTTCTCTCTCTCTCTTCTCCCAAAATTACCCATACACTCACACACACGCACTGTAAACTAGTGCCACCGTGTTCAGCGCCGGGAGTGGGGGGGGGGGGCTGTTGTCGCAACAGTGTCGTTGAGGCCGAACGACGATTGCTTGTGACACGTCTGATAGAGTCTGTGACAAGTGTCCCCTCGCCCATACCCCAAACCCCCCCCTCCATGGGCCACGTACATGTCACCAGCTCCCAGTGTCACACATCCATCTTTCTATATGCCACGTGTTGGTGGCGAGGTGAAAGGGAAGGGAGAGTGGTAGTGGGGGGAGGGGTGAAACAGGGCCAACGGCTGGGGGGAGGGACGACGACATGGGAATAACTTCTCTCCCTCCGCCCCCCCTCCCCATCTTCCCTTGTTGTCAGGCAGGTCAAAGACTGGTGATGCCCCCTCTTGTCTCCACACCCCATTTAGTGTCAGATGTATTCCATTGAGATCATTTACATGCGGGGGGGGGGCAGGGCGGGACGTAGAAGGGTTCTGAAGCTTCTGTAGGCTCGGAGAAGGGTCCGCAATACGACTAAATGCATGTAGTAGTTACCCTACATAATGATGATGTCCTGTCGTTAGTGTAACTGTGACCAAGACTGATAAAAAGAACATTACGGGGATAAGTAATGGGTGGGTGGGTGGGGGGACACCAAAAAAAAAAAAACAACTTACGCCCATATGTACGGACCTGACAACTTCTCTTGTTGAATGGCTGCCACCTGAATGTCAAAGTGGTCCCTCGAAAGCGGTGAGATTGAAGCCTCACTCCATTCCTCGCGCACAGTGGGTTCGAATACCGTCTGTGTCCGTTTCCTATGCCCTGCGTGAAGGGGGGAAATCACCGAATTCGGTATTAATACCAATAGTAAGGTGATGGTAGAAGAATTCATGGAAGATATTTAAAAAAACAGCAACAGTTCTTTCAATAATATATATATAAAAGCGATTTGGGTTCTGCGTTAAATCGAAAGTAAAGAATTAATACAACAGTATTCCCAGTTTAAAATACAACAGGTATAGACAGCGGCACTGACACTGGGACTACAGGTATAGACAGTGGCAGTTAACACTGTGACAAGAGGTATAGACAGTGGCACTGACACTGGGACTACAGGTGTAGACAGTGGCAGTGACACTGTGACAACAGGTAAAGACAGTGGCACTGACACTGGGACTACAGGTATAGACAGTGGCAGTTAACACTGTGACAACAGGTATAGACAGTGGCGCTGACACTGGGACTACAGGTGTAGACAGTGGCAGTGACACTGTGACAACAGGTATAGACAGTGGCAGTTACAATGTGACAACAGGTATAGACAGTGGCACATACTGTCACAAACGTTCACACCAAAATGTCACATAGACACCGACACCTTAAAGTCACCCACGCAGTGACACCTTACCCCCCCCCCTTTCCCAAAGGATGTCTTGTCAGATGACGTCATGCCCAAAATATTCTGTGTAGATGGTAACAAAACAATTAATCTACCTGCCTTTTTTTGTATTTTATTTAGTTAGTACATTTTGTCGCGTGACTGTCATACACAAAGCGATGTATATATAGGATGTTCAAACATACCTGTATGTAGAATGCGGAATCTGTTCAGTCAGTATGTAAACTCTCACATATGCAAACATGCAGTTTACACACCAAAATATATATATATATATATATATATATATATATATATATATATATATATCTTATTGTATGAATAATCCGTTTAGTTACTATACACTACATCAGCGCAGGCCCGTTTTTATCTCATTTATGAACCAAAGTTTCAAATCTCATATGCAAGATGACACGCAAAAAAAACCACTATCTGGCAACCCCTGCGTATAAACATCTCTGGCCAATTTTGGTCGATGTATGTAGGCGATGTGACACTGGACAAGTAGACAGGAAAATAAAAAAGAAGGGAAGGAAAGGGGGGGGGGTACAGTCGAGTGGGGGGGGGCGGTGAGAGTAGAGGGGGGCTAGAGTGTGAAGACACGAAATATTTATAATAGTGAAGGGTGCTGAAAGGCTATTGAAAGAGAAAAAAAAAGTGCCAGATTGGAAAAGAAAAGAGCCAAAAAGAACAAGGGTCAAATTTGGCAGGCTGCTTGAACAACGAGGTGCGGGGAGGGGGGGGGAATTTGTTGGCTTAAGATGTGAGTGGCACGGGGGAATGGTTTGGTAAGGGGAAAAGGGGGGCGGGGCGGACGTGTCAAGGGGGTGTGGATGGTGGGGGGGGGGGGGGAGGAGAGGACACAAAGTGCCGAGGTCGTCGATGAAGTAATTCAAATCATCGGGTCGTGCGTTAGTGTGGCGGTGATGTACATACATAATACAAGGTGTGAGTTCAAGTAAAGTTCGTTTGTAAGATGTTTTTTTTTTTTAAGCGAGCTGCCTGGCATGTTGGTCGTGTCACCCAGATGGACACAAGCAACCCTGCCAGGTTTTTTTTTTTGGCAACAGTTGAACCAAGATTTACTTAAATTAACGGGGGGGGGGGGGGCTGAGGCTCAATGATATTATCGGCTTAAGTTAAAAGGTGGTTACTGTCAGTGGGCCTCGTGTTGGCTTGTTTAACAGCAACCCTGCTGTAGTGATGAACCCTTATTTAGCGAAGTTAAGGTGTCCCAAACTTAATTAACCGACAACAAACGCCCAAAATGTACTTGTTTTGGTTATTTTTAATGTGTGTGTGTGTGAAGTCCCTAGTAAGGATGAGATGAAATCTCTTAGATCCTGTAAACCGCTAACGGAGCGGTTTTTTTTTTTTGCAGTGCCCTTCTTCCACCCCCCCCCCCCCCAACATAGCCGATAGTGCAATGGCCGGGGAGGCACCACGGGAGACATGACTTGAAATATCCATTTTATCCTCCACCGAAGATCGAACCAGTTGGCCCCTCAGGTCGACACTTGAGCGCCTTACCACACGACCATCCGTCCACCTGGTTATTTTTAAATAGTAGCTCTTATAATATACAATCGAATGGTTTTTTTTTGTGCAAAGAAGGTGGACTACGTCATTTTTATTTAAATTTATTACGGCTAAACAGGACAATGATAGGACAATGATAGGACTATGATAGATGGTTAAGGGCGCCCTCAGGTTATTTTACCCGACGGGCCCCTTTCCCCCCCCCCGACATATGTTCGGGTATTATCACCCACCCCTTCCTTGTGCAGACCTAATGTAGACCCCCGTGAAGGTGGGCAGTCAGAACACTTTGTCATGGGCCCTAAGCCTTAGGGGT
Organism: Bulinus truncatus; assembly: GCA_021962125.1. Lineage (NCBI taxonomy): Eukaryota > Metazoa > Mollusca > Gastropoda > Planorbidae > Bulinus > Bulinus truncatus. The sequence goes on along the minus strand of JAGDYQ010000048.1, from coordinate 2,759,588 downwards.
GGGGGGGTCTCATCGCTTTCAAAGTTTGATTTTTATTTTGTTTTATTTTGATGCGAAATGTGTGTGTGTGTGGGGGGGAGGCTCCCCATTGTCAAGGTTTGTCACTGGAACTGTTGACTGCGGTTGTAGTTAGATATGTAGATATACACACACACACACACACACACATATATATATATATATATATATATATATATATATATATATATATATATACAGACTAACACTTTTCGCCTGATATGTGTACTACTTCTGTATATTTATATAAATTATTACACTAACAATCACCAAACACCAACAGAGTATGAGCCTAATTGTCACGTAGCGAATCTGTCCTTTTGTTTCCAGTTGTATTACGTGCGCCCTCAACCCCACCCCCCCCCCAATCCTATCCCCCCCTTTCCCTCACCACCATATAGCCGCTGTTGTTGTTTTTATTTTTTTTTAATATTTTTATAAAGGGCGGCACTAAGATAAGGTGGGTCCGGACGTGCCAAGGCATAAAGGGCACACATTCGTCAGCGGCATGTCACACAAGTTGATTAACTTCGGATGTCAAAGACACACACACACACACACATATAAGAGCCTCTGACACTAACAATTGAGGACACTACCTAATGCCAGCGACCTATATATACATACGCAGACACACAAACACACACACACACACACACACACACATATATATATATATATATATATATATATATATAATATATTAGGGTTGCTGATTAAACTGCGTTAATTTGCGATTAACGCGTCAAAAAAAAAATTTGCGATTAAAATTTTTAACGCAACACCTAAATGCGTTAATTTGACCAAAGTATTGCAAGTTCAAGAAATCGATAAATAACAGTATTTCACTCAACAAATTTGAAGTTAAGGTTTATTCACTTATTAAGTAGATCTATCACCCCACCCTGTCGCAATCCGCATACACCCTCTGCCTCAGAAATGTCGACGAAATCCCCACTTGTAATATAAATGAAGATGTTTTTGTTATATAGCCCTTCCACAAGTAAACCTCCTGCTCCATTCCCGGTCGATGTAAAAAGAGAAAAGTTTCATTCACTAGTTTACATTATATACTGTAGTGTATTATTGAAGTCAACTTGAAGGTAAAAAAAAAAATTAAGTGTATAATGAGCCAGGTTAAAACTAGATCAAAATAACGAGATGCTGGACATTTTGTATCATCAATTTTTGCGCAATTTTTTTACAGCATTTTGATAATACAGCATTAGGCCGGTCACGTCTGCAACAGCTGCACTAATAGTTTCATATACATGACACCTGTCAATCAAGGTCTAGACTGTACACGAGACAGTGGTTGTATTTTTCAGAATTATTGTGACACTGAGCTAAATTTAATATTTTATGTCGGGCTGTTTTTTTAACTGCAATTAAAGCGTAATTAATGCGTTAAACATATGCGATTACATTTTTAACGAAAACACCTAAATGCGTTAAATTTTAGCCAAATGTTGTCATTTCAGTAATCAGTAAATAATCCCAATTCTATAACCATAACTAGATCAGACAAGATTTAAAAAAAAAAGAAAAAAAAATCCACCGAATACAGAAACTATCACGCTTACGTAAAATCATAGCAGCTACATGACCTTGAAACAATAGGATTGTCTTTTCTTAATAATAATTATGACACTCAATGATACCATTAGTGAACATCTGGTTGATTGACAGGTGCCATGATTTGGAAAAATGGGACAGAGGGGGTACGGTACGGTTGGTAGTAACGTCATCTTTGTGGGGAGAGAAGCTGCTAAGAGTGTCAAAAATCTAACAGGGTGGGAAAGGGGGGGGGGGGATTAAAAAAACGCGTCAATAAAAAGTGAGCAAGTAAGTACTTTCTGGCTATAGGCTACTATTATTTTATGAAGGAAAAGGCACATATGAGATATAAATGACGTGTGTATTTTGTTTTGGAATGGGAAGTTAAGGGGGTAAGTACGGTAGTGGAGGGTTGGGTAAACAGGACATACGTGGGGGCAAAGTGTAGCAAAATATGACAGGGATAGAGGGGAGAGGGGTTGAAATTCATTAGCTTGAAACCTATGGTACGAGAAAAACACTTGTTTGGCAATGTTGTTGATTAAAAAAAAAATAACTGGCATCACTTGACGTGATTGATACATGTCAATAAACTGGCCTCAATAACTAATTCAACAGACATTAGTGATGATGCTTAATAAATCTGTTACAATTAATTATACCTCTTTCGTAAATTAATCTGAATTGCTTATTATACCAATTTTATGCTATGATATTCTAACTTACATGTTTGAATAGAAACAAAATGTGTTATATTGTGTCGATTAAAAAGTGCGTTAATTTGCGATTAAAATTTTTAATCATGCGTTAATTGCGATCAATTTTTTAAATCGAACAGCAGCTCTAATATATATATATATATATATATATATATATATATATATATATATATATATATATATATATATATATATATATTTATAAGTATGTATTTGAAATTGTTTCCAATCCCGCCGTGGCAAGAGACCATGTTGAAACCACTGTCAAGTTTGTTTGTTTGGCCATACGAGTGACGTAATTCTGGTCAGTGGTCCGAGCACGACGCACGGTCAGGCCAGTTAATGGATGCCTGACTTTAATCATTAATATGTCCAGTTAAATGTAGGATGACGGTGGGAATGGTGACTCGGTTTTGGTCGGTTGACGGTGGTCATGGAGGGGTGGATATTCGAAACCTAGTGATGTGAATGACCACAAAAACATTGAAAATTGATAGAAAGATTAGATAGATAGATAGATAGATAGATTAGATTAGATTAGATAGATAGATAGATAGATAGATAGATAGATAGATTAGATAGATAGATAGATAGATAGATAGATAGATAGATAGATAGATAGATAGATAGATAGATAGATAGATAGATAGATAGATAGATAGATAGATAGATAGATAGATAGATAGATAGATAGATAGATACAGTGCAATTGACTCATTCCACTATAAACCACAATAAAAACATTAAAAATCATCATAATGTAACTAAAAACACAATATGGTTACAAAAACACCACAATTACACTAAAACACGTCTAATGACATCAAAGCACAAAATAATGTCATTAAAACACACTTTAATACACCACACTGTACAAGAATGACACATAAGAACATCGTAATGACACAGAAATACACTATAATGGCACTAAACGACAACATAATGGCATTAGTGCCAATCCATAAATACACTACAACATACCATAATGTCACAAACACACCATAAAATGACACTAAAACAAAAGAAGCAAACACAGAAACACCAAATTGACACTAAAACACATCATACTGATACTACAACACACAATAATGATACAAAATCATCATATAATGACACCAACACACGCAATGCCACTATATTTACACCCAGAAACATAATTGAATGCTAATGAGTATTACTTTTCTTACTTTTCTTACTTTTCCTTTTTTTTCCATTTTTTCTTTTCTATCCAGCTGTATATTAAGGCGAAACGCTTTGCTTCCTCAACAACAAGATGATGAATCAATCCACATTTTGATTGCAATAACAGTTTAAGGAGGTAGCTTTTTAATATGCGTTTAAAAAAAACAACTTAGGTAGTTTTCAAAAATGAGTACAGAATTCAAATACACACTTTTCTGATTAGTTTTTTTTTACTGTAATTCTTGATAAACTTTCTAAAATTTAAAAAGCTTTATTTGATTGTAAAGGTAGTTTTTTCTCTGATACACATACATTAAAACTATTTTTCTCTTAGTACTTTTTGGCTTGCAAGCTAATTGTATTTTAAATAGGGCTGTAACGAATTCCTAATTTTTTAGATCCTGCAGGATCGGAACCGGAATCGGATTTAATATTTGAATCCTGCCAGAATCGGAACAGGAACCGAATTTACCGAATTAAGTAGTAATTTTTCCGAACAAGTAGTAATTTCTCGCCTAATATAAAAAAAAGATATGAATGAAAAATAGAATAAAAATTTAGTTTTTAAGTTCTAGATAGCAAAAAAACAGTATTAACAATTTAGATCTTGAAGACTGTGACCCCTTCCCTAATCTTGAGTTAGAAAATAACTCTGTCAAAATAACAGGTTCTTCATTTTAAAATTTATTTTTAATAAAGCTGTACCTAATTTAACCTGATTTCTATTACAATCAAACGAAAACACACACACACACACACACTCACACACACACACACACACACACACACACACATATATATATATATATATATATATATATACTGTGGCACCACATGATAGCTTATTTTTCTTTAGTTTTCCATAGTGACGTCACCGAACCATGTTATTTCATTCATACTTTCATTTAAACCATTATCTGACTATTTCCCATAAAAACGCAAATTAAAATGCATTTCAAATCTAAATCAATATCACTTTAATGTTTCAATTAAAAATGTATCTTCAAGTTATTTATCTAAATTTTTGCGAGCAATTTTATCCAAATCATTTACAAAATCCACTAAATTTAAAAATGTACAGAATAATAAATTATAGAGCTATTTTTAAACTGTAAACACAAAAAATAGATCGTTGTCTGCTCTTTAAAAAAATTTAAACTTTGATAACTAAATATAATTTGTAGAAAACACGGAATCAAAAGTAACGGAAGATAAAGTGTCGTATTACTAGACCAGGGTCGGCAACATTTTGAGACGAAAGAGCCTAAAGTTATAAATTACAATTTTCTCAATTTTAAAGAGCCACTAAATTTGTTGTTTCAATATTACGGTATTTGATCAGGCCGCAATTTGACATCAAGAAAGAGCCATAACTTGACATCGAAAGAGCCGCAGGTTGCCGACTCCTGTACTAGATTAAATACGATTCAAATCTTCCTTTTAAATATTTGTATTTACATATAAAACTAAAGCAGTCGACGTTATTGTAGTTTTAAAAATCAAAGGAAGTTATTGTTTTAATTTAATTGTATAGTGCTAAATATTTCAAAATTATGTTGCGCTAAAATAATTTCTTACAAATTTCAAACAACAAAAAAATCCGGCTTAAATCCGGCACAATTTAACCGGAACCGGAATTGGAACCGGATTTGTTAAGACTGCCGGAATCCGGCTTAACGAAATTGGAATCGGATTCCGGTACAGCCCTAATTTTAAACCAATGCAATATTTAAAAGACATTTGTTAATGCTCTATTTACACAAAATTAATACCTGTTTTGAAAAGTTCAACAACTATCTATGTCCGACACCAGAGCACAATAGTACATGCTATTACCTTGGAACTAGTACCGGGTCCTTAATGTTTCTGATACTGCCCTTTCTCTGATTGTACTAAGGGATGGACAGATAAATGTAAGAATTTTGCTAAATTTTCGTAGAAAATTAATTAATTATACAGCGATATGAAAGTATTAATGAAATATTTAATTATAATTCATAATTTGTTTGTGTTTTCATTGAATATTTTATTTCAGGAAGTGGAGTCATTATATTTGGAACTAACGAAAAACGGCGTCATTACACTCCAACAGTCTTTGAATTCTTCCAGTGAAGAAATATTTCTTTATATTTTAAGAAGAGTGGTACGTTTAGACTGGTGTGTACAATTAAATAACAAAGATTTTTAAAACATCCTTGTTAGTTAGTGCGATAAATCTATTTTTTAGCTACATCCATATATATATATATATTGAAATATGTCTAAATCTTCTAAAATAACGACACATTATGTTTTCGGTTTTACATGTGATAGGCCTATTTTATTGAAAACATGTCGATTATTAACAAATATTCAATCCAAGTATTTACATATTTTAAAATGTTTTGATTAACTGTTAAATTTTTAACATACATTTATAATAATTTTGAACGGGATTTTTAAATGCATGCTTTTTATGCCGATTTTATCATTTTGCAAGTAATCATTTATCACATGGTGGTAAAAACAAAAAATAAATACTTGCATATATTAACAACGCGAACGTTGGCTACAGATAAACAAAATGACGAAGTTGAAAACGTCTGAAAGATGTGAATATCCATGACGACCTTTTATTTACCCAGACGTTATACAACAATATAAGATATGCTAAATATTATGAATACATTTATGCAAGAGAAAAATTGAAATAGATATGTTGAAATAATCAATAATGGAGCAGAAAGTATGGTCTGAATTAATACAAGACTCGTAAGAATTCAGAATGTTGTCCCTAATGTCATATCCACATATTGTTGTATACACAGAAATACTTTGGCAACAAGTATGATGCCCACTAAAGTACAGGACGTTCTGGATGAAAGCGTGAAAATCATTGACCACATTCAAAGCTGATGTCCTTTGACTACACGATTTTGTTACAATTGTGTCAATACAGTGGCAGTAATTATGCTGACTTCTTTATCATACTGGTGTTCTTTGGCTTTCTCGAGGGAAAATTCTAAATAGATTGTTAATACTTCGAGATGAAATTATTTTTTTCAATGATAGATTTGAGCTGTTTAAACTGTATAATGACTGAAAAAGGCTATGTAAACTGACATACTTAGCATACATATTCTCTGTTTCAAAAAGTCTCGACTTATCGCTTCAAGGCGAAGAATTTTATTGTTTCACTGTCAAAATAAAGTTCATCCTAACATGGCAAAGCTTTATATATGGCAAAACAATTGATAATGGAGAATCGGACATAAATCTTTTTTTTTCATGAGATTATAACATGTTCTGCTTGTAAAATTCATGCTCATGCTCTGAAATGTTTAACACAACATTTACAGATATTGAAAAGAATATTTTCCTGATTTGAAAAAAAAAATGGAAAGAAAACCATTCCAAATAAATACAACAGATGCCAGGAAGTTTATCGCTTGAAAGAAGAGCGATAAATGTTGGTTCACTTGAAAAATAAACATAACATCATTAAAATCATTATGGTTCAGATTCAACATGTGTGTCAACTTTTAACAAAGAAAGTTCTGAAATACATCTGACCTTTTGTAACTTTATATTTATGTGAAGTTTGCATTTTTTTTAAAATTTGTAGTCATTAGGTAAAAAAAAGATCAGGCACTAAGGATGTATAACTTATTATAACTAAATCAATCATTATTTTATTATAAATGCATTTTATCATTCGTTTATCATTAATATAATATATTTTTATTAAAGTGTAGCCTACATTTTATTTTTTACGAACGGTTATTTTTATTTTATTTTAATTCCCTTAACCGATGGGGTGGATGGGGTGAACGAATTGACGGATCAACAGATGTGCTATCAAACGTCCTTTATGTTGGCTTAAAGACTTGATGGAGTCCATCTCCTCTACAAATCAGCGGCGAATATTTTTGTCCTTACAAATGATTGAACTTTGTACCCTTTGCATGTGAGCCGAGTTCACTATCGACTTCGCAATCCACCCGCCAAAAAAAGAAAGGGCTACTTGGAACTGAAAAGTCTGATAAACACTGCAGCAAAGAAATTTCATGTCGGCAGGCCCGTAGCGTGCGGGGAGGGCTGGGGGCCGAGGCGTTTTGTGGCCCCCTCTCTTGTTTGCTCATCTTAGTATTATTTATTTCCTGCCCCCCTTCTATTGGCCTGGCCCCTGCTGTAGAATGCCTGACCCCTGCTGTAGAATTTTCGCTACGGGGCTGCATGTCGGACTAGAGCTAGTTATAATCAAATTATAAGAGCTAGTTATAATCAAATTATTAGAGCTAGTTATAATCAAATTATTAGAGCTAGTTATAATCAAATTATTAGAGCTAGTTATAATCAAATTATTAGATCTAGTTATAATCAAATTATTAGAGCTAGATATAATCAAATTATTAGAGCTAGTTATAATCAAGTTATTAGAGCTAGTTATAATCAAATTATTAGAGCTAGTTATAATCAAATTATTAGAGCTAGTTATAATCAAATTATATCAAAGTATTTGTGCGGAAAATTAAAGTTCAAACAACAACAAAAATTTTTTGCAGTTTTATCTGGCGAACAAAACATTTTGGTGTAATTTTAAAAACAAATTCCTTTATTCGAGTGCCCCAGATTTTAGACATGGAAAAAAAAGTAATGATTTTTTTTTTATTCTAATTGACACAGTTTTTTTAGGTTTTCACAATTCAGTTTTTTGAAAGTTGTAGTTGTCTTGAACTACCTATCCATGTTGTCATTTCTAAATATTTAAATAAACTTTTAATTGACAACAGAGCACAAATAAGACTACAAAGCACCGTTAAAAAGGGCGCTCGATAGATGTTTAATAAAATGAAATCTCACACATTTTGTCAGACATTTAATATCATCTATTTACATAACTGTAACGTGATAGTCAGGCTGTTTAATATATTCCATATTGACTATAATCTAAAATTAGTAAACAGCTTCCAATCCTCCTTTAATTATAAACTCAAAAAACACTGTCATTGCCGCAGCTTTCCAACCTTGGACTCTAACATTCCTTGACATATTGGGCAACCCCCCCCTTTCAGTATTTATGGTACTACTCGATAGAGTGTTGGGTGTTCTCTAGATAATGACGCTGTCGTCAGTGTAGGCTTATCACAATGTGGAACTCACCCATAGCTTTCTCTTCAGACTCTTCAGAGCTAACTAAAAACACATTGAATAACTCGAAGACTAATAATTAAATGTATTAATAAATAGTAAAAGTTTAGATTAATATTTGGTTCCAGTAAAATAAGATCCTCGGCAATAGGTTTCTAAACAGGAAGCCGCATAATTTATCTATCTGTACGGAGATTATCAGTTTTTGTAGAAGAGGCATGTTAGAAAATGGCCTGGCTTTAGGCTAAATGAAATTGTAAAAGAATTAGCAATTAACAAAATATCGAAAAAAAAGTGTTAATATTGAATGCGTACCTGTGTTTTTTTAAGGACATTTTTTTAATTAAGTCTTAAAGTTATATTTGCATATTGCAATGGGTAATTAGTAGGGAGCGACCGAAATGCCTTTTTACCGATAGTCCGATACCGATATTTTCCCCCAGCATTTTTTACCGATACCGATACCGATATTTTTCTTTTAGGGGCTGTCCATTATTTATGTCAACAAATTTTTGGCGATTTTTACCTCCCCCCTTGTCAACAACTTGTCAAACTTTCCGAGACCCTCTATAAAATTACGTCAACATTTGATTACACCCTAAAAAGGTGGCTTCCAAAAATGTTTATGTGGCAAAATTAGTAGGAATATAGTTAGTTTAATTAAAATACTGAATGTTAAGCGAGTGTGTGTAACACAGAACTTCAGCTAACTGCTTAATTTTCCTATTTATTAAGTAATTATATTAAATTTAAAAGTAACATTGTTGACGTCAACTTTTCTTGACCTCCCTCCTCCCCCTTGTCAACATTTGTCAAAATTTTCTGACCCCCTCCCCCTATTTTGTTGACGTAATTAATGGACAGCCCCTTAAGCAACAACAATGCCAATTGCCAAACACGTGTTTCTCTCGTGCTAATACAGCTAATGACGTATGTCAACCCATGCTTACCCCTTTCCCTGTCATGTTTCGTGACACTTCCCCCACACGTAAGTCTTGTTCCCCCCCCCAACTTCCCATCCCAAAAAAAAATACGCACAGATGTTCACTAATTGTATCGTTCAAGGTCATACATTAGAATTAAGAAATGCCAATCCTATTGTTTCAAGGTCGTATCTCCTGATGTATGCACGTGTTAATTTCTGTGTACGGGTTTTTTCCTTTTTTAAATCTTGTCTGAACTGGTTATAGAATTGGGTTATTAACTGATTTTCTTTTCTGCAACTCTGTTGTGAAAAAAAAACAACTATGTATCGGCAGCCAAAAAACGGCGGTCCGACGGTTAACCCATAGTGCCAAAATCGGTTTGACTATCAGTAAACTCCCTACAACAATCGGCCGATCCGATATTAACCGATATTGCCAATATCGGTCCGATGCCGATAGCGATCCGATTATCGGTCGCTCCCTAATAATTAGCAGGCTTGTCCGTGGGAATGGCATTCCGCGGGAACCCCATTGGACGTTTCACCTGGGATGGGATGGTACAGTACACATTTGTATTGTGCATGTCCCATGGGACACGGTATGGGGCAAGAGTAGCCGCGTCATAGCGACTGATGTGCACCTGGGCTACCCCATATTTGTTAAATTTTAAAGCTTTTAATTGTGGAAAAGCTTCAAGGATTACCTGGATTAGCTGAATTAGTAGAGACGGTCGATTAGCAGGAAATCGATTATGTGCTGAATGACCAGTGTGACTCAGAGTAAATTGTCGTATTGCGGTATTTCGTATTAAGATAAACGTTTTTTTATAAAATAGTATTGAATATTAACGATATCAAATTTATTAAATTTGTGTATGTAGTCCAATCCAGTAGACGCAAAACTTAAACTTTCAGATATTTCTTATTTTTATTTCAACGGCATTCCATAACGTTAATATTATCATGGGAATCCCATGGGACGGGACAGACATAAATTACCATTGGATGGGATAGGATGGGAAAGAAGAATCTGTCCCATGGACAAGCCAGGTAATTAGCCTACATTCAAAAGTTTCATAAACAATTATTTCATTTATAATGCCGGCTTAATATTTAAAATGTAATAAATGTTTCATTTCCAATCTGTATAACTGGTTATACTCTCAAATAAAAAAATATCTCATTTTAGTATTTGCGCGGGAGGTGGGTGATACTATTCGAACTAGGACGGTGAACAAGCTAGGCCAGGTCCTGATCTTACGTTTATAGGTGAAAGGAATTTAATGCGTTATAGTTAACATGATACACAGTTATTGTGACTAAACTTATTGTTTTCATAGCTTTCGTTTAGTACCGAGATACTTCCGGTTCTTGTCCATGTTCAGCCTGATGAGAACATACCTCCGATGACGCCAATGATACTTGTCTTCGTCAGCCTGTTTTCAAACTACACAACTGTTCTTCACTGCGATGTGATATTGATGTTTACAGAACCGAAATTCAAGCAACATTTCAGGTTCTTCTTTCATTAGTTAAACTAGACTGATTTATATACAAGTTGTAAACATATGTTAAAAATACTGATTTATACATTTTTAAACATATAATATGCCTAACTAGATTGAATTTGCATGGCTTTAACAATTTATATGTTAAACATGATTGATTTATTCACTGGTAATAAAAAAGTTTATTTTATACAGATATATACATTAGTTGTTAGGAACTCATTAGAGACTGTTGAAAGTATATTACACTTGAAATGGTGGGGGTGGGGGTGGATATTGTTTTTATCTATTATATGGAGAGGTGGTGTCAGTGGTGTTAGTTGTTGTTTTTTATTTATAGCCTTAACGCATACTTTTTATTTAAAAAAAAACAAAACATATTGAATGAAATATACAGATTGCATTATACATTTGGTCAGTACTGAATGAAAAAGTTGAAATTAAATTTAACAAATCAGAAAATACATAACAGTCTCCACATTGTGAATACAATTGCATTTTGCTACATAAAAGTGATTAATGTTTTATTTTTAATGTCATTGGTAGATTAAAAAATGAGGACAGTACTTCTTTTGTGATTTCTGTCTTTCACTCGAAAAGTGTCCTCCCATATGTTCATTAGGGTTGAGTGAGAAAAAACTTTTTTTTAGAATTTTTAGAGCATTTTCGAAAAAAAATGCTCTATTGTCCCCCGTTTTGTCTGTCTTTCTGTCTGTCTGTCATCACCCTAGATCTCAACAACATAAGTCCTAGACCCATGATGTATATATCATTTTGTAGGTCTTGGCCTGCCCAAGAAATAGCTTTTTCCTTTTCGCGATCTGACCTCTCAGGGCCGTAAAGGGGCCTTATAAAGTACCGTTTTTTACTATATAAGCTATATTAATAATGGACCGCCCTATATCTCAGCAACCATAAGTCCTAGACCCATGATGTATATATCATTGTGTAGGTCTTGGCCTGCCAAGTGTACATCAAAAGTCCATTTTGCGATTTGACCTCTCAGAGCAAAAATATAAGAGTTTGTTATGTACCGTTTTGCTTATATTTTTAAATATAAATAATAAGCTAATCAAAGGGGCGTAATCATTATTTATTTTTGTAACAGTTATTCAACATGACTTACTTGTCCTTTTAATATCTTTTTTCAGATATATGCATTACACAATTGAATTTATAAACATTTCCAAAATTTACAAATATTTACTGAAAGATAACAAAAGTACTGATACATAACATGAAAATGCGCTAACAGGTCCTGTGTCCAGAATGGAACGAGCAATTGCTTGTTTATTCTAATAGCTCAAAATGGTTTGCCAAATGGTCTAAGTAGTTATGGCCTAAAATATCTTTTATGTAGTGTAACGTTTATCGGTGCCCAAAAGGCTTCAAATTTTAAAGGATACAAACTTTAAAGCATTATAACAATTTTGAATGAAATCAACATCTCCAATAGTGATATTCGTAATGTTAATGTGCAAATATGAACTGCTGAACTAAATTATGTTTATAAATTAAAAATTTAACAATTTTCAATAAGTCAGGATCGTCGATTTTTTCTTACGTCAGGAGACAAATAACGTGACAGGATGATGGTCTTCCACAAGTGCCTGTCACCATCTTTGCAAGACGGTTTTGTTTTAATGTCAAACCAAACATAGCCATAAAACTTTGGGGGGACAGGCTCAGATTTGATACCATCGGGGACATTTTAGAATTCGCTGTAAAATATTAATATCCTATCAATGTTAAGTTTTAAAAAGACTTTTTATAACTTATTTGATGTCTACTTTAAGATTTGAGATTTCAATTTGAAAAAATAGTTGATATTAAGATATACGTTTTTACTGTCACTCGGGGGACACGCCTTCAAACATAGGCGACACGCTTGATAACTAGCCTGTCGAGGGACACGTTGCTAAAGTCGTTTAGCTCAGTTATTTTAAAATATTTTGTAATTTTTGTCCCTAGAAGCATTCATTGACATTAAAGCAATTATTTACATATTGTTTTTAATTAAAAAAAACTTTATTTAACATTAGTTTTAATAATTGTTATTGTACACTTTGTTTTAAGTATAGGTCTACATTTTAATCTATTATTGAATTGTTTTACTTTCAGGAACGTTTAATAAGGATATTATTTATATAACATAAAAAAAACAAAAAAAGAGGTTTGAAATACTTTTTTAAGACTTTTTGTTAATCTGATATACGTGCGACTTTGGGGGATACATATATGTCCCCTAACTGACGTCTCACGTCTTATCGTCCATTGGGCGACATACACGATTTTTTAGCGAAAATATCGGTATTCTTAGACGTATGTTACGAGTGAGGAAAAATAACTTTTTTAAAAACCATATTAAGCAATTTATGTTACTACATATATTATGCAACATCTATATCTTATAATGTTATAGTACACGAATTATTAAGACCTTACACTAAAACATTTATTGTTATTGCAGTGACGATTGTTAATAAAAATTTCACTTCAGCACATTATACAGAACTCTTACATTAGCTATACGTGTATATTTGTCTGTATTGTACCAATAGAAACGTTCAGCCTTCAATGTATATACCCATTTGACCATCAGAAATTTGTTTACTACTGACCTAAAATGACCTATGAAAGTTGGAATCCGTATTTAGCATTGATTAATCATTCAATGAATTTATATAAGAAATGCTCTAATGTTATGTCAACTTATTGTAGAAAACTATCAAATGAAAATTTGCAAGTCTAATAAATTGAATGGAGCGAGAAACGCTGGTAAATTTGGATACATCCTCCAGAAGCTCCTCCCATGTTCCGACCATATTTGGTTCCTCCCCCAATTGTCGAGATAGCTTATCTCAATTTTTGTATAGTGGCTGGGAGGCCCAAAAGGTAAGTGTCCAGATTGTCCAATCTCTTGCTTTGTATCAAATCTACAGCAAGATGTGGAGAGTTTATGGGTCAGCACATTTTAAAAATTTTTACTGCACTTAAAAATACGAACTTTCAAAAACAAAATTATCAACAAAATCACAAAGGCGAGGGTTTTTGCAGTATAGTCATTTATTAGCAAAAAAAAAAAATAGAAATGAATTAATGTTTTTTAATAATAAAATGAGTGTAGCCTAAAAATGTATTTTATTATTGTTTCTTTTTATTCAATAGACTTCTTATTTTTTGACGCTCGTTGAATACTTTTGGTTAATGGTTTGAATTTTTACATTTCTGGTACCTCTGAAAGTATTTCATGTGTTCTTAGAAACTACTGAATTTCCTTCTTTCCTGAAAAATAAAACACATTTTTTAAAACGAACTGCAAACAATATTATAATAAATATTTTACTTTGTGATACAATTTAACAATTTAAAACATATGTTAAAAACTAGTGTTAACTAAAATGAAAAAAAAGTGTGTTTTTATAGAGAGTATAGAGTTCTTGTTAGGCTGGAGTTTAGTTGAATTAATAATGCATGCTTATAAGAAAGTCTAACATATTTTAAGTTAAACAGATCACTATTCCACGACTTCATAGTAGGATAGTCAAGTGTGTGTACAGTTTAATAATAAATCATTTTAAATGATTTTTTACCTGGCAGTGAGCAATTTGCACCCCGGTAGATTATTACTAATGTAGCTTTGAAAAAAATGACATCACTATTTGTGATTCATCTTCTTTGCAGTTTACATTCGATCTTGCTGCCGAATAAAATATGTAGAGCCGTTATAGATTTGAAGCTTTAAATGTATTTAAACATTATCACTGTTATGATTTTTTAAAAATATTAAATTACTCGTAGTTCAAATTCAGCAACAACAAGTATATAAAAGCACACCTTTTTTTTTTTCTTTTCCATTCCCTTTTTTTGTTGTGAACACTTTGAACAGAACTGCCACTGATTGCATCAAACCTGTCTGTTAATAAATTCATGTAAGAGTTATTAAAATGATATGCAATTTAGAATAAGTCTAAAAGATTTACAATAAACCGTTAGAAGATAGTTTTAACTCACTTGTATGAGATTTGTTTGTATCGACCATCAAATGGCCGTTTCAAGCTCACTATTTGTCATTTCAGTAGCCGCTAATGTATTTTTTGACAGTTCGTCATTTTGCTATTTCAGTAGTACTAGCTGTGAGTAACTGGATTTCGATCACTATTTGATAACATATAAGATAATTAATTTTTCATTATAAAAGTAAAATGTTATTAAATGCAAAAACTATACATTAAAATGTATACGTTAAAATGTCTAATTTACCATGTGGAACTAGCAAACTGCCTGTATCCAACTTATGTAAGAATCCACCTACGTGAATATATTTCTTTTTTTGTAACTAGTCTAGTATTTTTAGAGCATTTTCGAAAAAAAAAATGCTCTATTGTCCTCGTTTAATACTGTCCGTCCGTCTGTCCGTGTACACCCTAGATCTCAGCAACCATAAGTCCTAGACCCATGATGTATATATCATTTGTAGGTCTTGACCTGCCAAGAAATAGTATTTTTCCATTTCGCGATCTGGTATCTGAGGGCCGTAAGGGGCCTTATAAAGTACCGTTTTTGCAATATAAGCTATTAATAATGGAGCGCCCTATATCTCAGCAACCATAAGTCCTAGACCTG
This sequence comes from Bulinus truncatus, assembly GCA_021962125.1. NCBI lineage: Eukaryota > Metazoa > Mollusca > Gastropoda > Planorbidae > Bulinus > Bulinus truncatus. The sequence goes on along the minus strand of JAGDYQ010000048.1, from coordinate 2,743,923 downwards.
ATGTATATATCATTTTGTAGGTCTTGGCCTGCCATGTGTACATCAAAAGTTCATTTTGCGATAGGACCTTTGAGGGCCGGGCTTCAAGGGCTCCTAAAGGGGCTTATATATTATATGTACACCTTGTACGTTCAATAGCCCGTTCATTTGGTGCGAAATACTGCAGCACGTAAGTTTCCTCAAGAATTATTAAGAAACTCATCAAATGAAATAGTAAGCTTGAGTTCTGAGTTTAATTGACAGTATCAAGCTTTATGCAGCAATTGACAGGTTTTCGGACGATTAAATGACTATAATTTCGAATGTTTTCAATTATGAGTCCCTGTTTCAGTAACCACAAACCACTTGTAGTTAGATTTAAGAGACAATAATTTTTTTTCAAATATAAAGAAACGTCTTTATAATTTATTTTTACAGATATATGCATTACACAATTGAATTTATAAACATTTCCAAAATTTACAAATATTTACTGAAAGATAGCAACACATTACTGATACATAACATGAAAATGCACATACTTACGTCCTGTGTCCAGAATGGAACAGGCTTAATTGCTTGTTTAAAAAAACATAAAAAATGTTATATATTTACCTTTTTCTGAGTCCTCTTTTCATGATTATTTCCCTTTATCCTTTTTTAAACCCAAATCATTATTTATAAGGACTTCATGTTGATCCTGATTCATTACTAGAGTAGTACAGCTGGAACTGTAATCAAAGTAATTAAAAAAAATTGTCTTCTCTATTTTATATAGATCTGATTATATATATATATATATATATATATATATATATATATATATATATATATATATATATTATATATATATATATATATTACATTTTGAAAAATAATTTAGATGGAAAAAAATATAGTGTGTTTAAGTTTAAACCTTTTTTCTCATTTTGATGTCATATCTTCCTCTGTGTGCATAATATCTTCTTCTGGCTGCGTCACAGCGTCTTCTGGCTGTGATATATTCCTCTGGCTGTTTATCTGTCATGGATTTATCTCCAAACAGAGTTACATCTACTTGTTGTGTGATTCTTATATCAGATCTTTTGGTTTTCTGAACATAAATACTTAACGTTTCTTGTCTTTGTTTAGATAAAAGGGTTGGTGAAAGCTTCTTTGAGTAATTATTTTCACGGAAACCTGGAAACATGCAAAATTATACTTATTATCAGATAATTAGTGTATTTCAAAATATAAAAGTAATAAAAATACACACAGGTTTAGGACTTATTATAATTTTTCATAAACAAAACAAGCAACAAGAGGTCTTTATGTTTCACTGTTTGGGTCTTTAACCATTCTTTTCCCATATGATTGATTAGTAGACATATTATAGCACCTATTTTGATGTAAAGATGGCTAGTATAACAGAAAGATTAAATGGATTTCTTAAATATATGTTTAGTATGGCACAGTAGCTTCACTAGGGGTTGCGGGACGCACCGGGTGACACCATTTTTTTGGGGGTGACACAAAATATACAGTTCTAAACTTCATAGAAGAAAAAAACTTGAAGTATGATCAAATTTATAACCATGCAGAGCAGTAGCACATGGTGCCACCATGCACAGCGTAACACAAGGGTGCCACCATGCAGAGCAGTAACACATGGTGCCACCATGCAGAGCAATAGCACAGGGTACAAACATGCATAGCTGTAGCACAGGGTGCCACCATGCACAGTTGTGAGACAAGGTGCCACCATGCACAGCTGTAGCACAAGGTGCCACCATGCACAGCTGTAAAAGGGCACCATCATGTAAAGAAGCACAGAGATTTACCATGCAGATTGTCTAGAGCTTAGGTATATAAATACATAAGAAAACTGCTTCGAACAATCCTAAGTATTTTTGCGAATGTTCTAAAAAAAGGACATGTAGTCACATGGTAGGTACTTCAATAAAGAAAACTCAAAAATATTAATATAAAAGTTTAATATATTTCATTAGATAGAGCTGGCTACTAGCTGTGATACATCACTTATTATTCTATGTCTTTTAGAACAGAAGTTATGATTTTTTCAGGTCTAAAAAAGGGGGTCACTTTTACATAAGGAATATAAAAAAACCTGTGACCGAAAACTCAATGTGCTTCAGATAAAATTGCATAGTTTTTTAATTACTGAATGTATATACCTCAAATTTGCAACATAGATACTTTGATGTGTTGTCTTTCTATTCGTCTAAGTATTAATAACTAGAGTTTTAAAAATAGGCTCAAGAAAATTTTTTTATTTAGAATTTAAAGTCTGAAATAAACATTTTGTGTTTATATAACACAAACTACACAAATACAGGCCTAAATTTTAAATTGTACTTACTTTCATATAAATGGTTTGTTGTGATGTACTGCTGCTAAAGCCTTTCTCATTTTAGAAAAATTTTTGTGATAATCGAACTAGTTTTATTTACATATAATTTTTTTAATTTTTAGATATGAAAGATAAAGAGGAACTTTCAAAATTTAGAATACTTTAGTAATCAGGTGATTGTGTTATATAGATAAGAAAAATTTTCTATCCCTAGAAAAAAAATAATACTTTTTACAAATTGTAAGCCGGGTGCATTTTTCTTTTAAAATGTTCTTATTTTTGAACTAAATAAGTTATAAACCTCAATTTTCTATAATTCAACAATTACAATGAAATAATTAAAATTTAAAGGCATGGTATGATCTTGAACATTTTATTTTATTAATTAATAAATACTTTATAAAAATGAGGCTGATTGCGATGGCCGACAGCTGGCATTTTTTGCCAATTTATATATTTGGTGCTTAAGAAAAGAATACATGATTAGAATTTTCTGCAATTTTTATAAAACATATTCATGTTTCACTTAAACATTCCATATGTCATCTAAGTAATTTCTGGACATCTGTATCTGCATTAATTTCAATAACTTGCTTCCAGTCACTTGAACTGTTAGCTTGCCATTCTTCCTCACTGTTCTGACATCTATTACTGAAGCTGAAACTTTGAAATGCATACATGATTACTCTATTGTGTTTTATAAATACACTGTGTAAAACTATTGCAGTTATTTTTCTTATCAATTAGATTAAAGATAGATGGACGTTTATTATATGACTTTAATAATGGCCCGTGACAGTAGTTAGTACAAAGTCAGCATGTTATGACTTTTTATTCAGTCATCTTTGTATTTATTTAGACAAAGGACTACTAGAATTTGTTTAAAACCATGACAAGGATGTTGGATCTTGAATAATTGTTAAAGATTAATGTTGATTTTAATAAAAAATGTGTGTGAAATAACAAATAAAAAAAGTTAAATTTGGCTCTTCCTGTCTCTCGGCGTCCGCCATTTTGTTTGTTTATACTCAGTTTATAGGCCGAAAATCGTAACTTTAAACTGAAATTGAAGCATAAGTGGATTAATAAAATTACTTGGTTAAAAAAGTTATTCTTATGTTATTTGAATTTAGAATCAGAAATAAATATGTTTGAGAGAGATCGTCGCTCTCAGTTTTATATCAATAATAATGATATTTCAGTGCGGCCGCTATATAATCTTAGTAAAATATGCATCGTAATTCAAACTACTATAACTTTAAAGGAAATGACTAAATGTATTAAAATTTCTCACTTAAACAAATTAAAGGATGGGGAATTCAAAAATATATGTTTTATTTTCGTCGTAAAAATAAATAAAAAGTTATAAAATATCAACTTACCGTTAATTGCCATGTTAAAAAAAAAAACTTCCGGTACTTCCAACATATATCGATAAAAAAAAGAAAATCACAAGCAATCATCCTATTGCTTAAAAATATGCTAATGCATGTTTTCCACATAGTTTTTTCTTTAAAATGCTACAAATACACAATCACTAACCAGACAGCACAGTGGAACCATGTTTTTGTTATACTGTTCCGGGGCTGTTGAAACATTATCGGAAATAGGTTTATCGAAATACCTACACATGGTTTCACAGTTTAATGAAAGTAATACATATTTTTCTAAACTACCGTTTTTAAAGCTTAAGTATTTTAAAATATATTCTCTAAGGTCTAGTGCAGGAAAATTCGCTCGACATATGTACCATTTAGGGGGGAATGACACCCTGAATGTTTTGACCGGGTGACACCAAATCATAGTGACGCCACTGGTATGGATCAGCATTTAAAATTTAAAATCTAAAAATCTAAACAGTAGATATTATACAGAAACATAAGATACAATACAACAATAGTTGGTACAATACTGTATAGCAACAGTAGATACAAATACAGGAACAATAGATAAAATATGGCAACATAAGTTGCTTTACAGGTTAAGTTGATACAATACTTCACCAATAGGTATACACGACAATACAGAAACAGTAGATACTCTAGAGCAAATGTACTTTATACAGCAACATAAGAAACAATACAGCAAAGTAGATACAATACAGCAGAGAATTAAATACAATACAGCAGCAGTATATACAATATGGCAAAGTAAATACAAAACAGCAACATTAGATACATAACGAAACCGAAGATCAACAGTAGATACTACAAAGCAACAGTAGATACAATAAAGCAACGATATATACAAAATAAGAAACAGTAGATACAAAATAAGCAACAGTAGATGAAAATACAGCAACAGTATATAGATGCAATATAGCAACAGTAGATGCACTATAGCAACAGTAAATACATCAAAGCGACAGTGTATACAAAAACAACACAAGTATTTACAATATGGCATTATTAGATACTTTAAGCAAAAGTAGATACAATACTGCACCAATAATACACGATACAATAATAGACAGCAGATGTTTTTAGAGCAAAGACAGTAGATACAAAAAGCGACGTTAATGACAAAGACGGTACATACAATAAAGCAAAGTAGATATAATATGGCAACAGTAGATACAAGATACAATACAGAAACAGTAAATACTATACAGCATAGGCGTCGCAAGGAATTTTTCAGGGGCAAAAATTTTCAGGGGGAGCAAATTACAACTGTATGACTTGTTTTTTTAATGTAAGGGGGGGGCACCCCCCTCTTATGAGCCCATTTTATCAAAATGTCAGGGGGCAAATGCCTCCTCCCCACCCCCAATGAATACGCCCATGCTATATATGTAATAGATATTACAGAATAGTAGATACATTGCGTAACAGTTGATACCATACAGCAAAATTAAATATTATAGACAAAATATAGAAACAATGCAGCAACAATGGATATAATACGACTACAGTAGATACAATACATCAACAGTAGACACCCATATTTGCAACAGTAGATATGAAAATACAGAAACAGTAGATAATATACAACATAATAGATACAACAAAGTAACAGTACAAACTCAATGGCAACAGTAGATAATATACATCAGCAGTGGATATAACAGAGCAACAGTAATCAAATAATGTTATCTAGTAGAAGAATAAGACATGTAATTTAAAGAAGTGGGTAAGAAGAAATACTTTGGAGATTAATATATGGAAGTTAACAATTGTAGAAGGACGGGGGAGGGGGTGAGAGAAAAATTGTCTATAGGAGATTAGACAAAATAAATAATTAAAGAAGCTTCTTTGACGTAAAAAAGTAATGTCAAACATTAGAAGCTTTAATACATTATAAAAAATGCACAGATATATGAATGCCTACTTACCTAAAGTGTAGATTTTCTTTACTGGAAACTTGAAACACTTTTTTAATCGATAAAGGCGGAAAATTGAATCACTTTTTTTTTTTAAATTTTTTTTTTTTAACGCCGCCATTGCCAGCATGGTAGGGTGTAGTGTGCCTACCACACCAACATTGTTAGCGGCGCTGATGCACGTCTGCCATGCCTACAGAGCGGCGGAGTGAGTGTGCCCGCTATCTCATCTGCGGGGATGGCAGAAAGATGGGTTTTAATCCTTACCCAAACCGGCCAGACCAGCAGGGTGTGTGTACTGCCGGTCGGCCAGAATGGCAGAAAGGGGTTTTCCTGCCACTCGGATGAAGGGGAGGGTGTGGCGCAGCACATGCCCTCAGCCGGAAATGGCAAGCTGCGCAGGTGTGCTTGAGTGGGACGGAGTGGAAGGGTGTTGTGTGCCGACCACATCCGTCACCACCGCCAGCTGTAGCTGTGAATACTGCGGTCTCGGATAGTCCTCATTGACCACAGTACCACACCCTCGCAAGCAATGTTTTTTTTTTTTCCTGACTAGAGAACCCCTATGATCCATCCCCCCGTGGATCATGGTATGTCTCAGACCAGGAAGGAGAGATCACAAAATATCATGCAAATTATTTTGTGATACTCTCCGAAACATTGAATCACTTAGTAAGGTAGTTTCAAAATGTTCGCTTTAAAATTATATTTTTATACTATTTTATAGTCAACGGAATTTCCTTAACCGGCCAACTGGCAACTGTTTCTTTTATGTCGTAATAAGATCAAACAGTATAACGCAAGAACGTTTCTTTCGCACAGTAGTGAAACCGTGAAATTCTCACTATGTATCCAATTCTTTACCCGCTTTGTTGTTCGCAAAAAGGAAAAACGGCGATAGGGCGGGGAGGAGTTAGTGAAAAAGGGGGAGTAACTAGAGGTCAGATTTGTTCTTCAGCATTCGATTGAACATCACCTTAACACTCTTGATGAGTTAACATAATCAAATTAATAGATTTACATTCATGCATAGAAATATATGGATACATTTTAACTGTTACTTTACTTTTATATTTCAAAGAGGTTTTAATAATCAGATTGTATCTAAATTAGTTTGAAAAGTTTGTATCGTAATGGATAAATAAATCATATTTATGTTACACTGTGCGATTTAATACAGTGGTCCCCAACCTGGGCTGTGGTCGGTACAAATCTATAAAAAAAAATTACTGGACCGAACAAGAAATGTTAAATTAATATCCATATTAATATTGTGGTGTATTTCCTTCGAAATTGTGCGACTATCTATGGAAGAGAGGCTAGCAATGATTTAATAGACACAAAATTATAGTGAATACTATTGTTTATATTAATTTTCAATAATATTATTCTTCAGATATATATTGCATATATAAAATTTGAGAAAGAACTTTTTAAAATAGAATGCGCGAAGAAAGGGGGGGGAACTTTGAAAAAAAAAATGGTCAGGTGGGGTGCGATGGGGCGGGAAGACAGAAATATACCATCGAATTGTCAAAGCCAGTTGTCAGTTGTGTGTGTGTGGGGGGGGGCGATGAGCTGGGAAGACAGGAATGTATTATCGAAATGTCAGAAGCTCCAGTAGTGGTCAGGGTAACCACTTTATTAAGAGGTGGGGGGGGGGGGCTTGGCGGACGTGGATGAACACTGAGCTAAACCTCAAAGAGCGTGCCGACCAGTGACGAACCCGACAGTACGTCACTCACAATGCATTACTACCATCTTTCTTCTCTATACTCTACGTAAGGTATACACAATAGATTTATTAAAAAATAAACATACTTTTGTAGATGCTGGATTGTTTTTTCATTAAAGTTGTTGTGATAAAGATTTCCTCAAACGATAATGCCAAATTGTCACAGCAAACAACATTTATAATTAGTAACCATTTCACCAATTAAAGGAAATAAATGTCCATCTTCTATAACACGTCGAAACGATTTACAATTGCATCAGTAGAAATATATTTCTCTTTATATATAGAACAATATTAATACTAAAAGTAAGTGCAAATAAATATTTTGTTTCTTTTTTCATGAAGGCGATAGCAATATTGCCACCTGAGCAACTTAAATAGCCTAGACACTGATCAGCTAATGACACATATTTATTCTATTATAATCGAGTGAGTTCTGTTTAATAGCTTATAACAAATTCACTTCTTACACAGTATGATTCTAGCGAGTTAAATTAATAATCGAATATCATGGTGTTTTTTCATACTACTTTTAATTACTAAGTTAAAAGTACACCAATAGATATTAAAAACATATCAGATGACCAATAAAACATATCGAAAACAAAATGTATTCATTCGAATAATGTACTGTCTGTTAAAGCTAATACCAAGTTAAATTTTAAATTATAAAACTTATAGATTGTATCACTATTGTGGATTTTGGAATATTCAAATGCTCATAGCATATTGACTTATAACACTTATTGATTCAGTCACTCAATTTGATCTACATATGTGATACAAATTTTGAAAAAGTTAACCGATCATGAAAATATGATCCACAATCAACTCATGTCACCTAAACTTCCTAAGCGATTTATGTTTCGGCTGTTCGCCTTGATCGTAAATCACTTGAATAGGATGGGAGAGGATTCTAGCAATTCTAGGATACAGTAAACCTAACATGTGGTCTAAGCCTAGCAGCCTCGTAGCGTAAAATTCTACAGCAGGGCCAGGCATTCTGGCAGGGGCCAGGCATTAGCAGGGGGCAGGTAATACATTTTACTATGTAGAACAAATAAGCGAAAAGGGGGCCAGACAAAATGCGGGGGCCGGACCCTTCCCCCGCACGCTACGGGCACAAGCCTAGTAATGTCGCACAGTTTGCCCCCGTCTATACTATAACCTGGTCAGCCACTTGGCCACGATTTATTTATATTTTCAAGGGCAACAAAAAAAAAAGCAACAGTTTATTGCTACAAACATTGCACAAATATTAATACTACTAAGTAGTTGTTGTGTGCCAGTGTGTCTGTGAGTACCCCGCAACCGATGGTTTACGTAAAATTAGAGGAATGTTTGTTTTATTGAAACATAAAAGTTGATTTTTGGTAGTGGGAGGGATGCGAATCCGACATACAGTTATAAAGTTTAGTACACAGAAATTAACAGTTGTTTTTAGACGCTTTTTTTAAACAGAAATGTAAAAGTTCTCGTGAAACTATTGGTCAGAAAGATTTAAGTAGTTGTAACATTTTTCTTTAAATCCCTGTTATTACTCGATCTTTTTTTATATTATTTATGAGTTGATACTAAAAAATCTTTGTTTAGATAATCCTTTTTTTATCTAACAAAAAGCCAGTCATTGGTCACTGATTTGATGTTAAAAAACGGTGCCCAGTGTAGGGGTGGGTAGGAGATAGATAATGAGCCAGATAGAAAAATAGAAGCTAGCGCAGAGTTCAGTGGGTGGGGGGGAAGGAATGTACACTGATGTGTCAAAAGCCAAGTCTTTGTAGGGTGTAATTAAACACGATGGTCAAGGTAGCAAGTGAGTGTGTGTAGCCGTGGGGGAGGGGTAGTAAATGGCGAACGTACCAAGCTACCCGTGTGGGTCATTAGCATTTATTGCCTCTGGCTATTTGGGGAAAGAAGGGTCGTGGGGGGGGTCGAAAAGCCGCAAACGAGGATTTAAGTCTTTACTATCTATTAAGTACGTCTCGCATTTAATTGCCACTAACCATTACGACATTGGAATTTTCTTTCAGATGAAAATACTTTGGTAAAGATGGTTATTTCTTAATAGTGAGTCTATCATAAAAAAGTCAGTTAACACAGGGGTGGGCAAACTACGGCCCGTGGGCCACATGCGGCCAAATCAGAGTATATTATACGGCCCGTATGCTTGTACATATTGCGATCCTATGTCGAAGTTAATTTTCTTTTTTTTTACAGTTTTCGCTTTATTTTTGAAGTTTTTATCCCGACTATTTGATTCGAATCTAGGGATATTAAATCGATTTTATGGATTCAGAATGTGAAAAGTGATTACTAGACATTAAATCATTAATTGTTAACACCCTTATTCGAAACTGCTTTTCCCGCTCAAATGTAATAGGCTTTTTGTTTACAATTTACATTTTGAAAGATTTTGTAAAAAATGTAATCTAAAAGCGAATAGACGTTGATTCCAACCGCAGGGGCTGCCAAAAAAAAAGAAAGATTGAGGGCGATTGTCATGTTTTTAATGGCGTTTGGACGCTAAATACTTCACCAGCGTTGGGAGCGAAAGTAGTCTGCTTGCTTACTTCACTGCCTTGAGATTCTTTAGTATGCTTTTATCATCTGTTGTAAGTCCACAATAAACGATTGTTTCACATATTTAACATATACTATTTTTTTGATTTTTGGACAATTACACTACGAAACATAACCCCAGCTGACGAAACCCACAACGGACGAACCCTCAAAATATGAAAATCGATTTTGAATCAATATTATTAATACTTCTATAAATGCAAAGTTGACCATGGGCTAAGGGAAATGTTTGTCGATAGAATCATGTCTGTTAACACAGTCTATCAATAGGCATGTTTCTATGCTGTTTTACGTAAATAAAAGGGATTGGCTTTTGTCACTGTGGTTGTTAAGCTGTTGTTTTACCGTTTGTTACAAAATGTATGTTTGACATGAGAATTAAAAGGTAGAATAAGAATACGGTCAGTCTTGACCTTGGGCTAAAACCTTTAATTTTTGTTTGTTTTACCTGGTAAGATAAGCTGCCTGCTGATGTAAAGCTAACAATTGATTATCTTTTGACTACTGCGGCTGGAAGGGCTAATGCAGCTTACTGGGACACTGAAAAAAAAAAATTCACTTCAAAATACGTAAGGTAAAACAAACAGCATACGAACCTCTGTGGTCGAAATCCAATCCTTTATTTAGGTAAAAAAAACACGAACATGTCTATTGATGTACTGTGTTGTTGACAAATATTGCCCGTAGCCCATGGTCAAGATTATTTATATAGAAGTATCAATAATATCGAATTAAATCAGATCTTAATATTTTGGGGTTTGTCCGCTGGTGTTTATGTCGGCTTGGGCTTTAGTCTTACACTCGTTTTTTTTTTGTTAGGATTTTGTCCGGATACCAGATGATTGCCATTTCGACGTGAAATTTCTGACAAAAATGGCAGACTGATACACCTGTTATGAAATTTCAAAAATATAATAGCTACTGGTAATCTAAATCATTGTTTTTTTATCTACCAATCATTGATGTCATTTCCCAAAAAATGAAATTTATTGACGTCAAAAAATTATCCTTATTCCCCCCCCCCCCTCCGATTCTCCATGTCAACAATTATCAAACTTTTTCATACCCCCTTACCCTCTTTAAGCTGTTGAAGAAATTAATGCTTTGAACCCTTATATCTTTTCTTTGATAAACACGTTGCGAATTAATGATGTATGCACTTGGTCAAAGTGAAGCTGGGACTATAATTGCACTATTGTAACTGTCAATCACATAGCTTATAAATAAAATATCTTGAGTCACGTCAGATAGAATACACTAATTAATTATGTTACTATTAGAACTAGTCCACACAAACATTGTACAACTTTGGTCAATTAGCTTTCTATTCTTTCATTTGCATGTGTGTATATGTACTTTTTTTATGGCTGTGTCGTTATGTGTGTTTAATAAAGATTTTTTTAATTATGAAAAGCATTCTTTATATTTATTATCAATAAAATTCAATGCGTAAGTAGTACTATTTATCTAGTTGAAATAAAATTAACCTTAACTATAAGGCTGTGGAGATAAAATTCAAGCCGGCTGACCTTCAGCTTGAAAGATTTGGTGTGAAATTTAGCACCGACTTTTAACATCTGGAAATGTCCTCCTTCTTCACCTCTCCCACTCTTTACACCTCTGCTTTTTATCTACCCAACACATCCTTCTTATTATATATATATATATATATATATATATATATATATATATATATATATATATATATATATATACTACCATATTCAGAAGAGAATTTAATTATTGTGATGCAGAAGGAAGTTAACGTTTGCACTATACTATGAACTTTTTTTATTTCATAACTGCAATTATGGAATGTCTTTGTTATATTTATATATTACCTAAAATGATTCTAGGAAGTTACAAAAGAATACATTAATGCAACATTGTAGTTTAGTTACTGTCTTAAGTGTTCGGCTTTTCTATCAAACATTGTACTGCTACATTTAACTGACAAAAAGCCAACAAAATACAAAATACTCGGTCAAAAATAATTCATCTTTAACTGGAATAAGCTTAAATGTTAGCTTTTAAAGATATGAAAATGGTTCCTATTATAAAATTCACTGAATTTTCCTATAAGAATTGAATAACACTCACCAATAATTTATCTCGACCAATCGTATTAACAGCAAATCATCGTTTAGATAGCCGTTAATAAGAAACTTACTTTTTCCACGCCCATGCCATATGTGACCAATGAACGACGTAGGCTACGCGTGGCAGGTGTAGGCAAAAAAGATCTATCAGTCACGCAAACATGAACCCAGTGAAATTAAGGTCAACTTTTGGTGGTTTTAAGTTGGAATGTATAGGAAAGTAAAGTTGAACTAATTCTATCACAAAAAAATGACCAATTACTCAATTAAGATTGTGATATAACAAAAAATAATATATCCAAACTACAAAGAATAAGAGATGCATGCGTATTTACTTAAGTTTGTTGTAGAAACTCATTTGAAAAATATATAATAAGATGCCACGGCACATGTATGGTGTTTTATTATTATTTTATTTAAATACTTACGTATAATTTTTAAAAAATCTGTTTGTTTTCTTTATAATGAAAATTATATTCATAGAAAATGTTTAAAATATAAATGTTTTACGTTTACTAACAGGTATTTGAAAATGCACATATACATTTTTTTACCTTTCGTTACTTGAGGGACACTAGCTATATATCCCGTAAACTGCGATACATGCCTAAAAATCAGTTAAATCATTTAAAAAAATTATCCCTTAAAGTTTTCCACCTAAAATTATATCAACAGATGTAGAAAAGCTACTTACATGATAAAGCCGAAATAATTTTTTGTTTTTTAATAAATAGAAAAAAAAAGGATAAAAATGAATTCGGCAGAAAAACGGGTTGTAATCCTAGCTGAAAACGTATATCTTGAATAAAACTATAAAAATGGGGTAAAAATGTAAAAATGAAGTGTAGTATTTTAATACATAATACAATTTAAATTGTATGAAGAATTTTAAAAAAATCTATGGCAGGAATTAAAAGAGATTAGGTTTTGAACAAATGTCCCTCAACTAACCATTTTTCGGACCTTTCAGATATATAGTATTTTTTAAAACACTCATAAAATCATTTTCTGATGATAAAATCGATTGATTTTTTTTAAAATAACAATTAGAAGGATATACTTTATAATTTGCATGACTTATTTTTTTATTCTAATGTTTAATTTGTTGAGAAATAAGCAATGTCATTCGGGGGACGCGTATGTGTCCACCTTTTTTAACTAGTCTGAAAAATGGTCAGTCGGGGAACTTTTTGTCCAGCAAAGTCGGGAATAGGAATATATATATATATATATATATATATATATATATATATATATATATATATACATAACAGTATTTTTAAATTAATATACTTAATAATTAAGTGGTAAGTAAATCGCCAGGTCATTTTCAAATTATTTCTATTTACAGGGAGAGATCACCGACTTAAAAAACCCAGTAATATATATGCTGAAGATTTTAAAGGGCGACAAACGAGTTATTTTTTTTAGTCGGTAAGAAATAAATAATATTAATCTCTCTGAACAACATTTCTCAAAATACATAAGCAAGATACCAAGCTCTTATATAACGTGACATGACTGGCCTATGTGCCTACCGGGTGCAAACAAATTGATGTCGCTCACCCCTCCCCCTGAAGAAAATAATCGTCCCTGAACTTCCCCAATGGCGTCACTAGGGTGCGGGCCGCACCGGATGACACTATTTTAGAGGTGACACCAAAATGAACAATTCTAAATTTGTTAGCCCAAAAAAAAATCTTATAACCGATCACTAGTTCTTAACATGAGCAGTGTGTGAAATCCCTGTAGGATGAGATGAAATCTCTTAAGATCCTATAAACCACTAATGGGAAGGTTTTATGTTGCTCTTCTTTCATCCCCACCAAAGCCGATAGTGCAAGAGCCACAGAGGCGTATCTAGGGTGGGGTGAGAGTCAAAATCGGAAGTCCCGCCGGGCCCCAGCTTGAGGAGACCCTCAAAATTATTTTTTAAATTAAATATTAAGTACATAATCTCATGTCATGGTATCGAACGTCAAAATGCATAGGCCTTTAAAGAGGACAAGCCCAGGGGCTCCCAAATCCCTATGTTGGACACTAACTTTACAATAGTCTATCTTCATGCAAAAGGCTTTGCAGGGGTACAGCCTAGTAATAAGTAATGACACTCCATGCAATATCCGAGAGTTTTATCACATCAAATAGGGTTTCGTAGTTTTTAGTAACACATGTTCAACATGAAAAAGTTCTAGTTAGTACTCTATAAGACTTAGTCTTTCCATACACATCCTTCTCCTACTTAAAATATTTAGTTTAGACTTCATTCAGTAGACAATTGTGTTGTTTAATATTGCGATGTAATGTATACAAATGGCATAAGAAAAGTATAACTGCTTACACAATTGCATACATTTATTATTGATAACCTTTATTTAGTTTGAAATATTTTCTTCAATGTAAGATTTGTAGCTGTCCATCAAAGGTTTCCCCTGGGTGATTAGCAATCAGTGCACCATAGTACGGCGCGTCCTGTGTATACACGTCATTTTGTTTTTAATGGATGACTCAGCGGCGCTTTGGAAGTAACGCGACTAGCAGGTTGTGGACTTCGTGTTCTAATCCATCTAGTCTAACACCGCCATAGACACTTCACAAGTGTCTATATTGGAAATTTAAAAAAATGTCCTACCAAAATTGATATATAAGGTCTGAAGATAAGCATTAGATCGTTATATTCAATTGAATAATAAGTCTTTATAAGTAAAACATATACAATAAACAGCTTTTAATTTTTAGTAAACTTTTCTAAAAAGACCATTTTCTGAACTAGGTAATCCAGAAACTATAATAAAATATTCAGCATACATCCAGAGACTGGAATAGTTAATACAACTGGTTTGGATGTATTCAACAGTCACCAGGCATTCTACATGGTCGTCCAGGTCATAGTATGTCAATTGTAAATATCTTTATGCCATATATTTGTTATTATAAATGACTGGAAGAACGAGCATAGTCTGAAAACTATTGGAAAAATGATTTTTGATTTGAAACTCATAGAAATTAGAATTTTGAGTTCTGTTTTCTTTCTTTTTTAGAAAATGTAATTTAGTAGTTTGTAGCAAAGATAAATGCATTAGTTCTATTTGAAACATAGTAGCGAAATACGGCATGTAGTGAAATGGACTTTGCTCATTGTTTTCTTGAAAATAACATAAAGTGTAAAATAAAAAGGATTATTCTATATTAGAGGAGATCGAAGTACGTTTTTAAATACATTTTACTAAATTATTTTTTTAAGTTGAATCTGAATATGTTTTTGTTTCTATATAATATCACGTTCATTTTTTTGTAACGAATAGCATGCATATAGACTTAATAAAGGAGTCTATTGACCAGGTCTATGCTACTGAATCAAAAGTATCACCGAGGCGTTTTTAGTATCGCGAAGCTTTCATTCCAGAGATATGATATTAAAAATAATTAACTTTCTATAGATATAATTTTTATTTATATTGTTACTTGGTTTCAGTATTTTATTTGGTTTTATTAAAAGTTTCACTACGTTGTTATTTGAACTGTGGAGATTAAATCCTATGTAAGAAAAAAAAAACCTCCCAATCTTGGAATGGAAACAGGTGTCTGTTCGACATAAAAATGTTGAGTTTCTTTACTGAATTCATATATTTATACAGTAACAAATAACATATCTTTTATACAGTGTGGGGAGTTTTCTGGGCTACCACCATTTTCGGGGTTATTTGGGGGGGGGGGGTCATTTGTTGTGAACCTGCAAATGATTTTTTAAGTTTCGGCTAGATGACATAATTTTTCGGCTA
This sequence comes from Bulinus truncatus, assembly GCA_021962125.1. Lineage (NCBI taxonomy): Eukaryota > Metazoa > Mollusca > Gastropoda > Planorbidae > Bulinus > Bulinus truncatus. The sequence goes on along the minus strand of JAGDYQ010000048.1, from coordinate 2,728,079 downwards.
GCGGATTAGCCGAATTACCGTAAATTGAGTCAATAAATTCAATTGCGAAAGCTGATTTTCTTCAGATTACGAAATAATTGGCTAAAATTCGGCTGACAATAATAGTTGATAAAACTTCGGCAAAAAAGCAACCTTTTTGCTCTTGGGGAAAAATTTAGCATTATTTAGCAACCAAATGTGTGATTTTATATTGCTGTCCTGCTAATACAGTGCATTAATGCATTCCCTCTATTCAGTTCTGCCACTCAATACCTACTTAAGCACTTAAAATATCAATTTATAACTGTCATGAATAAAACAAACGCGCGATATAATTTATCAGATGTTAGACTTGATCGTTTGCTGTTCATTATCAAACTAGTAACCAAAAACATGCACTCCACAAGTACAGATGATGCTGATGATGATAGGTGAAGACGAGCCAGTTGAGTAAGTTGTGGATACGAGAATGATGCAGCACTGCTACGCCGAAAGCAAGGTTTCATCGAAACTGAACAACAGGCGCCGTAAAATAGTTTGCAATTTCCACTGCCATCACAAATAAATGTTCAAAAATCAAAACACAACAGTACTAGCTGCTAGTTTATAAAACATTTCATTATAGTACACAGTATATGTATTTAAAAATATTTCACTACAAACTGACTGGTCTATTGAGAGCAAAATAAAACGAAAACTGTTTCAATGCCATAATTAACGAAGAATACCTTATTAGTACAATAGTCTGGTGACTGTAGTTACTCATTCATCAGCTCCATTAGCAATCACTTACATCGGGTTTCTTCAGAAAAATGTTTCACTGACTAGCTGCGAATGCGATACATCAGCTTTAGACATAGCATGATGAATCCACGGGCCATTGCTGACTGTATTGCATTCTCCAGAATTATGGTTGCTTCTGACTGTGGAATCAATGATTTGAAATTTGGATCAAGCAGCTGATGCAGCTTAATGTGATCATTTATAGAAATCGATGGTCAAGCTGGTTGAGAACTGACAACTTGATAGTTCGTATTTTGTCATCATCAGCATTTGATGCAGTGCAGATCTTTCTTATGTGCCTTATCACTAGTGGAATAGTTGATAAAGTTGACATTGTAAAGTTGAAGAGATCAGTTAGGTCTTGAAATGGTTTCAGAAAGGTAACGAGTTCACTTAAAAATTCAATTTTATCTTCATGAAGATAAATATCAACTCGACAATACGCTTGAGAGTATTTTGAACCTCTCTTTTCAAGTCAAGTATAGACTGAATCAACAGCAGTGGTGAATTCCAACGCTTGGACATGATGTCTTCACTGACTTATGATTGTGTCTATGACTGTCAACGATGGCGTTAGTACTGCTCTCATAGGCATCCACTATTGATGCACTGAACTGATCGTCTACAAGAACCAATTCACACACTGTCGACATGCCTTCTTCTAGGGTCTTTATCACTTCTTTATCCTCTGTGAATGCTGCATCGTCTTCTCTGATTGCGGTCTTCTAATGAAGTGCAGTAACAATGTTGCGGCACTTTTGCAATATCTGCAGAACGTCTTCATTTTTATTGATGTTGTCGGTAGTAAGCAGAAGGTGCAATGCGTGTGCTGTACAGTGCTGATTAGAGTCAACCTTCAAAAGCTTTGAAGTCTTTATCATATTTGCAGGACCATCATGGCAGCTAAATATGAACAGCATTTTGTGATCAACAGAAAAGCTTTCAAGACAGAACATACATGATCAGCAAGGTTATGTGCAGAAAGAGTAAGTCATGCGTGACGGCATATTGTGACAACTTTATGGTCTAAATAGGAGGCCCTGGTGCTAAGATAGTTGATAGCCCGGTAGCGATCGGTCCATCCATCAAACATCAGACAAAGTGAATTTACTTCAGCCACTTTAGTTTTGACTGCTGACCTGACGGCTTGGTAAACATCGTCCAGGGCTTTTCCAGCAAGTGTTATTGGTGCTGATATGTTGAGAGATGGGCAATTAATTTTGAAGAAATCAACAAAACCATCTTTAGCCACATTTTCAAAGGCAAGCAAGTCTCTGCAGAACCAGATAATAATATCTCATGTTATCTCATGACTTGATTTCGCTTGACATTGACTGCTACCTTCTTCATACTTACGGAAATATCCCAAAATTTTATTTGACTTTCTTCACTTTGTACGGACACTTTGTGCTTGACACTTAAGTGAAAATTCATATTGCCACTTGATGTTGTTCTGGCAAAATTTGTTAATTTTGAAATGTGACCCTTCTCACCCATTAATTGCTGAGCAGTGAGACACAGTTGACAACAATAAAATCGATCTTCATCATCATTTCTTCCATCAGCAGAAAACAGGCCACCAAAGTATCTCCAGCATTGCGCATTGGAATTTCCATGTTGGCTAGGCGGTTTAGGTTTACTTGCAGATTTTTTTAATGTACTGCCTCTCTTCCCGGTTTAGAAGACATTTGCTGACATTTGAGTTCAACTAAAATCATCAAATATATTTTTAACATTAGAAATGTTATTTAACATAAAATTCATCAGTTATTGACTAAAAACTGGAATCTATTTAGTGTTAGTTGAAACAATTTATTTAGCTTTTTTAGGCTTACCTTTTTTAGAAGATCGTTGAGCCATAAATGAGCTATAAATCGTATATTACGACAAAGATTAGCTAAAACTTTATTTTATTTATTTGTATTTTAATTATTATTTAATAAATTAAGACTGTAAGAAAAAGAAGGATGATGACAAGAAGACTTATTTGTCGCCATTATATTGGGTTTGGAGAAGATAATTCTGAATAGTTTTTGTCAAGCTTCCGGCGATAGTTAATCTAACGGCGGACAAAATACGGCGGCTAATGCAGTGCTCCGCATACTTTTCAGCGGATTTACGGCGGATGAAAATTCGGCGGCGTAGCCGGCGTGCGGCGCCGGTTGGGGGTCTGGTTAATGGTATATCATAGTCGTGACCTTCCCTCTATATTTCTCACTTTTCATTAGTCAGAATTGTTAATTTATACTTTAATTTTACGCAATAACAACAAAATTTCTATGAAGAAATTATTATATAAATTACCTCTTTACAATGCACTATTCATGTCAATGAGAATATATAATATGAAAGATGATGGTGACCGATTGATAAATATAACATAATTCACAAACATTATACAACCGACAAGCATAAAGATGGAGTTATAACTGACTATTGACGAAATAAAAATTCGGATCAACGGTACAGATTTCATACAAATTTAGAATCCGGAAAATATAGATAATACAGCCTTTTAAGCCTACCTGCCCTTCGAAAAAATGTGCCAACATTTTCTAGTTAAAAAGTTCATATATTAACATTAAGTAATTTGAATTATGTGAAAATATTGAAGAAAAAAACAATTTAATCTACTTATACTATGTTAAAAATCAACATATTTTAAGTACATATCTGTCACAATAGGTATATGACTAAAGAGTTTTTTTCATTATTTTTTATTCCCCATATTGCCACAAGTGGATATTTATCATATCTGTGCAAAAAAATCAATAACAACCCTCAACTGTTAAAAAGGTTACCCTCCACACGCCCAGTAAATCGTATGTCATACCCACATTTAGTATTTTAACTTTAATTTTGTTCTTGGTTGGCAACTATTATATGCATAATTAGTTTTTGTGTCATTTCTGGATTGTCTCAGAGCAGTTCTGTCAAAAATGCTCCAGCTTCCGAGACGAGCAAGAGAATTTGGTCTTCAAATCTAATGCATTTCCGAAAAGGCATTAAATCACCAAAGACTGTTGACAGTCTTGTTCAAATGCGAAAAAATCCAATGGAACTACATATCGTGATCAGATGATATAAAACAATTGCTTCTGATGTAAAAAGCAGAAAAGACATGATCATACAATGTTGTTAAGAAGTTTGAAAGACATAGTCGAAGTCCTGGAAACTATGATTTCGCAGCGATGTTTAATGTAAGAGATGAGAAAGAAAGTGGTTGTGCCCAGAAGACAGAGAGTTCTATGTACTTCAGATTTCAACAAATGGAAATGTAGGCTACTGTACCTCAGAACATTCACAAAAGATTCACCCTAGGAAAAAATTACTTAAAGGAAAGTGCCAGTCACAGAAAGCTTTATTGAAGAAAGTCTTGAATCAAGTATCTTACCAAATTTGGATACAGAAGAATATGTGAATAAAGAAGATTTTGTGAGGAAGAACAGTGTTCCAGTATTAGTAAAGATAATGAGAAACCATTTAAGTCTAAAAGACAAAAAAACCTCTTTTTCAGTGCGTTTAGTGGCTGCAGCTAAATTGAGTACAAGGAAGGTTCAAAAAGTCGGGAACTGGAGTTTGCAATCTACTCCAACTCAAAGCAGCTTCTACACAGGTCTAATAAAAAGAAGGAGAAAAACTACAAAGTAATTTCAAGGAAAACTTTAAAAAAGTACACTGGTGCTTACACTTTGATGGATTGACCTTACAAAATAAAGCATAAGAGGTTGTCGTTATAAAGTGAAATCAAACGAGGTCAGACTCGCTGTTCTTCAGCAGACAAATGCAAAAGGGGAGACAGTGAAAAAAAAAACTTCTTCTTTCTTTCTTTTTTGACTCTACAGCCCATTTAGGGCCATGGCCTGCCAAACTGCTTTTTCTCGGAATTCTCCACTTTTCCCGAATTAAAACTATACTCAATGAATAAAAATGATTGTCTTTTGACTCAACTGCAGCAGCTTCTTGAAGAAGAATGGTGCAGTCACACTGTTACACAAACACTTTCAAGATGTTGGATTAGAAAAAAGCTGTATACATTGGATGGTAACCCCACATACTAGATACAGTATTGAAACACAGTTATGAATTATCATTTTGATACATCAACAACTTCACCAAACATCAGCTACTCATTTGTTTCATGTGAAAATTATGAACAACTTAAAACACATCATTTGATAATTCTGGGCACCACTAAAGAAATCAGAACAAGAGTGCTTGCGATATGACATGGCTTTAGCATAATGCTACAGGATTTTCAAAACTAGAGGAATCTTCCCAAAAGTCAATTTTCAATCACTTTCAAAAATCAGTTATGAGATGGAATTCAAGGGCAACTTATTGTTTGTCATCATTCGTTCTGAAGAGTATCTTCAAACAGCTAAAACCTTGATTTCATCAGTGGTACGTGGGCTGACATCTGGTTCTCTGCCCAGTGCTTCAATACTACTAGCTTTGATAATTTATCATACGCTTGTAAGCAGCATACAAAGACTTTGAAGGCAACAAAAGCATTGGGTCCCACAGATTAAACTTCTATACCAATGCAGCGTTCTAATATCTGTGCAGAGCGTGCAATTAAAGTGATGCATGATTTACTTTCAACTTTGCAATTCCATTGAAAAATTGAACATTAAATTTCTTTTAACTAATGCACAATAGAAATGTACATTGTAACAATTATCAATACTATTCTTATGTAATTTTTATTTGTAATGGTTAAACCTTTATCAAAATTTTTGAAAATGTGTATGTTCTAAAATGTTTGTGTCGATTGGAGGGTGAACTCTTTGTATGCAAAACAAAAATTACCCATATTTTCTTTATTTGTGATACAAATCTCCACCAAATATGATATGTGGATATAGGCTTATATTTTAGTCATACCCTAATGTACAACTATGGCCATCAAAAAGTCAATATTCATTACATATACAATCCATCTTATCAATAGGCTTTGCAGGGGTACAGCTAGTTATAATATAATTACAAATGTGTGTATGTAATATTACATCACAATACTCAATATAATCATCCAATATCACTTATTTTTACTTCACTTCATGTGTATAATGATCTATTACATTATATGAATATTCATTAATTAAACATTGATATATTTTTGAACTATTAAAACAATTCTCTTTAATACAATATCTCAAATTTTTTCAGTATTAATCATTACCATACAAGTACATTTCTTAGATCAAACAATTTTGAATCATCGATGTAATAAATCTAATTATCAGTAACAAATTATGAATGCATTTTATAGCAATGTCTTGATGTGTCAAACACACAAAAAAACAAATTCAAACTTGTGATTCAATATCTTTTTTTTTTTTTAATTCAACATAAATTTTATTATGTGACTCAATATTACCAAATATAAGTGTATACTGTTACAATGTCTTTATGTTAGACAAAAAAAATTCAATCAAGTAACTAATCATTTATTAATGATGAAATAAGTGTCCCTTCTTTTATAAACTCTTTATATGTTAACTATCCTTAAATAATCTAATAATTTGCTTTGTCAGGTCATTATTGATATAAAATCTTTCTTTTACATACAATACTTCTACCGATAACCTAAAAATTACATGTTAAATTACCTCTACTATGATGACCACTTATAGTTTAGCTCCACTCGTCGATTCTTTTATAACTCAATCACTTTGTCATTAGAAGTATTTTCCCCCTTTATCTTTAAGAAAAGTGAATTTTTCATTGACATCAGTGGCATCCATTTATTCTGATATTGGTATATATCTTAGGTCAGAAAACGCCATGTCGACTGAAGAACTTTCACAAGAATCGCTAAGTTAATTACAAAGTTTGGCAATTTATGTTTTAAATCAATTACTGGATTTATAATTTTCTTTTGAATATAATTGCTACGTTTCACATTAAAATATTCTAGATGTTGTGAGATTACCAAATATTTTTTTCTGTGTATTGTAAATCTTCACGTTTAATACCCATCCTCTGTTTTTTCCGCTTTTTCATTTAATTTTTGAAAAAAAAAATTAAGAAAAGTCACTATAGTAATTTTGTTAAATTAACTTATGTAGCTTTTACGTGGTGAATTTTTATTTTCACTAGCCGTCCCGCGTCGTAACATACGCCGCCTTATCAATCAATATAATTACTGTAATTATTTTTTTTTTAAATAAGCAATCAAACAAAATAACAGGCTGACATACATGGTATGCAAAGTTGAACTTTGACCTATCATGTGCAGACTTTATGGTCACTATCTGGTACCTTCCAGCAACTCTTTTTTTATTTGGTTGTTTACAGATTTTTGAATTAATTCTCTGTGTGACTTGATTCTCAATGTGCCAGACTGAATTCTCTTTATTGGTTTTATATATTAATGCCTTTTTTGTAAGATTAAGGATTTTTATAATTGTAATCTTTTTCATCCAGCTTCTAACAAACATATTTCCGGGTGGTGGGTGTTTTAATTATTTTGGTTCGCTTTGTGTCTGCTTCAATTCACCCCCTTCGCTTACCCCATTACACTATAGTGTTATTTGATATAAAAATCTTTTTATTCAAGTCATGACAGTCTCTGCTTTTGTATTTTTTAGACTTGCATAAAACAGAATAAGATTATTTTCGTCTAACCTTCATCCTACAGTACCTACACTATTCAGAACACACATAATTGTATTATTAAATGTGGTTTTTTTGTTGACATTATAACGTTATTTTAAGTACAGCGACCTCATTTCTGGATGCAGAATTTACCGCGACGGGGATAAATGAAATAGTTTCGTACTTAGAGCACATAAAAACATGATTACGACCTGCTGTGATCCACTTTGACCCACTTTAACACCTCCCCCCCCTCATTTTCCGCTGGTGTTGTCTGTGATCGGGAATTCCACAATCTATAAATAGTCCTACGTCTTGCGTCTTTTCTTGATGTTGTATGAAATATATATATAGAGATATTTGCTGTTGCACTTTCCAGCGCGTAATAGATTTGGCTTGTTTACTAGCCCAATTACTTCAGAGAACGACAGTACAGCTGAAAGTTCTCAGCGTCTTATTAGATCAAAGTAGTAAACTTTTGACAATTGAGATCTACCTATATTGCCAACACATCAAATATGTTGCTACCTTTAAATCGAAGCTTTTTAATCGAATAGTAAAAAAAGCACCCCAACCATATATCTAATACAAATTATAAATCCAGAATGACCGATTTAAAACATAAGTTGCCAAACTTTGTAATTAAAATTTTAGCAATTCTTGCGAAAATTCTTCAGTCGAAAGGTCGTTTACTGATCTAAGAGATATACGTAATAGCAAAATAGCTAATATCAGAACAGAGTAACTGGATGTCATTGATGTCAATGAAATATTCATTTTTCTCGAAATAGTGGGGAAAATACTTTCAATGACAAAGTGATAGAGTTATTCATACAAAAGAATCTGACGAATAGAGCTAAACTATAAATAGTCGTCATAGTAGAGGTAATTTAACGTGTAATTATTAGGTTATTGGTAGAAGTATTGTACGTAAAGAAAGTTTTATATCAATAATGACCAGTAACACCCTTGCAAAAGTCACGCCTCGTCCCTGAGCTATACGTATTCTAATATCCAGGGGTTTTGAGTTCAATCATTTCTCTGAATTAGCTGCATAGAAATTAGCAGCAAAATAACCACAATTATAAAGCAGAGATAATTATATTTCATTTATAAATCATCAATCTGGATTATCACTTGATTATTTAATGCATTAAATGGGTTTAATAAGCCAATCCAAATTGATTATAAATTTCACTGGCTTACAATCGTTGCATAATGCTGGTAATTTCAATTTATTTATATGGCTTCAGCGCGACGGTTATGCAGGAATAATAATCATGACTTTTCTGCTACATCTGCGGAGAATACGCGCTGTCAGCGGACAGGAAGAACATCACAAGATTTGTGAAGCACGCCTACCAGGCTTACTTTATAGTCAAGCTGGGTGACCAAGATAAGTACTGGGCACCCCACACGGTGTGCAACACGTGCGTGGAATACATCCGGCGTTGGACGAAGGGCGCGAAAAATTCACTGAAGTTTGGGATTCCTATGGTTTTGGAGGAGCCATTTGACCATGCATCGGTTTTCCCTTCTGCGTCATAAATACTACTGGCATCAACCAGGAAAATCAGCAGTCTCCAGTACCCCAACCTATCATCTGCCCGTAGTCAGTTGCTCACTGCGAAGAAATTCATCTGTACCAGCGTTCAGAGATCTTCCTAACAGCGACGTTGAGGCCACCACTTCAGACGAGGAGGAGATACAGAAAATGAGTATGAATCACAAGATGGTCCGCAGCCGTTCTCACAATGTGGGCTTAATGACATGGTTTTGGGATCTCCAGCTTGTCGAAGACTTCTTCCTAAGAAAAATCTACTTGGCAATGAACAGGCGTATCTTTTTCCGTAAGAAGGCATGAGGACTGCATGGGCTGCTTCATGGAGGAGAACATTGTGAACTGCCGAGATGTCGCCGGTCTTCTTGATAAACTCGGCGGTCCTCAATACGATCCGAGAGATTGGCGACTCTTCATTGAAGCTGCATGCACTCTTTGAAGTGTGTGCTCCTCTAACAGGGAACCAGTTCGTCTCAATCCCTCTTGCGCACTCCACAACTCTTTAAGAGAAATATGAAGCTGTGAAGTATGTGCTCGACAAAATCCAATATGAGCACCAACGGATCATCTGCGTCGACTTGAAGATGGTGAACTTTCTACTTGGATAGCAGTCCGGGTTAACGAAGTACACATGCTTTATGTATGTGGGACAGTCGTGACAAAACCAAGCACTATGAAAGAGTGGCCTGCGCGAGGCAGTTAGTAACTGGGGCGAGAAAAATCATAAACAAACCTCTTATTGACCGGGAGAAGATATTGATCCCACCGCTACACATGAAGCTTGGGTTAATGAAACAAGGAATGGAGGTGCTTCAACCACATGTGCCGAGCATTTCCTCAACTGACCATTGAGAAGCTGAAGGCCGGCAGCCTCGACGGCCCACAGATATGGTAGCTCACAAAGGACACATAGTTCAAAAACTCCATGAACACGCTTGAGTTTGCCGCCTGAAATCGTTTGTGGTAAACAACTTCCTGGGGAACACGAAGGCGGCAAACCACGCCAGACTTATTAGCAGCATGATAGAGGACTTCCAAAAACTCGTGTGTTTGATGAGTATAAAAGATGCACTTCCTGTTCTCACACATGGAGAAGTTTCCTGAAAATCTTGGGGCGATGAGCAGGAGAAAGTTTCCATCAGGACGTGAGCCAAATGGAGGAAAGGTACCAGGGAGTTGGGACGCAATCATGCTGGCGGACTACTGCTGGTCGATGAAGAGAGACACTACCAGCAGCTGCTCGCACACAGGAATCGAAGAAACGACGATTTATTTCTTGAACTTTTTATTTCACGTAACGTTCAATCTTATACTTATATTATGATAATTATGCTTGAAAATTAACTCCACCAACACGAATGCAGTCACCCTAAACGAAAGTAAGCTGGAGGAAGTAGAGTCCTTTATCTATCTGGGTCGCATCATAGATCAGCAGGGTGGAACAGATGCAGATGTCAAAACAAGGATCGGAAAAGGAAGAACCGCCTTTATCTAGCTCAAGAACATCTGGAATTCCAAGAGTTGTCTCTGAACACCAAAGTTCGCCTATTCAATACCAATGCATTATATGGAGCTGAGACCTGGAGGGATTACGAAGACCACCACTAAGAAGTCGAACATTTATCAACAGCTGCCTCGGAAATTTCTTCAAATACGATGGCCTGACCAATGCCAGCCTTTTAGAACGAACCGGCCAAGCTTCAATAGAGATGGATAAAGCATACGCGGATAAAAAGAAAATACCATTTTACGGCTATAAATGGTCCTGCGTTAAGCATAATCATTTATAATAAATGGTTTAAATATATATATAACATCAGTTATATATAAATCGTATATGTTGTTAGTCTAATAATGTATACAAATATATAAATCTATGTTCGTTTGTGCTTTAGAAACATCAACAAATTTTTCTCTAATTGTTAGACCGGCAACACTTACTCTTCGTCCTGATGACAGGGGGTGCCCCTTCCCCCATATATTTATGCCAACGGCCACACTGCTTCTATACATTTGGACATGGCTATCAATTTTGAGTAGAATGTCTTTAATAGAACAAGAATAGCTGTATCTAGGATTACATCGAAAATATAAAATAATAATAAAAAATAAACATTGGACTATACCCGTTTTCCCATTGCAACTATATTGTTGTTGTTTTTTTTTTAAGGGGCACCAATAGATGCATGTTTAGGGGCCCAATAGATGCATTTTTAGGGGCACCAATAGATGCATGTTTAGGCCACCAATAGATGCATGTTTAGGGGCACCAATAGATACATGTTTAGGCCACCAAAAGATGCATGTTTAGGGGCACCAATAGATGCATGTTTAGGCGCACCAATAGATGCTTGTTTAGGCGCACCAATAAATGCATGTTTAGGGCACCAATAAATGCATGTTTAGGGCACCAATAAATGCATGTTTAGGCGCACCAATAGATGCATGTTTAGGCCACCAATAAATGCATGTTTAGGCGCACCAATAGATGCATGTTTAGGCGCACCAATAGATGCATGTTTAGGCGCACCAATAAATGCATGTTTAGGGCACCAATAAATGCATGTTTAGGGCACCAATAAATGCATGTTTAGGCCACCAATAAATGCATGTTTAGGCGCACCAATAGATGCATGTTTAGGCGCACCAATAGATGCATGTTTAGGCGCACCAATAGATACATATTTAGGGGCACCAATAGATGCATATTTAGGGGCACCAATAGATACATATTTAGGGGCACCAATAGATGCATGTTTATTGGCACCAATAGATGCATATTTAGGAGCACCAATAGATACATATTTAGGGGCACCAATAGATGCATATTTAGGGGCACCAATAGATGCATATTTAGGGGCACCAATAGATACATATTTAGGGGCACCAATAGATGCATATTTAGGGGCACCAATAGATACATATTTAGGGGCACCAATAGATGCATGTTTATTGGCACCAATAGATGCATATTTAGGAGCACCAATAGATACATATTTAGGGGCACCAATAGATGCATATTTAGGGGCACCAATAGATGCATATTTAGGGGCACCAATAGATACATATTTAGGGGCACCAATAGATGCATGTTTATTGGCACCAATAGATGCATGAAGCGTATCAACAATGGTGGTTCATTTCTTTTCAAAAACTCTGTAATGAGGTGAACACTGCAAAAAATATAGCACCCTCTTGACGTGCTTCGTAGAACTGATGGTGGTGGACATTTTGAAATGGATTGATCCTTAATACCCGCTCTTCATTTCTAGATAGATAGACTGACTGACAGATAGATAGATTGATAGACAAACTGACAGATATATATATATAGAGAGAGATAAATAGATAGATAGATAGATAGATAGATAGATAGATAGATAGATAGATAGATAGATAGATAGATAGATAGATAGATAGATAGATAGATAGATAGATAGACAAACTGATAGATAGATAGATAGATAGATAGATAGATAGATAGATAGATAGATAGATAGATAGATAGATAGATAGATAGATAGATAGATAGATAGATAGATAGATAGATAGATAGATAGATAGATAGATAGATAGATAGATAGATAGATAGATAGATAGATAGATAGATAGATAGATAGATAGATAACAACAGAGAGTGCTCGGGAACTTTGCCTTTCCATCTATTTAAAGTAAGCTGTAATTATTTACAATTTCCCGCAACTCCCTTGTCAATAGTTCCATTCTGTGATTTATCTCCCTGTTCAATATAAAAGTGCTCCTGGCCTACGCCATCACGACAGAAGACAAAACAACAACAACAGCAATAAAATCATCCCTTCTTTAACCAATTCCGCTCGACCTAAATATATCTTCATGCAACGACTCACGCAGAGTTTCCGTTTTCGTAAAAAATCGAATAAATGTATTGATTCGTTTTTTTTTTTTAAACTTTCCAATTTTTTTACTGCATGCCAATAATTTGAAAGATATTGTGCCATTTTTTTTTTGCTGATAGGCATAAAATGTGACTCATGAAAACATGAAGCACGACTTGAATAATAAAATTGATTCGTCGGTCATTTTATTTGTTTCGTTTCTAGTTTATTCCCAAAATTAATAAACCTGCAAAGACATACGGTAAACGTTAAAGGCTTTTCATCACACTTTTCACCCTTTTATTTTTTCTATATTTCTGCCATTTTTTTTCATTTAGAAAGCTTTTCAGACGTCACGTTTGTTTTTGTATGTAGGCCTATGTGTGTATGTGCGAGTGTGTGCGTGTGTGTGTGTTATCCCGCCACTTTTCACGTGACCTTGTTTTGGATTCGATTGAAAAAAAATGCTGTTAATTTTGTTTAAAAAAAAATAAATGATTTATTCTGTAACAAGCAGAACGTTCGGATAGGCGGGAGATCTGATCAAATCGTCTGCTTAAAAAACATCGGCACCGGCTTGCACCGTCTGTTTGCACAGGTCGGTGACAACATGGTGGACACGTCTGACAGAGACAGCGCGCCGTGGCTCACACCTCCCACCCGACATACTTGTGTAGTGTGTGTGTGTGTGTGAGAGAGAGAGAGAGAGAGAGAGAGAGAGAGAGTTACAATTCATCTAAGGCTGAGGAGGAGGGAGATGCATGGAAGATTTGGGGGGGGGGCATGGCGGTAGGTAGAAAGGGGGGGGGGGGTAGGTATATCGAGGTCACTATTACAGTGTTGACGCCGAGTGAATAAATAGATATGTGGATATAGTTGTTGGAGATGGGAAAGAGAGGAGGGGGTGGGGTGGGGGGGCTAGACGTGAGGAGGAGGGGGGAATGAAAATAAGTGATGTCCCTTGACAGTAATGGAAATTATAGGAACTACAGATCTCTAAATTCCCTGTTATGTGTTTTCACGCTACATTCATTCAATCATATATATCTCTACATTCAATCGTATATCTCTACATTCAACCGTATATCTCTACATTCAATCATATATCTCTACATTCAATCATATATCTCTTCATTCAATCATATATCTCTTCATTCAATCATATACCTCTTCATTCAATCATATATCTCTACATTCAACCGTATATCTCTACATTCAATCATATACTTCATGCGTATATCTCTACATTCAACCGTATATCTCTACATTCAACCGTATATCTCTACATTCAACCGTATATCTCTACATTCAACCGTATATCTCTACATTCAATCATATACTTCATGCGTATATCCCTACATTCAACCGTATATCTCTACATTCAACCGTATATCTCTACATTCAACCGTATATCTCTACATTCAACAGTATATCTCTACATTCAACAGTATATCTCTACATTCAATCGTATATCTCTACATTCAACAGTGAAATCCTAAAGGTAATCTCTGAAAGTACACATTCATTAAAATTTAAAAAAAAAAGGGGGGGGGGGGTATTGTTGAATGATTCTACAGGAGACTTTAACTAAATCTTAAATGTAATCTTGGAAAAGGGAGACAATCTATCTGGGTTGTTCAAGTGCCGCACCAATCAAAGGAAAGATTGGTTAAAAAAAAAATTAACAAGATCAACACTTGTTGAAATATCATTTGCGGTAGGTAAGATATCATTATCTGAATAGACCATTGTTAATATGGCTACTAGGTATGGGACAACAGGCAGTGAGTGCACACTGTGCTATATTCATGATACACACCTTGATACATCATTTACACGCGTGTCAAGTACTCGCAGATATGTGTAGGACTTTAGCCTGAAGCACACTGACCTTCACCTTTACACTCACACAGATGATAGCGGGCACACTCACCCCGCCGCTCTGTAGGTATGGCAGACGTGCATCAGCGCCGCCAACAATGCTGGTGTGGTAGGCACACTACACCCTACCATGCTGGCAATGGCGGCGTTAATAAACAACAAAAAAAATTACACTCACACACACTCACATACACAATGTCGCAACAAGGGGGGGGGGGGGATTTGCCGAAATAAAAAAAATTAAAAGATTAGACTATACTTATTTTGCTTTCATACGAATGCTTGTAATGTAAGTAAGTTGGATCTCATGATGTTTAATACAAGTGATTTTTTTTTGCCCCCCCCCCCTGAAAGTTTGGTCTAGTTGCGCCACTGCACATACACATACCACACACAGGAACACAACTATAGGTTAAAAAAAAAACACACACACACACACAACCAACTTAAAATAGTTAGACCTGCACACAGCTCTGAGCATTGTGAATCAATCTTACGATCCGGATCGATATGAACCGGCGACGTCCTTATATATTATGTACAGGGCCGTTTTTAGGTCTTCGGGGACCCTAGGAAGAGCATTCCAGGCATTATGGGGCCCCTTGGAAGAGATTCCCAGGTATTTGGGGGCCCTTTGAAGAGATTTGCAGACATCCGGGCTCGTAGGCAGAAATACTGAAGAATCCGTTGGAACATCTAAATTCAGACTTCAAGACTCACTAAAACAACTAGAAAAATGGACAGAGAGCTGGGGAATGAAAGTCAGCGCAAACAAAACTCAATACACAATCTTTACACTTTCAACAAAGCAAAAACAGATAAAGCTTACCTTAAAAAATTCTCCAGTTGAAATAAACAACAACCCAGTCTACCTAGGTGTCACCTTCGACCCTAGACTCACATGGTCTAAACAAATAGAAGTAACTCAGTCCAAAGGGATAAAACGCATAAATCTAATGAAGAAACTAGCTGGCACAGACTGGGGAGCGAACATGTCTGTTCTAAAAAAAACCTACACCAGCTACGTAAGACCCAGCCTGGAGTATGGAGCCACTGCCTGGTGAACAGCAGCCAAAACAAGTTTAAAAAAGCTGGACAAAGTTCAAAACATTGGGCTACGAATAATGACAGGAGGTATGAGGTCAACGCCAATCACAACCATGGAAATTATAACATCTCTCCAAACTATTGAAGAAAGAAGGGAAAACAAAATACTCTCTCAATACACAAAAATCGAAACACTGGAAAACCACCCGCTTAACAAGAGAGTACAAAAGTCTACTCAAAGATTGCAAAGATCAAACTTCATTACAGCAGCTAGAAAATTAAAACAAAAATACAACCTGGATACAGTCTCCCTAAATAAAACAAAACCTTACAGTGACTTGCCCCCTTGGGAACCTTCCGTCCAATAACCACGAGAGACTCCCTAGCTGGAATAAAAGAAAAATCTAAATATGATACAAACACTCTCTCTGCAATGGCAATGAACGAAATAAACAAACTCTACCCCAGTTCTCTATGGATAAGAGCATTCACAGATGGTTCCTCGCAAACAAACTGCCAGAATGGAGGTGCTGGAATCTATATAGAATGGCCAAATGGAGAAATAATGGTACACTGGGAAAACTTCAGACTCTTTCAAAGCCGAAAAAGAAGCAATTGAAGAAGCTGTCAACATACTCTCAAACTCCTCACCAAACAGCAACATAATCATACTCACAGATGCCAAAAAAATTATACAGTCTCTGCAGGATCCTCACTACACTCAATTAACCCAGCTCAGAACAGCTCTTCATAAACTAATCCAAAACTCAAAGGAAACAGTTCTGCAATGGATACCAGGACACTCCAAAATAAAGGGAAATGAGATTGCTGACCAATTGGCAAAATCTGGCAGCAAAGAAATACAAGTAGATGTCCCCCTAAATGCAGAAGAAATGAAGAGCTGTATAAAAAATCAAATCCAACAAAAATGGATGAATAATTACCCAGATCATGACAAAAACGACCCCTACTATAATCTTCACAGACAAGCCCAAAATATTATCTTCAGACTCAGAACTGGGCACGACAGACTAAGACAACACATGTTCCGAAGGCTAGGCATTGGAAACAGTGAGGACTGCCCATGTGGGATGTCTCCAGAGAATGCAGAACATGTTCTCCAAACATGCCTTTCATGACACAGCTCGCAACAGGTTCTGGCCACAGATGACCTCCCTCAATCAAAAACTGTATGGGAGCGAGACGGACCTGGATGCCACCATGCAGTTCATCATAACTATAGGCCTGGTCGTTTGAAATCCTCCATAATCATATATCGAGAACAAAGAAGAAGAAGTAGGCAGAGATTCCCAGACATCTGGGGGCCCTAGGAAGAGATTCCCAGACATCTGGGGGCCCTAGGCAAAGATTCCCAGACATCTGGAAGCCATAAGCAGATATTGTCCAAATATTTATCTGGACAATAGCTTCTAGGTAGATTTAAGATGAGAAGAACAACATTAGAAGCCAACTGTGCAGCTCTTACAACCTGTGAATCAATGTCCTTTAATTTTCTCTCCACCGAACGTCCTCAATGGATTACCGATGTACATTTAGACCAGCTGTTTTTCCACCACCCCCCCCCCCCCAGACTAATCTCGTTTGATTTTAAATAACTATATTGTGGCTCTTTCAAAAACAGATTATGGCTCTTTAAAAACATAATTTAGCCTTTAAAAAAAACAGAACGTGGCTCTTTAAAAATAGAATGTGGCTCTTTATAAAAATAGAAAGAGGATCTTTAAAAAATAGAATGTGGCTCTTTATAAATAAATAGACAGAGATCTTTTAAAAAATACAATGTGGCTCTTTATAAAAATAGAAAGAGGATCTTTTAAAAAATAGAATGTGGCTCTTTATAAAAAAAACAATGTGGCTCCCACCTGGCATCAAGCGTGGCTACCCCACGCTAAAAACCCACACAGAATCTATCATATATTAATGAACATAAAAATAGACACAATGTCCATTAAGAGTAAAAATATTTTTAAAAAACTGACCGTACCTCTGTGACAGTATAGTGGACACACTGTCAAACTCCTCTTTCTTCTCTGTCACTGCGATGGGAACCTTAAGTCCAAACATGTCCGTCGTAGTAAATCCCAGACGGAATAGCGCCAAGTCATTTAAAAAAAACAAGCGGGAATCAAGTTGTCAACTTAACGGGCGTCTTCATTTCTGGGACATGACCTGGCAACATGTCGGCTTCATTCAGGTGACCATTTGAATGTCTTGCTTGATATGCACATGTAAATCACATCGGACAATTATCACTGACCGCTAGACTACTCCTTTCAGAAAATGACCGTTCCACAGATGTAATAATACTTGGCGAGCCATGTTATATTATGTGCAGAAGATGGTAGGATCCAATACCGCATACCTGAGGGAAGTAGAAGCAAGAAACAAGTTGTAGTCGAGGGTATATGCACACAAAAATAAAAAAAAAAAACTATCAAGGTTTCGCAATGTCTCAGAAATAACAAGCGAATGACGCAATCAGTTAGCGTGACAAACGAGTATTGGCGATACAAGACCTGAGGCGATACAAGACCAAAGGAGATACAAGACATGTATTTTCCATGTATGTTTGATTAAACGGGAATGTCCTGTAAAATTAATCAACGCAGATAATCAGGATTATTTGATGTTCTCTTGTTTTTTTTTACTAACTAAACCTGCTAATAACAACAGAACCGCCTTATTTCCGGATTGCTGTAAACTTGAGCCATTCTTATGTACAACCTAGTTAGCCGTTGAACTCTTTTCTCTCTCACACACACATATGCATTTATCTCTCTCTCTCTCTCTCTCTCTCTCTCTCTCTCTCTCTCTCTCTCTCTCTCTCTCTCTCTCTCTCTCTCTCTCTCTCTCTCTCTCTCTCTCTCTCTCTGATATATATTTAAGCCTGGGCGCGTGACTAGGGCACCCGAATATTCAGGGGTACCACAGAGCTTAATTATAAAACCTATGATATGTCTCTCTTTTTCGAAAAGGCCCAACATATTCTTCTGTGCCCGGGACATTAACTGACTAACTCCGCCCCTGTATCTATATATATTATATATATATATATATATATAATTCTGTAACTATATATATAGTTACTCGTATAAGCAGGGCTTTTTGTCTGGCGCAGACTTGAGTATAATAGTATATTACTGCCTGGACACGACGGACATACATAGGAGTTCCGGTTACCTTTTTTTATTGTATGAAAAATAAAAGCACTGCATATAAGTAAGTAAATGACATGAACAATGATTTCTTGCAAGGCGACAGAAATGACTTTACGCCATAGAATCCATGCCACAGGCAGACAAACACACACACACACACACACACACACATATATATATATATATATATATATATATATATATATATATATATATACTTATAAGACGCATTTTTTGTTTGTCTGTCTGTCTGTCTGTCTGTTCCCTTATAACTCAAGATCCAGAAAAACAGATAACGTGAAATTTGTTACACATACACATAATTACATGGGGAAGGTTATAGGACAGGTTTCGTTTCATCTCGATGGGTAGTTTAATTGTAATTAATTTTTTTTTATTTTAGTATTTTACTATATTAAAGTAATCTCGACGGCGCCATAAATAAAATTCCTCTGTGACGTCATTTCCTTATGATCGAATAGAACTTGCGCGCTGGTGCTGTATTGTGCCTTTGTGATGCAAAGAATTGTTGATGTTTTTTCATGCTCTCTGATTTGTACAGTTTGAGGAAGGTAGAGGAATGAAGGATTTTAGAAGAAGTGTGAAGCCATAATAATAAGTATTTATATATATATATATATATATATATATATATATAGAGAGAGAGAGAGAGAGAGAGAGAGAGGGAGGGAGGGGAATGGACAGGGGGAGAGAAGGAGGGGAGAGGGGGAGATGGGAGAGGGAGAGAGGGAGGGAGAGAGATGAAGAGTGAGGGGGGCAGGGAGAGAGGGAATGAGGGAGGAAGAGGGAGAGAGGTGGAGAGGGGAGGAAGGGAGAAAGAAGGGAGGGAGAGAGGAGTTAGGGAGGGAGAGAGAGAGGGGAGGGAAGGAGAGAGGGAGAGAGAATGGGAGAAATGGGAGGAAGAGATAAAGAGAGAGAGGGGGCAGGGAGGGAGAGAGGGAAGGAGGAAGGGGGAGAGAAGGAGGGAGGGGGATGGACAGGGGGGAGAGAAGGAGGGGGAGATGGGAGATGGCAGAGGGAGGGTGAGAGGGAGGGAGAGGGAGGGAGAAGGAGGGAGGGAGAAAGGGAGGGAGAGAGAGGAAGGGAGAGAGGGGTATGGAGAAAACAGAAGGTAAACAGAAAACCTTATTTTAAACCCGGGCAAAGCCGGGTACTTGCAACTAGTATATATATAAATCTATACTTATAAGAGGCATTTGTTGTCTGTCTGTCTGTTCCCTTATAACTCAAGATCTAGATAACCAAATAATGTGAAATTTGTTACACATACACATAATTACACGGGGAAGGTTATAGGACAGGTTTCGTTTTATCTCGATGGGTAGTTTAATTGTAATTAATTATTTTTATTTTAGTATAATTACTATATTAAAGTAATCTCGACGGCGCCATAGATAAAAATTCCTCTGTGACGTCATTTCCCTATCATACATTTTTAAAAGAGGGGTAACTACCGGAAACTCCAATTGTAAACATGATGAAATCAATAGTCATATCTATTTACCTATCGTTTTATGTATTCGGAAGATTAAAATTAAAGGTGCACTTTAATAAACCGAAATACGTTAATTAAAATGTTTCTGTGACATTATTAACATTATTAATACAATCTCAATGCGTAGTTTAATTGTAATTAATTATTTTAGTATTTTACTATATTAAAGTATTCACGGTATGGGATCGCCTTCACTATAAATAAAAATCGCGCACCAAGTGAATGTGTAATTGAACGGACGGTGGAGAAAGGGCTAGGAACGGAAAAAAAAAATATTGTTGTTGTTTTTTTTTCATGCTGCAAGTACCCGACTTTGCCCGGGATTAAAATAAGGTTTTCTGTTTATTTAAGAAGCGTAATTTGACGTTTAATTGTACAGAGAGAGGGAGGGGGGGAGAGAGATAAAGAGAGAGGGGGCAGGGAGGGAGAGGGAAGGAGGGGGCAGAGAGGGGGAGAGAAGGAGGGAGGGAGGGAGAGAGGTGGTAGGGAGGGAGATTAAGGGGGAGGGAGGGAGAGGGAGGGTTGGAGAGAGAAGAGGGAAGGAAAGAGAAAGGAAGGGAGGGAGGGAGTAGGGAGGGAGATAGAGGGGGAGGGAGGGAGAGAGGGGATGGGAGAAATGGGAGTGAGATATAAAGAGAGAGAGGGGGCAGGGAGGGAGTGAGGTTGGTGGAGGAAGGGACGAAGGTGGAGAGAGGGGGGACGGGGTGAGAGAAGGAGGGAGGGAGATAGGGAGAGAGAGGGAGATGGGAGAGTTAGGGAGGGAGGGAGAAAGGGAGGGAGGGAAAGAGAAAGGGAGAGAGGGGTAAGGAGGGAGAGAGGGGGTAGGGAGAAAACAAAAGGTAAACAGAAAACCTTATTATAAACCCGGGCAAAGCCGGGTACTTGCAACTAGTATATATATATATATATATATATATATATATATATACATGTATTTCATGTGTCTGGGTGTCTGTGTGTGTGAACAATGATATGTTGGTTATATGCACCCTCCCCCCCACCCCCCCTCCTCCCACCCCTTTGGCAATTGTTTTGTTCCCCGCTTCAGAAATATTTGACGACTTGTAGTTTCACGAAGTAACTGTTTAACGCTTATCACAGACCGTCTGAATAGATTACTTATCTACCTGCCAGATCGACAACAGAATGAATATATATATATATATATATATATATATATATATATATATATATACGTATATATATACATTTTTTTTAAATAAAGTATAAAGTTCTGGTGAAGAAGTGAGAGAAGAAAAGGATCAGATACGTCTTGTTGACACTTGCACACAATTTACACTTAATTCACAGCTATCACCATATATCAAGGAACAATAACCCTGTTCAGTTCTATTAGTGTTATCATTAGTGGGTTGATTTATCCCCCCCCCAACACTTTTTTCTCTCCCTTTGATTAGATTCTTGTTGCTGCATGCCTTTTGATTGCTAATACATATAAGGTTTTCTTCTTGGATAATAGTTGAATCAAACATTTCCATTTATGTTAGAAAAGAAAATAATTTGCATTCACTTGTGAAGAAATGTATATTTATATCACACGGGACATGTGTTAAATAACAAGAGGGTGATAATGAAGACTTGACTTTAGACTTGAATCAGATACAATACTTCACCATTTTTAGACTGGCAGGAGGGCGTGCGTGCGTGCGTGCGTGCGTGTGTGTGTTTGTGTGTGTGTGTTGGGAGGGGAAATGAAAAATAGGTGTCAGGCTATGAAAAGGGGTTCAAATCTTATATTTAGGCATTAGTCTCGTCTTATGTCATTATGCCTCTCCCAGCGCCCCACCCCCCGCCCCCAAACCCCCGGAGAACTAATGTATTGAGGCCCCTATGACAACAATTCAAAGAAAATATAAAAAAGTCAATTAGCATTGTACCATATATTTTCGGGACCCCCCCCCCCCCAGAAAAGCGCCCATACGCCAAGATGCCCCTGTGGTAGGCAATTTTGCCGTCTCGCATGAAATCACAAATACAGCATTACCTACACACGGACATCAATTGATTTATTCGTGTGTGTGTGAGTGGTTTAGGTATATCTGTCTGTGTCAAGGGTTCGATTAATATATTCGTGTGTGTGGGTGGTTTAGGTATATCTGTCTGTATCAAGGGTTCGACTAATCCGTGTGTGGGGGTGGTTTAGGTATCTGTATCAAGGGTTCGATTTATTAATTCGAGTGTGTGAGTGGTTTAGGTATAATTATCTGTGTCAAGGGTTCGATTAATCTATTCGTGTGTGTGAGTGGTTTAGGTATATCTGTTTGTATCAAGGGTTCGATTAATCTATTCGTGTGTGTGAGTGGTTTAGGTATATCTGTCTGTGTCAAGGGTTCGATTGATCTTTTCGTGTGTGTGAGTAGTTTAGATATATCTGCGTCAAGGGTTCGATTCTCAGGCATATTTAGGAGACTTTCTGCTAAGTGCAAGATACCATTTTATGGTCACATAGGTAACATTTGCGTCAGGTAATCAATCCCATGTAGAAAATTAAGTATGAAAGAATGGTGCCAGGTGTTGGGTGAGCTGCCTTCTGTTCTTGGATATGTTATGTCGCTCACTTTTTTTTTAAAAAAAGGGAAGTTTGAACATCATAGGGTTTTCTCAACGTCTCACAGCATCAAAAAAAAAAAAAAATGGAATAACCGACAGCTTCTCCTTCTTACAACCGACAGCTTCTCTTTCTTCCAACCGACAGCTTCTCTTTCTGCCAACCAACAGCTTCTCTTTCTTCCAACCGACAGCTTCTCTTTCTTCCAACCGACAGCTTCTTCTTCCAACCGACAGCTTCTCTTTCTGCCAACCGATAGCTTCTCTTTCTGCCAACCGACAGCTTCTCTTTCTGCCAACAGCGTCGATTTCTTCCAACCAACAGCTTCTTCCTCCAACCAACAGCTTCTATTTATGCATTTCAGTTTAGCCGTGAGGGGAGCGAGAGTTTGTGTGTGTGTGGGGGGGGGGGGAAGGGGACGCTGAACCAGAGGCCGAAGGTAATACAAGTATGATTTATGATGAACGATAGATGACAAATGGTGTCAAATAATTGAAACGGAAAAAAAATATATATATTTTCACGGAGGGGACACATTGTTCATGTTTATGAAGGTTGACGCACTGCCATATTTGTGTATGTTTGTGTGTGTGTGTATTTTTTTGTATTCAAAAGGCGAGCTGCGTCTTTTATTGTTGTTTAAAATGACTGTAACATATCAATTTATGGAGGACGACATTCCTGTCTTATCTCTAGACTCCTCTGTCAACGGTTCCTTTTGTGTGTGCGTGTGTGTGTGTGTGTCATTTAATTGTCGCAGGAAAGAAGAAAAAAAATGTAATTTCCCTCAGACTTTAAACACGTTCTGATAATCCCTTGACAAAAAATAACAATATTGAAGATAATGATAAATAGCCGTAAAAAATTGTTGCCATCACGAGGGCCGAGATTAACCAATTATCGTACACTGAAAATTAGCTGGGTTTTTCTTTTTTTTTTTAAATCTTGGGTTACCTCGCTGGCAGTGAGATAAGGTTTGGGTTATGGGTTACGATCCGTAGGGCTATATACTAGTAAACCTCTTCTGTAGTCTCAAAGTGTGGACTGCGGTTGTGAGGCCTTCCTTCCATTGTTTTTGTCTAGTCCAGTCCGCCAAATTATTATTGCCCATGTAACGTCTCAGGAGCGTAACTGGGCGATATAGCAAAGGAGGGGGGGCTAGACTATCAGAGCCGTTTTTTTATGGATAGATAATTTAGGGCAATCATCTGGGGGGCCACCATTTTACAAACGGGGCTCTTTTGGGTATGAGTTTAAATTAGATCCCACGCTATCAGCGACCCCCCTGCAGATACTTTTGCGTACGGCCTGACCAGGCCCGCAGCGTGCCGGGGGGCAGTGGGGCCGGGCCCCCCCTGCGTTTTGTCTGGCCCCCCTCTGCTTGTTTGCTCTACATAGTACAATTTATTTCCTGCTATTGGCCTGGCCCCTTCTGAAGAATGCCTGGCCCCCCAGTGCCGTAACGAGCTTAACTCGCGCCCGGGGCACAATACCTTTTTAATACATTTTTAGCGCCCCCCCCTATTCGAAAATTATATAATATTAAATGTAAAATATAAATTTGGCGCCACATTGTGAGTAGCGCCCGGGGACATATGTAACCCCCGCCCGCCCCCCTCAGCTACGCCTCTGCTGCCCCACCTGCTGTAAAATTTTCACGCTACGGGTCTGGGCCCGACACAGCATATTTACAAAGTCTCTTCCTTGCCTAACAGCTTGTTTTACTCCTAAGAACAAAGTTGGCAAGTTTTAATGCCAACTCTTTATTAGGAACCAGGCTGGGGGGGGGGACTATGGCCAAGCGGTGAAGAGCGCTGAACTTTCGACCTGAGGGTCCCGGGTTCGATCCTCGAAGAGAACCACGGTCATTTTGCCAGGTCCAACAATAAGCTGGTTGAAGTTCTCCCCCCCCCCCCAAAGTTCAACCTGAGTTTAGTTAAGGAAGTAGAGGCGGGTGGGCGTTGTGCTAGCCAGTAGCCACACACACACAACCTTCTCAATAAGCCTTGGCTACATAAAAAAAAAGATGAATGCTACACTTCATCTGCCCCGGTGCCTTAAGGGCTAAAGAGAACTTACAATTGGGGCCCCCCCCCCCCCCACTTACAAAGGAAATAATAGTTAAATTGTTATTCAACCAAAGCTGCTAGCTTCAATCGAGCGTCGATGGAGGGCGTGGTTAGCAAATTGGCGGGAGACGCAGCGGAATTTCAAAAGAAATCGACGGTCGCCAAGGACGAATAGACCCAAGCACGCACGCACGCACGAACAAACACACACCGCCTGCAGCATATAATTTAAATATGGATTTATTTTTTTTAGGTTTCGTTTAGGCAAATGAAACTTAGCCGACGACCAGTGATGGCAATCATAATGCGCTTGCAGTCAAAAATATATATATTTCTAAACAGTAATCGATAACTCTGGGTAAATGAAAGCCATTCTGTGTAGTTGTCTCTCTTTAATTTCTAAATATTACAACACCACTGGCACTCCCAACCCCCACACCACACACAGATATATACACAAACATCGATGGACCAATAGAAATCGTTGTTTTTAGAAGATATTGATATGACGTAGAGCGAATTTGAAAAAAAAAAGATGGCTCTGAAGGATGGCAGTGGTTTTCGTGACCTCAATAATTATATGTCAAAGAGTTCTCAAGTCTTCGCGGTTTGAGAGCCCCTGTTCTATGGGACTATAGCGCGTCTCCTAAATGCCATTAGTGTGTTGTAAAATATAGTCTAAGCATAAGTATCTGCGTTATAGAAACATGTTCTTAAGCTACAAAATGTCAAAGAACCGCTGAGTATCGGTAGTTTATGAGAAGATAGATAGCTCGATGTCACATTGTGACGCTTCTAATTTAAAAAAAAAAATCACGACGTAGTGAGACTCGGTATAACGAAATTTTCGGTTGACCGACCGATGCAGCAGTGCATGCTAGAAACCAAGAGCCTCATCCTCCATTGAGCTACGTTGTGAGTCTTAGCCGCAACTGAAAACCTTGACATTGATTGGAGGGGGGCAGTGGCGTAGCTAGGGGGGCGAGGGGGGGTACATGTGTCCCTGGGCGCCGAGGTTCATGGGCGCCAAATGGTATATTTTACATATAATATTATATGGTTTTCGAATGGGGGGGGCGCTAAAAAGGTATTAAAAAGGTGAAATGCCCCGGGCGCAAGTTGCCTTGCCCCACCCTCGCTACGCCTCTGTAGGGGGGGGGGTAAAGATTTGACCCTTAAAGTGCTATTGGGTACATTTCCCTTAATTAACGCAATCGTCCTAGTGAAAAAGGTTCTTATAAAAGGTTTTGTGTGTCAAATGTACCCCGTTGGTGGGTCGCCAAAGTTTGTAGATATTTGCTTAATCAAGAACAAAGGTAGTCAATCATAGCTATTCTTGTAGGATCATTTTCTTTCGCGAAAACCGAACTAGTTTCCCAGTGGATTTTTTTTTTATTGAAGAGGATGTGTCGCCATTTAAATCAGCATGCTGGTAAATGGAAACGTCTAAACCAGTGGTCCTCAACCCCGCGGTCCGCGGACCGGTGCCGGTCCCTGGATCAAAGTGTACTGGGCCGCCCAAGAAACATTCAATTATTTCCTTTTTTTTTCTTATTGTGGTGTATTTCTATCGGTGCGACTTTCCGTGGACTAGGGGTTGATAGAGAGCCGAGCGGCTGTGAGCGACAGTTGCATTGTAAATCAAAACAATCTAAAATATCATAATCATCGTTCCTCTCCCCCCTCCCCCCCCCCCAGCGGCCGCGGTGATACGATGAAATGTCGACCGGTCCGCGGAGAGAAAAAGGTTAGGGACCACTGGTCTAAACCATGACGTCATACGCTAGTCTCGCCTCGGGCACTCAATGGTGTGGAAAGTAAAAAAAAAACCCACTGTCCAGGTGCAATAAAGCCAAAGACGCCCAATAGTATATACACCGTATGTCTATTTTTTGGGAGAAAGTCGTGATATAGAAGGGGAACAACAACAACAACCAACAACAACAACAACCAACAACAACAACACAGACAAACGTCTAGTGCACATTGAGGTATTCAGAGCAGACGGCGGCTATTCAGTAGGTGAGATTTCGCTGCCATCGTTTTTTTTTTATTCTTTGTTGATCGATATATCGACTTAGTAAACGGAATTCACGTCCCAATAGACACCATGGAATCACACACCAGGTCATTTACGGAAAGAGAAAGACATTTTTTTTTTTGTAAATTCCTTCTTTTCCTCATTTGAAATAAATGCACTTCGATTATTTAATAACAAGGAGCACAAAAAAAATAAAGGGTCAATCAATAGCTCTCTTCTTTAAGTTGATATTTTTATAGGTTAGTGATGGAACAAACCATTGGTTCCCCCGCTGGTGTACAGTTAGTAGATAGACGTCTGATTTAAGTGATGTTTCTTGTTTGTGTTAGCATTTCAATTGAACTCGTGGATAAATCATGAGAAAAAGCGTGAGACCTATTTGAGCACATAAACACACACAAACTTTTTCACATACTGATCCACATAAACACACACACAAACACTTTCACATACTGACCCACATAAACACACACAAACACTTTCACATACTGACCCACCTAAATACACACAAACTTTTTCACATACTGATCCACATAAACACACACAAACTTTTTCACATACTGATCCACATAAACACACACACAAACACTTTCACATACTGACCCACATAAACACTTTCACATACTGACCCACATAAACAATTTCACATACTAACCCACATAAACACACGCACAAACACTTTCACATACTGATCCACATAAACACACACACAAACACTTTCACATACTGATCCACATAAACACACACACAAACACTTTCACATACTGACCCACATAAACACACACAAACACTTTCACATACTCACCCACAAACACACACAAACACTTTCACATACTGACCCACATAAACGCACACAAACACTTTCACATACTGACCCACTTAAACACACACAAACACTTTCACATACTGACCCACTTAAACACACACAAACACTTTCACATACTGACCCACTTAAACACACACAAACACTTTCACATACTGACCCACTTAAACACACACAAACACTTTCACATACTGACCCACTTAAACACACACAAACACTTTCACATACTGACCCACTTAAACACACACAAACACTTTCACATACTGACCCACTTAAACACACACAAACACTTTCACATACTGACCCACTTAAACACACACAAACACTTTCACATACTGACCCACTTAAACACACACAAACACTTTCACATACTGACCCACTTAAACACACACAAACACTTTCACATACTGACCCACTTAAACACACACAAACACTTTCACATACTGACCCACTTAAACACACACAAACACTTTCACATACTGACCCACTTAAACACACACTAACACTTTCACATACTGACCCACTTAAACACACACAAACACTTTCACATACTGACCCACTGAAACACACACAAACACTTTCACATACTGACCCACTGAAACACACAAAACACTTTCACATACTGACCCACTTAAACACACACAAACACTTTCACATACTGACCCACATACAGGCCCACCGACAGAAATTTCGGGCCTCTGGGCAGGGCTGTCACGGTCCCCCGTGGCGCCCTGGGCGAGTTACATTTTTGGCGCCCTGTGCGAGTTACATTTTTTGGCGCCTCCTTCCTATCTGGAAAAAAAAATCTACAACTTTTACCAGTGCTCTTTCGGCGCCCTTCTAGTTCGGCGCCCCTTCCTAGCTCGGCGCCCTGTGCCGCCTCACAACTATCAGTACCCATCCTACGCTCCTGCTTAAATTGATATTCAATTGATATATAGGTTAAAAAAAAACCCAGACAGAAACCATGAAGACAAACAACGCTTTGAGAATTTGATTTCAATTCTTATATTCAATTTAAAAAAATAAAAAGGTCCAGAGAGACATCGAAATAAATTGTAACGAGAAAGGCTATCATTGCCAAGTAAATCATTTGACTGCTACAAGCTACCAAACTGTCGTGCTCCTAAAATCTATAAACCAAGGCCGTCATTACACATGGGGCAGCCCTGGCGCTTAGCTAGAGGGCACCAACGGGTGAAGAGACAGACCAAGCCAATTATTAATAATTTCACTTATTTCAAATGGTCATTGTAGGCTGGCCCATCATAGCTAGAGTGGCCCATCATACTGGTTTATTTCAGGGGCCCATTACACTGATTTTGGTATGGCGACCCATCACACTAGCCAACCTGGCCCATCACACTGGTTTAGCTCAGGGGCCGATTACACTGGTTTTGGTATGGTGGCCCATCACACTAGCCAGGGTGGCCCATCACACTGGTTTAGCTAGGGTGGCCCATCACACTGGTTTAGCTAGGGTGGCTCATCACACTGGTTTAGCTACGGTGGCCCATCACACTGGTTTAGCTCAGTTGCCCATTATGCCGTTATGGCGGTCCTGAGTTAAACTTGTAAAACACGGACAACGCTTTTGGGGGCTTATTTAAAATTGAATCCAGAACAGATCCACCTGAGTCAGTGGGGGGGGGGGTAATGTCGTTGGCCGAGGCTCCCCGGGGCGCAGAAGAGAATATTATTAGGCCCTAAAAATCAAATGAGACACCACAAAAATGGTCTCAAGTTGGATTACGCATGCATAAATCTAAGCTTCTGAGAATGTTGGGATTATTTAAATAGATTGCACAGATTCATAGATCTATACAAATGTTAATAAAACTATCATTGTATCAATGTGAAAGCTATGCAATAATTAAAACTATTAACGTCAAAAATAAAAAAAATTAATGTCCTATTTAAATCTATCTGATAACATAAGAGTTGGCAGGCGATAAAGCGATTATGGCCCTTGTTGAAAAGTTGAATCTTTCAGAGATCTTTTCTAGCCAGGGGAAAAATGTTGAAATTTATTGTTTCCTATTACCCCCCCCCACCACCCCTACCCCTGAGCATAACCTTCTAATGGAGGGTAAGCCGGCCCAAGGTGAAAAGGAAGGGGGTGGGGTGGGGGAGAGCGAATTTAGTGCTAAATATTTTATTTGGCAAGATAATTTAATATGGATTTTTAGTTTTCTCTGGCCATAAAAAAAGAGGTCATAAAAATCAACGCGTGCCACGTTGGGTTTAAAGAGCTAAATGGGAAATGATAGGGAGTTTTTGTTCTTCAAATTTTAAACGGAGCAATCGGGTTATAGAGTGAAATCAAAAAGGAAAGTAAAAAAAAAAAAGTTTGATTTGGTGTGGGGCAAACAAAAAGTTGTAAGTGTTGCGAAAAATAACGAAACTATTACAACTGTGAATGTGCATATAGCTGTGTGTACTCAGTAGGCATCCGATTTTCTAATTGTGTCTAGTCTCTGCAGTCTGAAATTATCTGTTTCACTGTCCGTCACTCTGTCTGTCTTGTACACATCTTTATCTATTTCTTAACTTGTCTGCATGACTGACATTGTCAATGTTTATCTATTTATCTGTCTACTCTTTGTCAATCTAACTATCAATCTGTCGTGTATTAGTTTGTGAATTGCGCAGCAGAATATCTGCTGTCAGAATATTACATGTGGGTGTGAGAGCTGTGTTGGGTCAGTTAGCACTGTTAGCGTGTTTATATGGCATGGCGTGGGTTTGATCGTGAAATGGGTGGAAGATCAAAGTAGTGAATGGAGAGTGACCGGAGTGACCAGCGTGACCAGTGGAGCATGGCTGTATTTGGTTGAGGAGATCAAGGGGTTAAGAGGGAAGGTGGTTGTAGGGGAACGTGGAGAAGGGAGTTAAGCGGGTGGTAAAGAGTTTATCGTCATATGGGACAGGTGCTAGTTAACGCGTGTAAAAGTTGGACCGTTGCCGCCTTTGGTGACTATACTATTTGTCTGGACTTGATTGTTATTTTGTCATCATTCTTTTTTTTTTTTTTTATAGATTTGATGGATTAAACTTATATTATTTGGTTTTATGAATAAATTGTTCCTATTACTGACTGGATATTTGAAGTGTTCGCTGTTGTGTATTAGCGAGTGTTTTCCCCAAGTGTCATTTGGTGCGTAGTGTTCAAGAGGCAGTTGGGATGTTGATCTTAAAGAATGCGGACATATTACGAAGTATTAACGAAGTAGATGAATTAGAGGCCCAACAAGATCATGTACACAACAAATCTTTCCATCTGACCATCTGTCGATTTATCTATCTTATACTTAGCCATCTACCTGAATGGCTGTCTTTTTATTGGCTTTCTTTGTGACTCTATCTATCTATCTATCTATCTATCTATCTATCTATCTATCTATCTATCTATCTATCTATCTATCTATCTATCTATCTATCTATCTATCTATCTATCTATCTATCTATCTATCTATCTAATCTATCTAATCTATTTAATCTATTCTATTCTAATCTATTCTAATCTATTCTAATCTATTCTAATCTATTCTAATCTATTCTAATCTATTCTAATCTATTCTATTCTAATCTATTCTATTCTAATCTAATCTAATCTAATCTAATCTAATCTAATCTAATCTAATCTAATCTATTCTAATCTATTCTAATCTAATCTAATCTATCTAATCTATCTATCTATATCTATCTATCTATATCTGTCTATATCTATCTATATCTATCTATATACTTCTATTTATCTATCGTTCTTACTGTCCGTCTTTCAAGACTATCTGCATCTATCTATCCAGCCTGTCAGCCAGCTTTTGTTGTACCCATACATACAGAGATTAACCACAATTCTAAAAAAGCTAATACCGTAAGTCTGGTCTGAGCCCTCGCAACCATTAACTCTTTCTCCTTTTCGGTCTGTCGTCATTAATCACGTCACTTCTGTTATCGAGTTAAACCCTCCCAGTTGTATTTTTTTAAAAACCCTCTTCCCTCTGATAAGATCATGAAAACAAAAGTGCGGTGGGGGAGGAAGGACAGGGAGGGGAGGGCGAGGGGGGACGGGGAAGGTGACATTTTTACTTATGGGGAGAACAACGAAAACGCAATCAATGAATATCACACAGGCAGTGGGAAAATTTGTTATCACACTGTCAGCAGATATGACACACACTTGAAGAGATGTGAAACAACATTTGTTATAGTCTTGATTGTTAAGGATTGTTATGTACAAACTAGACAACATTTGCTATAGTCTTGATTGTAAGGGTGTGCTACGTACAATCGAAATAAATCCATCTATGTTATTGGCTAAATAGGTCAAAAGTGAAAGGTCAACGTTCACAAGACAGCGGACGTTTTGGTCCCAGTCATCAAACTCAAGTCTGTTGTCCAATACTGTATCTATTTCTTTTTATCTTTGTGTGTGTGTGTGTGTATATATATATATATATATATATATATATATATATATATATATATATATATATATATATATACGAACACACATGTTTACATTGTTAACCTAATCAGTTCAATGAATGCATTAATATATACTTGCATATATGTATATATAATATACACAATATACACGTCTGATGGGCCGAATTATTTAAAATCAATCGAAAAAAAAAATTACTTCTGACAGGAATCAATCTGATCGATCACTGGGGACTGGATTGGGAGAAAATAACGAAACATTCATTTCATATTATTGATTGCCCAGTCAAAATCATGATCAGTGACATTGTGAGATAATTGTGACTGCGAGGTAATTTTGACATTGTGAGGTAATTGTGACATTGTGAGGTGATTGTGACATTGTGAGGTGATTGTAACATTTTGACGTAATTGTGACATTGTGAGGTGATTGTGACAGTGTGTGGTGATTGTGACAGTGTGTGGTGATTGTGACAGTGTGTGGTGATTGTGACAGTGTGTGGTGATTGTGACATTGTGAGGTATTGTGACATTGTATGGTAATTGTGACATTGTGAGGTAATTGTGACTGCGAGGTAATTGTGACATTGTGTGGTGATTGTGACATTGTGAGGTGATTGTGACATTGTGAGGTGATTGTGACATTGTGAGGAGATTGTAACATTTTGACGTAATTGTGACATTGTGAGGTGATTGTGACAGTGTGTGGTGATTGTGACAGTGTGTGGTGATTGTGACATTGTGAGGTATTGTGACATTGTCTGGTAATTGTGACATTGTGAGATAATTGTAACATTTGGACGTAATTGTGACATTGTGAGGTGATTGTGACAGTGTGTGGTGATTGTAACATTGTGAGATAATTTGTGACATTGTGAGGTATTGTGACATTGTATGGTAATTGTGACATTGTGAGGTAATTAACATTTTGACGTAAGTGTGATATTGTGAGGTAATTGTGACATTGTGAGGTAATTGTGACATTGTGGGGTAATTGTGACATTGTGGGGTAATTGTACATATTTCTGATGTGGTCCGACACACACCAAATTAACTTCTGACAATTTGTGTTTATCGAACCGAACTAGAGTGACATATTTTGTTTGTCTTTCGTGTAACAACTAGTGTCAATTTAGACACGGTCGGCAGCCAATTAGGCGACTGCCTAAACAAACAGCGACAACAGACTTAACCGATAAAAACAAATCGCACTGAGAGCCATTTACTATAACTGGATGATATACACTAACAGGGCCGTCTTATGATCGCCGTGCATAAAAAAGGGCAATGTGGGGGGCCCCGCGGTGTAGACTTGTCGGCATGCTCGTGGGGCCGAGGCACATTGCCTACAGGATAAGACGGCCCTAGATACTTACAATTTCATGTCAAATGGGACAAACAGACATCACGTGGTGAAGTATGTCTGCCGGTCCCTCTATCGTCTGCTCGGAGAAATAACGGCTTACGGACTCGGCGGTAAAGTTCATGTTTGCTAAACTTCAACACTGTTGACATTTTACAGCAGACGACTACCAGCTTTTTTTTTTAACCTCGGACTCAGCTTCGAAAGCTATACGGACAATTAAAGCTAAATGAACTACCAGACGATAAATACCTCAAAGAGGCTGAAAGGTAAAACTAAAAGAGGTCATCTGTGGGACCCTGTATGTTTAGGGGCCCTTTCGCAGGTTACATTTGAGGACCCCTAAGCATGGGTACTTTTCGGGACACGTAGCCAAAATGCTGACAAGGCCCCCGTTTGCTAATATTGGGCCCCAAATAATCTGTTAAATTTGAGGGCCCCATGACGACACCCAACACTTAAAATCGTTTTATCCAGGGGGGCCCTGACAAGTGTTCAGATTGCCCTTTACTGGGGGGGAGAGCAAAATAAAAATCCACAGCAATGGGGGGGGGGGGCTGGTCAGCCGCTTTAAATTTGCCTATCCACTGGACGGATGGTCGTGTGATAGAGCGCTCAACTGTCACACGGAGAGTCTCGGCCTCGATGCGCGGTGACATTACCAAGATAAAGTCGTGATTTAAGTTACCTTCGTGTCTCCCAACGGTCCCTCCTCCATGACCATTGCACTATATGATATGGTTGGGGATAAAAGAAGGGTACTGCAAAAACAGTCCCATTGGTGACTTTAAAAAAAATGTTAAAGAGATCTCATCCTTACATGGACTTCATAAAAAAATAGCAAAGTCAGAGTAGGAAAACAGGGCAAGCAGAAAAACCCATCTTTTTCTATATAATGTCCCGGCACATAGGAAAGTCTAATACAAAATATAGTAGACATTATATATTATATTATATAAATATTTTGTATATTTTTTCAGTAGATTTTTTTTTAAATAAATAAATTACTCCAATCGTTCTCAAAGAATTCGACCGTTGGACGATTACAAATGAAATTTTATCCAAGAAAGATACGCGACGCTAAGTTACGAAGGGTTTAAATTGTGGTTTTAAATTAGAAAAAAAATTTAAATATTTTTTTAGGGGGTTCGGCATCGAGCGCCAACTGTTTACCGAGAGCGATGTTGTAAAAGTCAAAGTGGGTTTTCGTGTTGTTATCACGCATCTCGGACACACGCGAATGACCAGCGGGCACCAGGTTGCCACAGGCTTGAGAATCTGGTTTAAACTATTTAAAGCGTCAATAGTTTCAGAACCGTTCTCCCCCCCCCCCCCCCCATTTGAAGCCAACTGCCTGAATCATTTTTGAACAAAATATAACTACGCACGTTTTTTTGCTTTTTTTATTACTTTATTTTTTTCATTCAAAAAACAAAAAAAAAGGTCTTTTATTAGAAAGATACTTAATGGCTATCTTTTGTTGACCCCCCCTCCCTTTTTTTTTAAGATAATTCGAAAGGAAGATCGTTCTCCCAGCGCAGTCTTTCTAAAAATGTTTCACACACTTTCAAGACTGATTTCATTATTTTACGAATGATTACATTTTATCGCAGAAGAATCGATTTGTTTCATGGAGGCTTTCACATTCTCCCCATTTATTTCCAACCCTTTCCTCGTCCCGCTATTTTTTTTTCTTCATATATTAATGTTTTGAACCTGCTTCACTCATGCATGGAGTTAGTATACGGTCACTGAGAATGTATTCCACTTGCAATGCAGTTTTTTTTTTTTTTTATTAAATTTACATTGAAGATTTTTTTTTAGCAGACGTACGTTCCCGCGAAACAAGGTTTCCAGTCCCGTGTCATAATAATTTCAACAATTGGCACTACGGATCACCATACATGAGAACTCTCGTCACATAATACTGCCTTCACTCTCAGCGATCTTCCCCTACTCTACCCTCTTTTTTTCTCCCATTCCTTACTCGCAAACCCATTTTTTTTTCTGAATGAATACGGTGCGCCGTTAAAACCACTTTTTGATCAGATCGAAGTAGAACAGACAACGAAAATGGGTGGGGATCCAGAGATTATTTTGTTCCCTGATTTCTTTTTTTTTTCTTCTTTCTAACCAGGATTACCTCATGGTAGACTAGACAGGACAATTATGGACGAACTACGTAAGATCAAAAGAAAATGCAGAGCAACAACAAAAAAAAAAAAACGTTCAAAGATTACCCCAACTCGGTCGATCAAGAAATTGAACGTATGCCGTAGAACTTGGGATTCTCAAAATTTTAGCCGCTTGGGTTACCCCTGGTATTGCAGTGAGCAGAAGTGGTTCTCAGTCACAGCTAAAGTAACGCAATTAATTTCAGCGATTTTTTCTTTTTTTTTTAAATAAACGAACACTTTAAAAAAAAAATCCAAACTTTCATAACAACCGAGGGGTTGATAATCCTCAATGTGAGACTCTTTTCCCCCCACATTTTCTGTGCGCAGAAATAAGAAAAGTGACCAAACCTTAGTGCACTGTGTGCGCGGTATTTCAGTGTGAATGTACTTGGATCATGGTGTGTGAGTGTTTTCAGTAATCCTATATCCACCGTTTCAATAATCCCTACGTGACCTATATTACGTGGATCAAAAAGGTACGGTATTTCGACTTTAACCACGGCTTGCAGAAGTGTATAGGCCATGACTGTACGGTAGCCGAACAAACATAGACACAAAAATATATAACGATAATAAGTTTGATAACTTGAAATAAAATACGACGGTTCAATTAAACATGTTTACGTGTTGAGATCTACCAACGAGTTAACGACATATGCTGGAGCAGACACAACACATAATGGTTCAGTCCAATCAACGAGTTAACAACATATGCTGGAGCAGACACAACACATAATGGTTAAGTCCAATCAACGAGTTAACAACATATGCTGGAGCAGACACAACACATAATGGTTCAGTCCAATCAACGAGTTAACAACATATGCTGGAGCAGACACAACAAATAATGGTTCAGTCCAATCAACGAGTTAACAACATATGCTGGAGCAGACACAACAAATAATGGTTCAGTCCAATCAACGAGTTAACATATGCTTTGGTTATTGAATCAGGTAATCGGGATAGTTAGCGTTAGTCTAGCTCGCGGTCCCGTTGTGGTCTGATGTTGGGGCTTTTCTTTCCGCTCCACTGCTTCCAACGCCCATGTTACCACATTTACGATAATGACGTATTACACATCGGTGATGCGATTTCAGTGGCAAGAGATTCAATTCATTAATTACCAAAAAAAAAAGCTAAAAAGTTAAGTTCCCTTAGCCCTAACGGGCCATCGGGGCAGATGAAGTGTAGAATTCACCTGTTTCTATAACCTCGGCATATGAAGGGATTGTGTGGTTAACAGAACGCCCAGCCGCCTTTACTTCCCCAACTTACGTCAGGTACCCATTTAAAGCTGGGTGGACTTGTGGGACGACTTTGCACCAATTTTCACCCGGAAAAAAATCCATGGGAATCACATAGGATCTAACCCAAGACTCTCAGGTCGACAGTCGAGTATCTACACCACTCGGCTATCCGTCCCACCAAAAAAAAACAAGCTAAGTAGATCTTTATTTCAACATCTATGTGAGATACGACAGTATACATAACTAACCTCCATATGGCAGATGAATGACATTGTTTACAGACAGCTGACAGGGGCGGATGGTCGTGTGGTAAAGAGCTCGACTGAGGGGGTCCTTAGCTCGATCTCGAGGGAGAAACAAAGGATATCCCAGGTCTTGCTTAAAGTCCCTTCAATATCCCCTGTAGTGCCTCCAAGGCCATCACACTATCTGCTAATGTGTTGATGACAGATGGGCACCATAAAAACCGTCCTATTAGTGGATTATTGGATCTA
Source organism: Bulinus truncatus (assembly GCA_021962125.1). Lineage (NCBI taxonomy): Eukaryota > Metazoa > Mollusca > Gastropoda > Planorbidae > Bulinus > Bulinus truncatus. Next base: position 2,690,441 of record JAGDYQ010000048.1, on the reverse strand, counting down.
ATAGATTTCATCTAGACCTTAAAGAGACTTTGCTTAATCATTCAAGTTATTTTTGTGCGTTCCCTAAACATTTATTTCGACTTTTACACTCTGGAATCTTTTCCTTATGGCAATGAATTCATCCCTTATACCGTCATTTCACGTCTTATGTTTCTTTTCCTCAGATTAAACCAATAAATGTTATATCCTATCCAATCCTATATAATATGTGGAAATGCATTTAGTTTGTCGGAAAAATTCGCGTTAAAAATAAAATTATTTATCGTTTTTTGAACATCCCTTGGGGATGCCCTTGATATCTATAATTATCTGACACTGACCCCCCCCCCCAAATAGTACACTTACTAACAGTAAGGACTCACCGCCGTCAGAGGCGTGTTCTTAAAACCCTAGAGCCCTAAAGCCTCTGACTCCAAATACGAGCGATGCATTAATACTCATTAATATTAAAAAAGGTATTCTCACGGGCTATGAAAGAAATATAAGATATATGAGTCAGTTGTATATTAAATGATGTAGAAGACACAAAGTGTTCTTTTCCTTAATTATTCCGCAGCGCTCAAATATTGATTGATACACAACAGCACTACAACACAAATATGGCGACTTTTTTTTTGAGATGACAGTTTAAAATGACGATGCGCATTCTGTATAATTTAGATAGCGTGTGCTCTGCACCGAGTAGAAAGGCTTTCTGTCGTTTTACCAAAAAAATGTTTTTAAGCCTGAGCGATACAAAACATAAAAAAAAAAATATTTTGTAGTCATCCTGGACTTCAATTTTACTTACGAGCCGTGTACTGACCGCTTGTTGTAGACCGTTCTTTAAGGTCAAGGTCAACAATCGACGGACCATCGAGAGGGTCGCGGTAGAGATCAACAGCATGATTGCAGGCGATCAGCAAGGCGGGAAATAAAAAATGCGTTATCTCCCATTCCCCCCCCCCCCCCCCCCCGTTTATCTGCATAATTCATGATCCAGTAGAATTTATCAACCCAACGCTAATATGTCTGGATATATATATATATATATATATATATATATATATATATATATATATATATATATATATATAATTTTAAACCAAGAATTCTGTGAATGAGACGTCTGACTCTGGGACTGAATTGATCGTCACGCTTCATTGGCGATCAGAAAAATAAAAAAAAATAAACTAATAAAAAAAAAGATTAAAACATTATTTTAACAAAACAAAAAAAAAACAAAAAAAAAAAAAGGGTTTCCTATTAATAACATCTAGAGGATAAACGTCATAATAGGAGTCTCGCGACGAGCGAACAATAAAATATGGCTTCCTTCTGTTCTCGACTGTCGATAAGTAAAGCACACGTATATCTCTGCAAGCAGGTTTATGTATTATTGTTTTACATTGCCTGAATGATAGTGAAGCACGTAGTCCCAGGGAGACGCGCAGAACGGTTTTTTTATTTTTTTATTTTAAAAAAAGACATAATTTAGATCGTCTCTGATAGATTGCGTCGGAATCTGACCCCCCCCCCTCCCCACGAACCCGCGCATTGTTCTTTAAGGCGATTACAAGTGATCTCCGGGTGTTGCGCCATGTCGGGGATATATTGGGGGGGGGGCACGTCGAGTGCCTCTCTTGGAAAGTGAGGAATACGTGTGGGGGGGTTGTGGGGAGTCGGGGGGTGGAGGGAAATTGACGTTGGAAGAAGCTAGGTATTAATGTAATATGCTGTTGTGGCAGCCTATCGCCGACACCAATCTAAGATTTATTTATTTTTTGTCCTTCGGCTTTTTTATTTAAAGACTAAAATGAGACACTAGTCATATAATAGGTGTTAATGTGTTAAGGGAATTTCGGGACCTAAGGGATTTTCAGGACCTCATTACTGGCTAGGGGTGTGTGTGGGGGGGGGGGAAATGGTTACCTGCATAAATAACACAAACTGAATAGCGCGATGGGTTGAAATTATGGGAGCAAAGTTGTAGGTTTGTTTTTTTCTAAGGGTGAAGGCCGTGTGTGTGTGTTGTGTGTGTGTATATATATATATATATATATATATATATATATATATATATATATATATATATTCAAGTGTTTCATAGAGATGAGTTAACTGTTAACGCACGATGTAGTTCAATAAAAGATGAAAGGGCGTACGATGTAGTTCAATACAAAATGAAAGGGCGTACGATGTAGTTCAATACAAGATGAAAGGGCGTACGATGTAGTTCAATACGAGATGAAAGGGCGTACGATGTAGTTCAATACGAGATGAAAGGGCGTACGATGTAGTTCAATACGAGATGAAAGGGCGCAGGGGAAAATGTTTGGTTGGAAAAAAAAGATTAGGCCCAAAAAACATCCACTAACATTATATTGCTGTATTACTGTACACAAATGGCGATTATTATTCAATTCAATGATGTCTACATTGTTTTATAATTATCACACACACACGCACACACGCGCACACACAGGCCCGCCGACAGAAATGTCGGGCCGCTGGGCAGGGCTATCACGGCCCCCCCCGTGCTGATAATAATATTTTCAAAAGTTGATTGGCCAGCTCAGTCCGGGCCCTTAAAACTCGCCGGGCCCCTGGGCATTTGCCCCCCCCCCCGGCGCCACCCCATTCTCGGCAGCACTGCACACACCAATACACACACACACACACACACACACACACAATGACACAACAATTTACAGCCGCTGTACGAAGCTGCCAGTAGACGGTGTTATATAAGGGAAAACAGCAAGAAAAAGGTCACATAAAAACAGTTCTATAAACAAAAGTGCAATAGGTGTATGTGTGTGTGTGCGCGCGTGCGTGCCCGTGAAAAACAAACAAACAAACACGTATATTTAATGGTAATGGTCCAAGTCCAAAACACAACATACATATTAAATTGAATTATGAAATTTAAGAGTCATACCCAACTAAGATATCTACTGATCAGTATATCGATATACTGATCAAACTAGGTGCCAGACATAACATGTATATCGATATACTGATCAAACTAGGTGCCAGACAACATGTATATCGATATACTGATCAAACTATGTGCCAGACACAACATGTATATCGATATGCTTGATCAAACTAGGTGCCAGACACAACATGTATATCTACTGATCAAACTAGGTGCCAGACACAACATGTATATCTACTGATCAAACTAGATGCCAGACACAACATGTATATCGATTTACTGATCAAACTAGGTGCCAGACACAACATGTATATCTACTGATCAAACTAGGTTCCAGACACAACATGTATATCGATATACTGATCAAACTAGGTGCCAGACACAACATGTATATCGATATACTGATCAAACTAGGTGCCAGACACAACATGTATATCGATATACTGATCAAACTAGGTGCCAGACACAACATGTATATCGATATACTGATCAAACTAGGTGCCAGACACAACATGTATATCGATATACTGATCAAACTAGGTGCCAGACACAACATGTATATCGATATACTGATCAAACTAGGTGCCAGACACAACATGTATATCGATATACTGATCAAACTAGGTGCCAGACACAACATGTATATCTACTGATCAAACTAGGTGCCAGACACAACATGTATATCGATATACTGATCAAACAATAACTCCAAGCATGTCAGCAATACAATAAATTAACGCTGGCATTTTATGGAAGTGTACCTGCAAATATTCCGTCACGACAGCACAATCTGCCTCCGATACCCTCTCGTTTGTTGTTATCAGCATTAAGGGCCTGGGAGAAAGGGGGACACAACTCTTAACATTGGTACAAATGGGATGAAACACTTCAAGGTGTTGCACAAAGCATTCTAAACAAAATAACAATAAAAACTAGCAACAGCCGAGTTGTTTTAAAATCTAATATATTTGTAATTGATTTATTTGGACTAATGACGTCATCCATTTTTGAGTAGGGTATTTCTGTCCGAGTTGCTATCAATCGCTCAACGAAACTAGCACTAAAAAAAATAAACGAGATATTTTTTTTTCAAGGGAGATGATAAATCGAGAATATTATGTTAATAAAATAAACATTTAAAAACAAACACTTTTAAACACAAATAAACACATAAGGAATGAAAGTATGTGTCCGTGGGTTTTTTCCCCCCGAATCAAACCTTGTATTGTTGCAGGATTGTTTTTAGCTTACATTCACGTATGCACCTAGTAGATAATTACTTGAAGTACACATAAAATGTGCATTTCTAAATATTATCGCTTATTATCAAAAAGTCTACATTAACACGTGAACAACAGAATTAAAAAAAAAAAAAGATCTTACGTAAACTTTCATTTATGGCATCCAAACAAATCCACGCCAAAATTGTGTCTTAATTTACAGAAAAAAAAATCTATCACTGGATATCACTGAAACAACAAAAGATAAAACACAACTAAGTTATCAAACTTGTTATCCTCCCCTTGCCACTCAACGGACATCCGATGATACGGCTTGAAGAAAAATGAAATCACTGTCAATATAAATAACACCCCGAATAAATTGTAGAGAATAATAAAAAGAAATTAAAAAAAAAAAACACACACGGACACACACACACAAGCAGACAACAGCGGACCGGTTCACTTATCAGTTTTTTTTTTTGAAAAAGATATTGAATAAGCTTGTCATAAATTTCAACGGCTGGTCTCGCCCCTCGTTCTCACGTCGGGAAGTCTATGAAACATTTCAGTGGCGAGACGGGTCACGGGAAGTCACCACCACCACCGCCTCAGCGTGTCACACGATAGGCGACAGAAGCAGACGGTAGCCTGCTCTGCTCGAGTAGCAGAACGCGCCACGGATTTCTTGACGGTTTTTGGACGAGCGAGTCGAATCTCTCCCCCCCCCCACCCTGCCCCGCCCGCCTCTCCCGAGACCGAGGGTGAAAAGCGGAGAAGGGGGGAAAAAGTCTCTTCTGCTGTCAGTAAACATTTGCACAACACTCCAGAAGGGGTTAATTAGAAGAGGGGGGGGGGGGGGGAGAGACACAATCGTGTGATTCTGTTATACCCGAGACCTCCGAATTCGAACGCTCTAAAGACGGACATTGGCTAACTAACGACCGCAGGCCAAGCACGGCGCGTTCGACCATTTCTAACGGCCCGCGCTTTCAATTTTAATGACATTGAACTCATAAATGTTCAATACAAAAGTCAATTCGATAGTTTCTGTTCCATGCCCTGACCTCCTTGCATATTTAAAAGCCCGATGTGGCACGCGATTCAAAATGTTGGCCCACCCTTGGGCTAAAACAAGTTGAATTAAAAAAATATATATATATATAATTTGTACAAATTTTCGCTTAAGAATCTCAAAATGGTTTTGTATTTTTTTAAAATTAACTTATCTTGCACTCGGACACCGTTATGTTGCCAAAAAAAAATTATCCCTAATCGAATGTACTTTATGATCAGCGCCTGCTATTTGTGTGTCATTTCCCTTGTAAAGACGACATGAAATATCTTTGATCCTATAAACCACTATATGGGACGGTTATTATGGTGCCCTTATTTCATCCCCACCATAGACGATAGTGCAATGGCCATGGAGGCACCACGGAGAATACATAGGGGACTTTAACCGGGACCTGAAATCTCACAAGAGATCGAAACCCGGGGAACCCTCACGGCAACAGTCGAGCGCTTTACCGCACGGTCATCCGTCTGCTATTTGTAACGCGGGATGTAGTAGGCAAACCGTCCATCTCGAAAGATGATGGTAGCGCTCTAGTTAGTCATCTAGTCGTTTTTTGATAGCAGGTTCTTGAGTGACTCAACAGACCGATCCTGGACTGGCAGACTCGTCCGCAGTGGCCACAAATGAAGCTGGATGGGGGACCGAGGGCCTGTTTATGTCGTGCGGTCTTCCTTCTCTGTCTTTTGGTCTCCTGCTGTTGGTTCCTTACTTGTTCACCATTAAGGATGCCTTTGTGAACAGCCTGACGCCACCCACTCCGGTCGTCGGCGAGCTGTTCCCAATTGTCGAGGCTGATGCCGGTCAGTTTGAGGTCGCGTTTGCAGACATCCTTGAATCGCAGTTGCGGGCGACCAGCGGGGCGATGTCCGGTGGCAAGTTCGCCATATAGGATGTCCTTTGGTATGCGTCCATCTTGCATTCGATGCACATGACCCAGCCAGCGTAGACGTCTTTGGCACAGAAGGAGATGCATGCTCAGTGAGCTGGCTTGTTTGAGTACGGCAGTGTTGGTGATTTTGTCCTGCCATCTGATGCCAAGGATGCGTCGGAGACAGCGGAGGTGGAAGCTCTCGAGTCGATTTTCCTGTTTGGTATAGGTAGTCCAGGTTTCGCTGCCATATAAAAGAGTGCTGAGAATACATGCCTGGTATACCTTGAGCTTGGTGTTCAGTGTCAAATGTTTGTTAGTCCATACTCGTTTGCTTAGTCTGGCCATGACGCTGGTTGCTTTGGCAAGCCTCTTGTCGATCTCGTCATCCAGGGACAGACTGCTGGTAATGGTGGAGCCCAGGTATGTGAACTTGTCGGTGACCTCCAGAACTTCGTTGTCGATGGTGATTGAGGGTGGAGCTGGGATACCTTGACCCATGATGTTGGTTTTCTTGATGCTGATGGTCAGTCCGAATTCTATGCATGCTTGAGCTAAGCGATCCATCAGGAGCTGTAGGTGTTCCTCTGTGTGTGCTGTCAGGGCTGCGTCATCAGCGAACAGCATGTCTCTGATAAGGATAGTGCGGATCTTGGTTTTTGCTCTTAGGCGAGCCATGTTCAGCAACTTCCCATCACTTCTGGTATGTAGGTAGACACCTTCTGTAGAGTCTTTAAATGCAAAATTCAGCATCATAGAGAAAAATATGCCGAATAGCGTAGGCGCTAGAACACATCCTTGTTTGACTCCGCTTTTGATTGTAAAGGGTTCTGAAGTGTCCCCATCGTAGCTGACTACTCCCTGCATATTATCGTGGAAGGAGGTTATAATGTTGAGCAACTGAGGTGGACATCCGATCTTCTTCAGTAGCACGAACAGGCCGCTTCTGCTTACTAAGTCAAACGCCTTGGTTAGGTCGATGAAGGCGATGTACAGCGGCATCTGCTGTTCTCTGCACTTCTCCTGGAGCTGACGCACTGAGAATATCATGTCAACAGTGGATCTTTCTTGTCGGAAGCCGCATTGTGATTCGGGGTACACGCGGTTTGCGAGAACCTGAAGACGATTGAGTACCACGCGTGCAAAGGCTTTGCCTACAATGCTCAGCAATGAAATACCCCTGTAGTTGTTACAGTCACTGCGATCCCCCTCTTATTCTTGTACAGAGTGACTATCTTGGCGTTACGCATGTCTTGCGGAACTCTGCCTTCCTTCCAGCATAGGCAGAGGAGCTCATGAAGTGGCTCTAATAAGGCAGGTTTTCCGCATTTGATGATTTCAGGCGGGATGCCATCCTCACCCGGCGATTTACCACTGTTCAGGGCATCAATGGCTTTACTGAGTTCGTCCATGGTAGGTTCAGCATCCAGCTCCTTCAGGACGGTCAAGTCTTCTAAATCGTCCAATGCTCTCTGTGTGACAGAGTTTTCACTGGAGTACAGCTCTAGATAGTGTTCCACCCACCTGCCCATTTGCTTGTTTTTGTCAGTGATGATATCCCCTGATTTGGACTTCAAGGGTGCAGTCTTCTTTGATGATTTGCCAGTTGCTTGCTTGATGCCTTCATACATCCTCCTTATGTTGCCAGTCTCCGACGCTTGCTGGATGCTATATGCCAGTTGAAGCCAGTAGTCATTTGCGCATCTACGGGCAGTCTGCTGTGCCTTTCTCCGAGCAGCCTTCAGCTCCAGAAGATTGTGCTGACTTGGGTCACGTTTGTAGCTTATCAGTGCTTTTCGCTTGGCATCAATGACGGGCTCTAGTTCAACAGCGTTTGCCTCAAACCAGTCGGTATTCTTGTGCTCCTTTGTACCATACGTCAGAGCAGCAGCTCTGTAGATAGTGTTCCGGAGCGAATTCCACATATCTTCTGCATTTGATTCTTGGTTGCAGCTTTGCAGTTCCCCCAGCCTTGCTATGAACTCCTGGTTTTTGACTTGGTTGGTGGTCTGATTGGTGTTGATTTTTGGCTGGCATTTCTTTTTGGAGTGATGGAGTCTCTTGGGGCGCAGCTTTATCTTGGAGGCAATGAGGGAGTGGTCTGTATCGCAATCGGCGCTATGGATAATCTATTTATATCACTGTGTGTCTTCAGCAAGGGGTCAAAATGTTTTGATGCGTAGAATCTTGATAAATAATAGCGATCTCGCGACGCGTTATATCGAAAGTAGAAATCAAGAATTCAAAATGTCGTCTTGCCGGCGTCTCCATTCGATAAATGCATTTTTAAAATCAACAGTTTTGAATAGTTTCTGCGCTTTTTCAAAGATGAAACCCTCAGGCCAAAATGTGAAATAATTCCATTTAAATATTTGTTTGTTTATTTATTTTTATTTATACAACATATTTCATCTTTAAATTGTAATAAAAATCATGAAAAAAATCGGATCTGTCCAAAACCAAGTATAACCTCGCCTGCTGATCAAACTTTTAAAGGGGATATAACTCTATGCAAAGGTTTTGTAGGGTACAGCTAGTTTAGAAATATTACTTAGCTAAAATTCGTGTGATTTAGCCAGTTAAAAAAAAATATCAAATTTTCAGCTTTTTTTTTTTATTTGGTCTACAGATAACGTTGAACCTAAAGTAAAGGTTGGTCGACCCCCCCCCCCCTTAGGCCAGCGGTTTATCTACCTTGCTACCATACCTGTGGCTGGATTGTGGCTTAGAAGAATATATATGGGGTGGGGTGGTGTGGGTGGGGTTTTCACAAAGGTTATAACTAAGCCCTTGGATATAATATAAAGTCACTGGATATAATGCATCCGTTGGACATAATGTAGCCCTTAAATATAAAGTAAGATACAAGGTAGGTATTGTGAATAGAAAGAGAGAGAGGGTTTGTATTGAGTGTGTGTAACCGAGATAGAGAGAGAGAGAGAGAGGGGGGGGGGGGAAATTGACAGAGTAGACAGAGGGCGGAGATAAAGAGTGGAAAAGTAGATAAAGATAACAGTGGAGCCCCCCCCCCGCCCCCCCGGACCATACGGCCACTGTTGGCAAATGCGAGCTGTCTGTAAATGCGAGCGAATATTTTCTGTCTGAGCGAATATTTTTTGTCTGAGCGAATATTTGCTGTCTGAGCGAATATTTGCTGTCTGAGCGAATATTTTTTGTCTGAGCGAATATTTTTTGTCTGAGCGAATATTTGCTGTCTGAGCGAATATTTTTTGTCAGAGCGAATATTTTTTGTCTGAGCGAATATTTTTTGTCTGAGCGAATATTTGCTGTCTGAGCGAATATTTGCTGTCTGAGCGAATGAAACTTGATGTTGATTGCAAAATAAAAAAAAAAAAAAGCCTTTTAAAAAACTGATCCATGTTTGTAACAATGAGCCTGAACCTACGGAGGGGGGGGAAGGGGGGGCACAAATTTGAGGGCACACTGGATAGGGAATTCTTTTTCTTTTTTAAACCTTTAAACCAGTGGTCCCCTACCCCCGGGCCGCGGACCGGTACCGGTCCGTGGATCAAATGGTACTGGGCCGCCCAAGAAACATTCAATTATTTCCTTTTTTTTTTTATTTACCGCGGTGTATTTCTCTCGGGAGGCGAGGTTAACCGAAAGCTGAGCGGATGTGAACGGTATTGGCATTGTAGATCAAAACAATCTAAAATATAAATAATCAGCCTCTCTTTTTCGCGCATCTCCCCCCCCCCTCCCACCAACCCGCGGACCGCGGTGAAACTATCAATCGTCAACCGGCCCGCAGCGAGAAAAAGGCTTGGGACCA
>JAGDYQ010000048.1:2650280-2680062 GCA_021962125.1 Bulinus truncatus | reverse complement strand
TGTAGGACTTTAGCCTGAAGTACACCGACCTTCACCTTTACACTCGCAAACACACACACCACACACACACGAACACAACTGTAGGTTCAAAAACACACACACACACACACACAACCAACTTAAAAATAGTTAGACCTGCACACAGCTCTGAGCATTGTGAATCAATCTAATGATCCGGATCGATATGAACCGACGACGTCCTTATATATTATATATTATGTACAGGGCCGTTTTTGGGTCTTCAGGGGGCCTAGGAAGAGCATTCGAGACATTTTGGCGCCCCTTAGGAAGAGATTCTCAGACATTTGAGGGCCCCTTTTAAGAGACGCAGACATCCGGGGGTGCTAGGCAGAGATTCCCAGACATCTGGGGGCCATAAGCAGATATTGTCCAAATATTTATCTGGAAAATAGCTTCTAGGTAGATTTAAGATGAGAAGAACCATATTAGAAGCCATCTGTGGCTCCAGTGCAACTCTTACAACCTGTGAATCAATGTCCTTAATTTTCTCTCAACCAGAACGTCGCTCAATTGATTACCGATGTACATTTAGACCAGCTGTTTTTCCACCCCCCCCCCCATCAGACTAATCTTGTTTGATTTTAAATAACTATATTGTGGTTCTTTCAAAGACAGTAATATAGCTCGTTTAAAAAAGCAGAATTTAGGCCTTTAAAAAAAACAGAACGTGGCTCTGTAAAAAAGTCGCTCTTTAGAAAATAAAGTGGCTCTTTATGCGAAATGAAGAGGATCTTTTAAAAAATAGAATGTGGCTCTTTATAAAAAAAACAATGTGGCTCCCCACCTGGCATCAAGCGTGGCTACCCGCGCTAAAAACCCACACAGAATCTATCATATTTTAAGTGAAACATAAAATAGACACACATTTTCATTGGAGAGTACAAATATTTTTAAAAACTTTAATTGTACCTCTGTGGACAGTATAGTGGGAACACCGTCAAACTCTTTTTTCTTCTTTGTCACTGCGATACAACCTATCCAAACATGTCCGTCGTAAAATCCCAGACGCTGGTAGCGCCAAGTCATTGGGCAAAAACAAAGTGGGAATCAAGTTGTCAGCTTAACGGGCGTCTTCATTTTCTGGGACACATGACCTGGCAAACATCCGCTTCATTCTGAAAGTGACCATTTGAATGTCTTTGCTTGATTTGCACACATGTAAATCACATCGGATGATTATCACTGATTGCTACGACTACCTCACTTTCCTAGAAAAATGACCGTTCCACAGATGTGACAATATTTGGCTGGCCATGTTATTATGTGGAGAAGATGGTAGGATCCAATGCCGCAACACCTGAGAGAGTATAAGAAAGAAACATGTTGTGGTCGAGGGTATACGCACACAAAAAATAAAAAAAAAAAAAAACTATCATGGTTTCACTATGTCTCCTGAAATAACAAGCGAATGACGCAATCAGTTAGCGTGACAAACGAGTTTGGCGATACAAGACCTGGAGGCAATACAAGACATGTATTTTGCATGTATGTTTGATTAAACGGGAATGTCCTGTAAAATTAATGAACCCAGATAATCGGTGATTGGTTTAGATTTTCTTTTTTTTTTTTACTAACTAAACCTGCTAATAACAACAGAACCTTGCTTATTTCCGGATTGCTGTTAACTTGGTTTTTCATTCTTATGTACAACCTAGTTAGCCCGTTGAACTCTTTTCATGGAGTGACACATATTAGACGTCACACACACATATGCATTTATCTCTCTCTGTCTCTCTCTCTCTCTCTCTCTCTGATATATGTTTAAGCACGGGCGCGTGCCAATGCCACCGAATATTCAGGGGGTTCCACAGAGCTTAATTATAAAACCTATGATATGTCTCTTTTTCGAAAAAGCCCAACATATTCTTCTAAAAGTGCCGTTTTATTAACTCGACGTTAACTCCGCCCCTGTATATATATATATATATATATATATATATATATATATATATAAAAATTCTGTAACTATATATAATTACTCATATAAGCAGTGCTTTTATTCTAGCGTAAGACTTTAGTACAACCAGTATATTACTGCCTGGACACGACGGACATAAATAGGAGTTCCGATTACCTTTTTTATTGTATGAAAATATAAGCACTGCATATAAATGCAAAAGTAAATGACATGACAATCAATGATTTCTTGCAACGCGACAGCAATGACTTTTTACGCCATGGAATCGATGCTTACAGGCAGACAAACATACATACATTTAAATAATACACACACACACACATACCATATATATATATATATATATATATACATGTATTTCGTGTGTCTGGGTGTCTGTGTGTGTGAACAATGATATGTTGGTTATATGCACCTCCCTCCTTATGACAGAATTATTTTTGTTCCCCGCTAGTTTCAGAAATATTTGACGACTTCTAGTTTAACGAAGTAACTGTTTAACGCTTATCACAGACCGTCTAAATAGATTACTTATCTACCTGCCAGATCGACAACAGAATGAATATATATATATATATATATATATATATATATATATATATACACACATTTTTTAAAAATAAAGTGTAAAGTTCTGGTGAAGAAGTGAGAGAAGAAAAGGATCAGATACGTCTTGTTGACACTTGCACACAATATACACTTAATTCACAGCTATCACCGTATATCCAGGAACAATAACCCTGTTCAGTTCTATTAGTGTTATCATTAGTGGGTTGATTTATCTCCCCCCCACACACTTTTTTCTCTCCCTTTGATTAGATTCTTGTTGCTGCATGCCTTTTGATGGCTAATATATATCAGGTTTTCTTCTTGGATAATAGTTGAATCAAACATTTCCATTTATGTTAGAAAAGAAAATAATTTGCATTCACTTGTGAAGAAATGTATATTTATATCACACGGGACTTGTGTTAAATAACAAGGGGGTGATAATGAAGACTGACTTTAGACTTGAATCAGATACATCTGATACAACACTTCACCATTTTTAGACTGGCAGGAGGGTGTGCGTGTGTGTGTGTGTTGGGTGGGGGCAATAAAAAATACGTGTCAGTCTATGAAAAGGGGTTCAAATCTTATATTTAGGCACCAGTCTCGTCTTTATCATTATGCCTCTCCCAGCGCCCCACCCCCACCCCCACCCTTGGAGAACTAATGTATTGAGGCCCCTTATGAAATATAAAAAAGTCAATTAGCATTATACCTTATATTTTCGGGACCCCCCCCCCCCAGAAAAGCGCTCCTGCGCCAAGACGCCCCTGTGGTAGGCAATTCTGCCGTCTTGCGAGAAATCACAGATGCAATCTTACCTACATACGGACATCAATTGATTTATTCGTGAGTGTGAGTGGTTTAGGTATATCTGTCTGTGTCAAGAGTTCGATTAATCTATTCGTGTGTGTGAGTGGTTTAGGTATATCTGTCTGTGTCAAGAGTTCGATTAATCTATTCGTGTGTGTGAGTGGTTTAGGTATATCTGTCTGTGTCAAGAGTTCGATTAATCTATTCGTGTGTGTGAGTGGTTTAGGTATATCTGTCTGTGTCAAGAGTTCGATTAATCTATTTGTGTGTGTGAGTGGTTTAGGTATATCTGTCTGTTTCAAGAGTTCTATTAATCTATTCGTGTGTGTGAGTGGTTTAGGTATATCTGTATCAAGGGTTCGATTTATTAATTCGAGTGTGTGAGTGGTTTAGGTATAATTATCTGTGTCGAAAAAAGGGTTCTGGGTGATCTTTTCGTGATTATGTGATTGGACACGATATATCTCTGCGTCAAGGGTTCGATTCTCAGACTTTCTGCTAAGTGCAAGTCACCATTTTATGAGATCACATAGGTAACATCGTCAGGTAATCAATCCCATGTAGAAAATTGAAGTATGAAAAAATGGTGCTGGAAATTAATGAGCTGCCTTCTGTTCTTGGATATGTAATGTCGCTCACTTTTTTTTTTTTTTTTAAAAAGAGAGATTTAGAAACCTATCATACCGGTTTTCTCAACGTCTCACAGCATTAAAAAAACTGGACCAATCGAGCAGCTTCTCTTTCTGCCAACCGAGCAGCTTCTCTTCTGCCCAACCGACAAACTTCTCTTTCTGCCAACCGACAGCTTCTCTTTCTGCCAAACATTAGCTTCTCTTCTGCCAACCGACAGCTTAACTTTCTGCCAACCGAGCAGCTGCTTCTCTGCCAACCAACAGCTTCTCTCTGCCAACCGACAGCTTCTCTTTCTACCAACCAACAACTTCTCTTTCTGCCAACCACGACTGCGCTACTCTAACTGCGCAACCGACAGCTTCTCTTTCAGCCAACCGACAGCTTCTCTTTCTGCCAACCGACAGCTTCTCTATCTGCCAACCGACAGCTTCTCTTTCTGCCAACCGACAGCTTCTCTTTCTTGCCAACCAACAACTTCTCTCTGCCAACCCAACAACTTCTCTTTCTGCCAAACGACAGCTGCCTCTTTCTGCCAAACGACAGCTTCAACTTTCTGCCAACCGACAGCTTCTGCTGCTGCCAACCCCGACAGCTTCTCTTTCTGCCAACCGACAGCTTCTCTTTTCTGCCAACCAACAGCTTCTCTTTCTGTCAACCAACAGCTTCTCTTTCTGCCAACCAACAGCTTCTCTTTCTGCCAACCGACCAGTTCCTATATCTGCCAATCGAGCAACTTCTCGCTCTGCCAACCAACAGCTTCTCTGTTCTGCCAATCAACAGCTTCTCTTTCTGCCACCCAACAGCTTCTCTTTCTTCCAACCAACAGCTTCTCTTTCTGCCAACCGACCAGTTCTCTTTCACGCAACCGACAGCTTCTCTTCTGCGGACCAATGGCTTCTCTTTCTGCCAACCAACAGCTTCTCTTTCTTCCAACCGACAGCTTCTCTTTCTTCCTTCCGACAGCTTCTCTTTCTTCACCAACCAACAACTTCTCTTTCTTCCAACCAACAGCTTCTTCCAACCGAACAGCTTCTATTTATGCCAACCGAGCAGCTTCTATTTATGCCAACCGACCAGCTTCTCTTTTTCCCAACCGAGCAGCTTCTATTTATGCATTTCAGGGTTCTAGCCGTGAGGGGAGCGAGAGTTTGTGTTTGTGTGTGTGAGGGGGGGGGGACGCTGAACCAGAGGCCGAAGGTAATACAAGTATGATTTATGATGAACGATAGATGACAAATGGTGTCAAATAATTGAAAAGGAAAAAAAAATATTTTCACGGAGGGGACACATTGTTCATGTTTATGGAGGTGGACACTGCCATATATTTGTGTGTGTGTGTGTGCATTTTTTGTATTCAAAAGGCGAAGCTGCGTCTTTTATTGTTGTTTAAAATGACTGTAACATATCAATTTATGGAGGACGACATTCCTGTCTTATCTCTAGACTCCTCAGTCAACGGTTCCTTTTGTGTGTGCGTGTGTGTGTGTGTGTCTGTGTGTGTGTGTGTCATTTAATTGTCGCTGGAAAGAAGAAAAAAAAATGTAATTTCCCTCAGACTTTCAACACGTTCTGATAATCCCTTGACAAAAAATGACAATATTGAAGATAATGATAAATAGCCGTAAAAATTTGTTGCCATCACGAGGGCCGAGATTAAGCAATTATCGTACACTGAAAATTAGCTGGGTTTTTCTTTTTTTTTTTTAAATCTTGGGTTACCTCGCTGGCAGTGAGATAAGGTTTGGGTTATGGGTTACGATCCGTAGGGCTATATACTAGTAATATTAAAACCTCTTCTATAGTCTCAAAGTGTGGACTGCGGTTGTGAGGCCTTCCTTCCATTGTTTTGTCTAGTCGAGTCAGCCGAATTATTATTGCCCATGTAACGTCTCAGGAGCGTAACTGGGCGATATAGCAAATGGGGGCAAGACTATCAGAGCCGTTTTTTATGGATAGATAATTTAGGGCAATCGTCTGGGGGGCCACCATTTTACAAAGGGGCTCTTTTGGGTATGAATTTAAATTAGATCCCATGCTATCAGCAACCCCCTGCAGATACTTTTGCGTACGGCCCGACCAGGCCCGTAGCGTGACGAGGGGGAGGCAGTGGGGCCGGGCCCCCCCTGCGTTTTGTCTGGCCCCCTTCTGCTTGTTTGCTCTACATAGTAAAATTAATTTCCTGCTATTGGCCTGGCCCCTTCTGAAGAATGCCTGGCCCCCAGTGCCGTAACGAGCTTAACTCGCGCCCGGGGCACAATACCTTTTTAATACATTTTTAGCGCCCCCCCCCATTCGAAAATCATATAATATTATATATAAAATATAAATTTGGCGCCCCATTGTGAGTAGCGCCCGGGGACATATGCAACCCCCGCCCCCCAGCTACGCCTCTGCTGGCCCCCTGCTGTAAAATTTTCACGCTACGGGTCTGGGCCCGACACAGCATAATTACAAAGTCTCTTCCTTGCCTAACAGCTTGTTTTACTCCTAAGAACAAAGTTGGCAAGTTTTAATGCCAACTCTTTAGGAACCAGGCTGGGGGGAACTATGACCAAGCGGTGAAGAGCGCTTAACTTTCGACCTGAGGGTCCCGGGTTCGATCCTCGAAGAGAACCACGGTCATTTTTCCAGGTCCAACAATAAGCTGGTTGAAGTTCAACCTGAGTATAGTTAAGGAAGTAGAGGAAGATGGGCGTTGTGCTAGCCAGTAGCCACACAACCTTCTCAATAAGCCTTGGCTACATAAAAAAATGAATGCTACACTTCATCTGCCCCGGTGCCTTAAGGGCTAAGAGAACTTACTATTTTTTTTCCCCCTCTTTTACAAAGGAAATAATAGTTAAATTGTTATTCAACCAAAGCTGTTAGCTTCAATCGAGCGTCGATGGAGGGCGTGGTTAGTAAATTGGCGGGAGACGCAGCGGAATTTCAAAAGAAATCGACGGTCGCCAAGGACGAAACAGACCCAAGCACGCACGCACGCACGAACAAACACACACCGCCTGCAGCATTTTATTTAAATATGGAATTATTTTTTTTTAGGTTTTGTTTAGGCAAATGAAACTTAGCCGTAGACCAGTGATGGCAATCATAATGCGCTTGCAGTCAAAAAGTAACATAACTAATGATCAGAAGTCATGTTTGAGCCCTATAAATGTTTTCTTTGAAATATTAGGAGCGCTAAATGAGGTTATACATTGTATGGCAAATCTTGCCTATGAAATTTCGAATATAGGCAGATGGAAAAGGCTGATCAACAGAATCGTAGACTAATCAAGTCTTCATTGGACTGTGTAATTCTAGTTCAAGTCTTCATTTGACTGTGTGTTCCTAGTTCAAGTCTTCATTTGACTGTGTAATTCTAGTTCAAGTCTTCATTAGACTGTGTAATTCTAGTTCAAGTCTTCATTTGACTGTGTAATTCTAGTTCAAGTCTTCATTTGACTGTGTAATTCTAGTTCAAGTCTTCATTTGACTGTGTAATTCTAGTTCAAGTCTTCATTTGACTGTGTAATTCTAGTTCAAGTCTTCATTTGACATTGTGTTCCTAGTTCAAGTCTTCATTCGACATTGGGTTCCTAGTACAAGTCTTCATTTGACTATTCTAATTCAAGTCTTCGTTAAACGAACAGGTTCTTATTCAAATATTACGGTTAGCCTCAAAGGTCAACAACAACAAAACAAATAACTAAATCAAATTAAAAAAAAAGTAATGTATAAAAAAAATACTCCCCTCCCGTTCGTTGTAGGAGAGTGTGACCTATATCAGTGCTTCTCAAAGTGGTGGGCCGCGGCCCCCTAGGGGGCCGTGGACTGTCCGGAGGGGGGCCGTGGAATTTCGAAAAATTATAAATTTAAGCAATCTAAACCAAAAAAAAAAAATAGGGGGGGGGGTGGGGAGGCGCGACATATTGATTGGCGTTCCAAGGGGGCCGTGACTTTAAAAAGTTTGAGAAGCACTGACCTATATCATCATCATCTTCCCCTTTACCGATGCGGTTGTTGTGGGAACGAATGCACACAACAACAGACTTTATCTATTGTCCTTTCATGCGTCATCTCTGTGAGCTCAAACGCTCGGTGGCGCCCATCTCCACTCCAAGCCAGCGACGAATACTGTTAGTCTAAACCAGGGATTGAGGTCGAGCTCACCGTCCAGCTATGTGCACCGGAATAACAACAAAAAAAAAACAACATACAACACGACTAGAAATTCAAATTTTTATTGTAATCAATGAGTTGCATTGTAAAAGGCAGCAGTCTTCCTTTTTTCTTCCACACGTACATCACGTATAGATGGCAGAGACCAACAATCAATCAATCAATGAAAAATAAAAGGTGTTTTATTTTATACAGAAAACAGTGGGTGGTGGAGTGATCATGACAAATATTTATTTATTTCTAAACAGTAATCGATAACTCTGGGTAAATGTAAGCCATTCTGTGTAGTTGTCTCTAATTAATTTCTAAATCTTATAACACCACTGGCACACACAGATATACACAAACATCGATGGAATAATTGAAAATGTTGATATGCCGAAGAGCAAATTTGAAAAAAAAAAAGGTGGCTCTGAATGATGACAGTGGTTCTCGTGATCTCAACATTTATAGGTCAAGGACAGTAGCGTAGTGGGGGGGGGGGCAAGGGGGCATCATGCCCCGGGTGCTACTCACAAAGGGGCGTCAAATGGTATATTTTACATATAATATTATATGGTTTTCGAATGTGGGGGGGGGGCGCTAAAAAAAGGTTTTTGTGCCCCGGGCACAAGTTCTCGCGGACATAGGTTTGACAGCCCCTGCGTCCTCTAAACGCTATTAATATGTTGTAAAAATATAGTTTGAGCCTAAGTAGCGGTGTTATAGAAACATGTTCTTAAGCTACAAAATGTCAATGAACTGCTGAGTGATGGCAGTTCGTGAGAAGATAGATGGCTCAATGTCACATTGTGAGGCTCTAATTTAAAAAAAAAAAATTCACGACGTAGTGAGACTCGGTATAACGAAATTTTCGGTTGACCGACCGATGCAGCGGTGCATGCTAGAAACCAAGAGCCCAGGCGAGCGTCAATAGCCTCATCCTCCATGTAGCTACGTTATGAGCCTTAGCCGCAACTGAAAACCTTGACATTGATTGGAGGGGGGGGAGCAGTTGCGTAGCCTAATCGGGCGGAAATTTTCATGTGTCCCCGGGCGCCGAGGTTCTAGGGGCGCCATAATGGTATTTTACATATATTATATGGTTTTCGAATTGGGGGGGGGGCCTAAAGGGGTATTAAAAGAGGTGAAATGCCCCGGGCGCAAGTTGCCTTGCCCCCCCTCGCTACGCCTCTGGAGGGGGGGTAAAGATTTGACCCTTAAAGTGCTATTGGGTTCATTTCCCTTAATTAACGGAATCATCCTAGTGAAAAAGGTTCTTATAAAAGGTTTTGTGTGTCAAATGTACCCCATTGGTGGGTCGCCAAAGTTTGTAGATATTTGCTTAATTAAGAACATAGGTAGTCAAACATAGCTATTCTTTTAGGATCATTTTCTTTCGCGAAAACCGAACTAGTTTCCCAGTGGTTTTTTTTTTATTGAAGAGGATGTGTCGCCATTTAAATCAGCATGCTGGTAAATGAAACGTCTAAACCAGTAATCCTCAACCCCCGGTCCGCGGACCGGTGCCGGTCCCTGGATCAAAGTGTACTGGACCGCCCAAGAAACATTCAATTATTTCCCTTTTTTACTTATTGTGGTGTATTTCTATCGGTGCGACTTTCCATGGACTAGGGGTTGATATAGAGCCGAGCGGCTGTGAGCGACAGTTGCACTGTAAATCAAAACAATCTAAAATATAATAATCAATAGGGATGTGACGCAGCTGATAAAAATCCGCATCCGTCGGATTCGGATTTGGCAAGTCGGATTCAAATGCGGATTCGGATTTGGGTCAACACTTGGCTAAAAGGGAGCATACTAAGGTGTCAGAACCTAAATCTATATATAATTCCAAATCTTTCAAATCATTTCAAACGTCATTCCAAATCATTCCAAATCGTTCCTATTGTTATTCCAATTCATACCAAACCATTCCAAATCATTCAGAATGGCATTCCAAATCATTTCAAATGTCATTCCAAATAGTTTCAACCGTCATTCCAACTCGTTTAAAATCATTCCAAACGTCATTCCAACTCATTCCAAATGTCATTCCAACTCATTCCAAATGTCATTCCAACTCATTCCAAATTATTCCAAATGTCATATCCAACTCACTCCAATTGGTCATACATAACCAGCTTTTCGCCATTCCAATCCACACATCCACTCCGCCATTCCAATCCGCATATCCATTCCGAGGTTTAGAAAGCTCGGATGAAAACAGTGTTTTTGCGTGAGGGGTGTATCTAAAATACGTTCATGACCAAACACGACATCTAATCTATGGACAGCTGAGTAAGGGTCCAAGAGTTTAGTTTTATCTGTTTTCTTTATTTCGGGTTTTCGAAAGTCTCTAGGTTTTTAAATTTTAGTTACGATTTCTACGGCCGTATTTGATCTGAAAATGGTAATTTTTCAAATTTGAATCCGACGGATTTTTTTTTTAAATCCGTCGGATTCGAATTTGCTCAAAAAACGTTGAAGTTCGAATGTCGTCGAATTCGAACTTCATCACATCCCTAATAATCAACGTTCCTCTCCCATCCGCTCCCCCCCCTCCCCCCAGCGGGCTTCGGTGACATGATAAAATGTCAACCGGTCCGCGGCGAGAAAAAGGTTAGGGACCACTGACGTCAAACGCTAGTCTCGCCTCGGGCACTCAATGGTGTGGAAAGTAAAAAAAAAACCACTGTCCAGGTGCAATAAAGCCAAAGACGTACAATAGTATATACACCGTATGTCTATTTTTGGGAGAAAGTCGTGATATAGAAGGAGGACAACAACAACAACCAACAACAACACAGAGAAACGTCTAAGTGCACAGTGAGGTATTCAGAGCAGACGGTGGCTATTCAGTAGGTGAGATTTCGCTGCAATCGTTTTTTTTTTTTTGGTTGGTCTTTGTTGATCGATATATCGACCTAGTAAACGGAATTCACGTCCCAATAGACACCATGGAATCACACACCAGGTCATTTACGGAAAGAGAAAGACATTTTTTTTTTGTAAATTCCTTCTTTTCCTCATTTGAAATAAATACACTTCGATTATTTAAAAACAAGAAGCACAAAAAAAAGGGTCAATCAAGAGCTCTCTTCTTTAATTTGATATTTTTATAGGTTAGTGATGGAACAAATTATTGGTTCCCCCGCTGGTGTACAATAAGAAGATTGTCTGATTTAAGTGATGTTTCTTGTTTGTGTTAGCATTTCAGTTGAACTCGTGGATAAATCATGACGAAAAACGTGAGACCTATTCGAGCACTTAAACACACACAAACACTTTCACATACTGACCTTCATAAGCACACACAAACACGTTCACATACTGACCCACATAAACACACACAAACACTTTCACATACTGACCAACATAAGCACACACACAAACACTTACACCAACTGAGCCACATCAACACACACACACACACAAATACTTTCACATACTGACCCACATAAACACACACAAATACTTTCACATACTGACCCACATAAACACACACACAAACACTTACACCAACTGAGCCACATCAACACACACACACACACAAATACTTTCACAAACTGACCCACATAAACACACACACTTTCACATACTGACCCACATAAACACACACAAACACTTACACCAACTGACCCACATCAACACACACACACAAATACTTTCACATACTGACACACAAACACTTTCACATACTGACCCACACAAACACTTTCACATACTGACACACATCAACACACACAAACACTTTCACATACTGACCCACATAAACACTTTCACATACTGACACACATCAACACACGCAAACACTTTCACATACTGACCCACATAAACACTTTCACATACTGACCCACATAAACACAAACACTTTCACAAACTGACCCACATAAACACACACAAACATTTTCACATACTGACCCACATAAACTTTCACATACAGACTCACATACGGGCCCACCGACAGAAATTTCGGGCCCCTGGGCAGGGCTGTCACGGCCCCCCGTGCTGATAATAATATTTACAAAAGTTTCTTGGCCAGCTCAGTCCGGGCCCCTAAAACTCGCCGGGCCCCTGGGCATTTCCCCCCTGCCCCCCCCTCATTTTTTGGCGCCCTGTGCGAGTTACATTTTTTGGCGCCCTGTGCGAGTTACATTTTTTGGCGCCCTGTGCGAGTTACATTTTTTGGCGCCCTGTGCGAGTTACATTTTTTGGCGCCCTGTGCGAGTTACATTTTTTGGCGCTCTGTGCGAGTTACATTTTTTGGCGCCCTGTGCGAGTTACATTTTTTGGCGCCCTGTGCGAGTTACATTTTTGGCGCCCTGTGCGAGTTACATTTTTTGGCGCCCTGTGCGAGTTACATTTTTGGCGCCCTGTGCCACTGGTTTTGGTATGGTGGCCCATCACACTAGCCAGGGTGGCCCATCACACTGGTTTAACTAGGGTGGCCCATCACACTGGTTTAGCTACGGTGGCCCATCACACTGGTTTAGCTCAGTGGCCCATAATGCCGTTTGGTCGGTCCTGAGTTAAACTTGTAAAACACGGACAACGCCTTTGGGGGCTTATTTAAAAATGAATCCAGAACAGAGCCACCTGAGTCAGTGGGGGGGGGGAATATCGTTGGCTGAGGCCCCCGGGGCGCAGAAGAGAATATTACTAGGCCCCAAAAATCAAATGAGACACCAAAAAAATGGTCTCAAGTTGGATTACGCATGCATAAATCTAAGCTTCTGAGAATGTTGGGATTATTTATATAGATTGCACAGATTCGTAGATCTATACAAATGTTAATAAAACTATCATTGTATCAATGTGAAAGCTATGCAATAATTAAAACTATTAACGTCAAAAATAAAAAAAAATTAATGTCCTATTTAAATATATCTGATAACATAAGAGTTGGCAGGCGATAAAGCGATTATGGCCCTTGTTGAAAAGTTGAATCTTTCAGAGATCTTTTCTAGACAGGGGAAAAATGTTGAAATTTATTGTTTCCTATTACACCCCTTCCCCCCCCCCCCCACCTGAGCATAACCTTCTAATGGAGGGTAAGCCGGCCCAAGGTGAAAAGGAAGGGGGTGGGGAGGTTAAGAGCGAATTTAGTGCTAAATATTTTATTTGGCAAGATAATTTAATATGGATTTTTAGTTTTCTCTGGCCATAAAAAAGAGGTCATAAAAATCAACGCGTGCCACGTTGGGTTTAAAGAGCAAAATGGGAAATGATAGGGAGTTTTTGTTCTTCAAATTTTAAACGGAGCAATCGGGTTATAGAGTGAAATCAAAAAGGAAAGTAAAAAAAAAAAAGTTTGATTTGGTGTGGAGCAAACAAAAAGTTGTAAGTGTTGCGAAAAATAACGAAAATATTACAACTGTGAATGTGCATATAGCTGTGGGTACTCAGTAGGCATCCGATTTTCTAATTGTGTCTAGTCTCTGCAGTCTGAAATTTTCTGTTTCACTGTCCTTCACTCTGTCTGTCTTGTACACATTCCCCTTAAGAGCTGTCTTGTCTTTATCTATTTCTTAACTTGTCTGCATGACTGACATAGTCAATGTTTATCTATTTATCTGTCTACTCTTTGTCAATCTAACTATCAATCTGTCGTGTATTAGTTTGTGAGTTGCGCAGCAGAATATCTGCTGTCAGAATATATATGTAGGTGTTAGAGCTGTGTTGGGTCAGTTAGCACTGTTAGCGTGTTTGAATGGCATGGCGTGGGTTTGATCGTGAAATGGGTGGAAGATCAAAGTAGTGAATGGAGAGTGACCGGAGTGACCAGCGTGACCAGTGAAGCATGGCTGTATTTGGTTGAAGAGATCAGGGGTTAGGAAGGAAGGTGGTTGTAGGGGAACGTGGAGAAGGGAGTTAATCGGATGGTAAAGAGTTTATCGTCGTATGGGACAGTTGCTAGTTAACTAGTGTAAAAGTTGGGCCGTTGGTGCTATACTATTTGTCTGGACTTGATTGTTATTTTGTCATCATTCTTTTTTTTTTTTATAGATTTGATGGATTAAACGTATATCATTTCGTTTTTATGAATACATTGTTCCTATTACTGACTGGATATCTGAAGTGTTCGCTGTTGTGTATTAGCGAGTGTTTTCCCAAGTGTCATTTGGTGCGTGGTGTTCAAGAGACAGTTGGGATGTTGATCTTAAAGAATGCGGACATATTACGAAGTATTAACGAAGTAAATAAATTAGAGGCCCAACAAGATCCTGTACACAAAAAATCTTTCCATCTGACCATCTGTCGATTTATCTATCTTATACTTAGCCATCTATCTGAATGGCTGTCTTTTTTATTGGCTTTCTTTGTGACTCTATCTATCTATCTATCTCTATCTATCTATCTATCTATCTATCTATCTATCTATCTATCTATCTATCTATCTATCTATCTATCTATCTATCTATCTATCTATCTATCTATCGTTCTTACTGTCCGCCTTTCAAGACTATCTGCATCTATCTATCTAGCCTGTCAGCCTGCTTTTGTTGTACCCATACATAAAGAGATTAACCACAATTCTAAAAAAGCTAATACCGTAAGTCTGGTCTGAGCCCTCGCAACCATTAACTCTTTCTCCTTTTCGGTCTGTCGTCATTAATCACGTCACTTCTGTTATGGGGTTAAACCCTCCCAGTTGTATTTTTTAAAAAACCCTCTTCCCTCTGATAAGATCATGAAAACAAAAGTGCGGTGGGGGAGGAAGGACAGGGAGGGGAGGGCGAGGGGGGGGGGAAGGAGACATTTTTACTTACGGGGAGAACAACGAAAACGCAATCAATGAATATCATACAGGCAGTGGGAAAATTTGTTATCACACTGTCAGCAGATATGACACACACTTGAAGAGATGTGAAACAACATTTGTTATAGTCTTGATTTTTAAGGATTGTTATGTACAAACTAGAGAACATTTGCTATAGTCTTGATTGTAAGGGTGTGCTACGTACAATCGAAATAAATCCATCTATGTTATTGGGGCTAAATAGGTCAAAAGTGAAAGGTCAACGTTCACAAGACAGCGGACGTTTTGGTCCCAGTTATCAAACTCAAGTCTGTTGTCCAATATTGTATCTATTTCTTTGTATCTTTGTGTGTGTGTGTGTGTGTGTATATATATATATATATATATATATATATATATATATATATATATATATATATATATTAGGGCTGTACCGGAATCCTGTTAAGCCGGTTCCTGTTAAGCCGGATTCCGGCAGTTTTAACAAATCCGGTTCCGATTCCGGTTCCGGTAAAAATGTGCCGGGTTATAGCTGGATTTCTTTGTTGTTTGAAATTTGTAAGAATTTTTTAGCGCAACATAATTTTGAAATATTTAGCGCTATACAATTAAATTAAAAAATAACTTCCTTTGATTTTAAAACTATAATAACGTCGATCGCTTTTAGTTCTATATGTAAGTACAAATATATTAAAAAGGAAGATTTGAATCGTATTTAGTCTAGTACAGGGGTCGGCAACCTGCGGCTCGCGAGCCGCATGCGGCTCTTTCGATGTCAAGTTGTGGCTCTTTCGATGTCAAATTGCGGCCTGATCAAATACCGTAATATTGAAACAAGAAATTTAGTGGCTCTTAAAAAATTGAGAAAATTGTAAATTATAACTTTAGGCTCTTCCGTCTCAAAAGGTTGCCGACCCTGGTCTAGTAATACGACACCTTATCTTCCGCTACTTTTGAATCCGTGTTTTCTATAAACTATATTTAGCTATCCAAGTTTAACTTTTTTTAAAGAGCAGACAACGATCTATTTTTGGGTGTTTACAGTTTTAAAAAAGTTCAATAATTTATTTTTCTGCACATTTTTTAATTAGTGGATTTTGTCACGATTTGGATAAAATTCCTCGCAAATTTAGATAAATAACTTGAAGATACATTTTTAATTCAACATTAAAGTGATATTAATTTAGATTTGAAATGCATTTTAATTTGCGTTTTTATGGGAAATAGTCAGATAATGGTTTAAATGAAAGTATGAATAAAATAACACGGTTCGGTGACGTCACTATGTAAAACTAAAGAAAAATAAGCTATCGGGTGGTGCCACAGTATATATATATATATATATATATATTGGAATTCCTTTATTAATAAACATGTTTATTATACTTTCTAAGATATGTTATCCATTTCTTTGTTTGATTGTAATAGAAATCAGGTTAAATTAGGTACAGCTTTATTAAAATAAATTTTTAAAACGAAGAACCTGTTATTTTGACAGAGTTATCTTTCTTAACTCAAGATTGGGGAAGGTGTTTTAGTCACAGTCTTCAAGATCTAAATGGTTAATACTGTGTTTTGCTATCTAGAACTTAAAAACTAAATTTTTATTCTATTTTTCATTCTTATATCTTTTTTTATGTTAGGCGAGAAATTACTTCTTCGTTCGGAAAAATTACTATTTAATTCGGTAAAATCCGGTTCCTGTTCCGATTCCGGCAGGATTCAAATAATAAATCCGATTCCGGTTCCGATCCTGCAGGATCTAAAAATTAGAATCCGGTACAGCCCTAATATATATATATATATATATATATATATATATATATATATATATATACGAACACACATGTTTACATTGTTAACCTAATCAGTTCAATGAATGCATTAATATATACTTGCATATATGTATATATAATAAACACAATATACACGTCTGATGGGCCGAATTAATTAAAATCAATCGAAGAAAAAAATTACTTCTGACAGGAATCAATCTGATCGATCACTGGGGACTGGATTGGGAGAAAATAACGAAACATTTCATATTATTGATTGCCCAGTCAAAATCATGATCAGTGACATTGTGAGGTAATTGTGACTGCGAGGTGATTGTGACATTGTGAGGTGATTGTGACAGTGTGTGGTGATTGTGAAATTGTGAAGTAATTGTGACAGTGTGAGGTTATTGTGACATTGTGAGGTAATTGTGACATTGTGAGGTAATTGTAACATCGTGAGGTAATTGTGACATTGTGAGGTAATTGTGACATTGTGGGGTAATTGTACATATTTCTGATGTGGTCCGACACACACCAAATTAACTTCTGACAATTTGTGTTTATCGAACCGAACTAGAGTGACATATTTTGTTTGTCTTTCGTGTAACAACTAGTGTCAATTTAGACACGGTCGGCAGCCAATTAGGCGACTGCCTAAACAAACAGCGACAACAGACTTAACCGATAAAAACAAATCGCACCGAGAGCCATTCACTATAACTGGATGATATACACTAACAGGGCCGTCTTATGATCGCCGTGCATAAAAAGGGCAATGTGGGGGGCCCCGCGGTATATTTGTCTTTGTAGACTTGTCGGCATGCTCGTAGGGCCGAGGCACAGTGCCTACAGGATAAGACGGCCCTAGATACTTACAATTCATGTCAAATGGGACAAACAGACATCACGTGGTGAAGTATGTCTGCCGGTCCTCTATCGTCTGCTCGGAGAAATAACGGCTTACGGACTCGGCGGTAAAGTTCATGTTTGCTAAACTTCAACACTGTTGACATTTTACAGCAGACGACTACCAACTTTTTTTTTAACCTCGGACTCAGCTTCGAAAGCTATACGGACAATTAAAGCTAAATAAACTACCAGACGATAAATATTTCAAAGAGGCTGAAAGGTAAAACTAAAAGAGGTCATCTGTGGGACCCAATGCAAAGGTGTGTTTAGGGGCCCTTTCGCAGGTTATATTTGAGGGCCCCTAAGCATGGGTACTTTTGGGGACCCGTGGCCGCCAAAATGCTGACAAGGCCCCCCACGCTTGCTAATATTGGGCCCCAAATAACCTATTAAAATTGAGGGCCCCATGACGACACCCAACACTTAAAATCGTTTTATCCAGGGGGCCCTGACAAGTGTTCAGATTGCCCTTTACTGTGGGGGAGAGCAAAATAAAAATCCACAGCAATGGTGGGGGGGCTGGTCAGCCGCTTTAAATTTGCCTATCCACTGGACGGATGGTCGTGTGATAGAGCGCTCAACTGTCACACGGAGAGTCCCGTCCTCGATGCCCGGTGAGATTACCAAGATAAAGTCGTGATTTAAGTTACGTTCGTGTCTCCCAATGGTCCATCCTCCATGACCACTGCACTATATGATATGGTTGGGGATGAAAGAAGGGTACTGCAAAAACAGTGACTTTAAAAAAATCTTAAAGAGATCTCATCCTTTGCATGGACTTCATAAAAAAATGGCCAAGTCAGAGTAGGAACACAGGTCAAGCAGAAAAACCCATCTTTTTCTATATAATACTTGCTGTACCACGCAAAACCTTTGCATAGAGTTATATCCCCTTAGCTTTGATCAGTAGGCTGTTATTTTTGGTTTCGGACCGATCCGATTTTTTCATGATTTTTATTACTATTGTTTACGTTTGACGATTTTAAACTGGAATACTGTTGTAGCAATTCTTTACTTTCGATTAAAGGCAAAACCCACACCGCTATTATTTATTTAGATATTATGTCCCGGCACATAGGCAAGTCTAATACAAAATATAGTAGACATTATATTTATTTTTTAAAATATTTTGTGTATTTTTTCAGTAGATTTTTTTTTAATAAACAAATTACTCCAATCGTTCTCAAAGAATTCGACCGTTGGACGATTAAAAATGAAATTTTATCCAAGAAAGATACGCGACGCTAAGTTACGAAGGGTTTAAATTGTGGTTTTAAATTAGAAAAAAAATTGTAATATTTTTTTAGGGGGTTTGGCATCGAGCGCCAACTGTTAACCGAGAGTGATGTTGTAAAAATCAAAGCGAGTTTTCGTGTTGTTATCACGCATCTCGGACACACGCGAATGACCAGCGGGCACCAGGTTGCCCACAGGCTTGAGAATCTGGTTTAAAGTATTTAAAGCGTCAATAGCTTTAGAACCGTTTCCCCCCCCCCCACCCCCATTTGAAGCCAACTGCCTAAATCATTTTTGAACAAAATATAACTACGCACGTTTTTTGCTTTTTTTATTACTTTATTTTTTTTCATTCAAAAAACAAAAAAAAAAAAGGTCTTTTATTAGAAAGATACTTAATGGCTATCTTTTGTTAACCCCCCCTCCCTTTTTTTAAAGATAATTCGAAAGGAAGATCGTTCTCCCAGCGCAGTCTTTCTAAAAATATTTCACACACTTTCAAGATTGATTTCATTATTTTACGAATGATTACATTTTATCGCAGAAGAATCGATTTGTTTCATGGAGGCTTTCACATTCTCCCCATTTATTTCAAACCCTTTCCTCGTCCCGCTTTTATTTTTCATATATTAATGTTTTGAACCTGCTTCACTCATGCATGGAGTTAGTATACGGTCACTGAGAATGTATTCCACTTGCAATGCAGTTTTTTTTTATTAAATTTACGTTGAAGATTTTTTTTAGCAGACATACGTTCCCACGAAACAAGGTTTCCAGTCCCGTGTCATAATAATTTCAACAATTGGCACTATGGATCACCATACATGAGAACTCTCGTCACATAATGCTGCCTTCACTCTCAGCGATCATCCCCTCCTACCCTACCCCCCTTTTTTTCTCACATACCCTACTCTCAAACCCATTTTTTTTCTAAATGAATACGGTGCGCCGTTAAAACCACTTTTGATCAGATCGAAGTAGAACAGACAACGAAAATGGGTGGGGATCCAGAGATTATTTTGTTCCCTAATTTCTTTTTTTTTTTCTTTCTAACCAGGATTACCTCATGGTAGACTAGACAGGACAATTATGGACGAACTACGTAAGATCAAAAGAAAATGCAGAGCAACAAAAAAAAAAACGTTCAAAGATTACCCCAACTCGGTCGATCAAGAAATTGAACGTATGCCGTAGAATTTGGGATTCTCAAAATTTTAGCCGCTTGGGTTACCCCTGGTATTTGGGTAACCCCTGGTATTTGGGCTACCCCTGGTATTTGGGCTACCCCTGGTATTTGGGTTACCCCTGGTATTGCAATGAGCAAAAGTGGTTCTCAGTCACAGCTAAAGTAACGCAATTAATTTCAGCGATTTCTTTTTTTTTTTAGAGCATTTTCGAAAAAAAAAGCTCTATTGTCCCCGTTTTGTCTGTCTGTCTGTTTCTCTTCTCTGTCATCACCCTAGATCTCAACAACCATAAGTCCTAGACCCATGATCATTTTGTAGGTCTTGGCCTGCCAAGAAATGACTTTTTTCCATTTCGCGATCTGACCTCTGAGGGCCGTAAAAGGGGCCTTATAAAGTACCGTTTTTTACTATATAAGCTATATTAATAATGGAACGCCTTATATCTCAGCAACCATAAGTCCTAGACCCATGATGTATATATCATTTTGTAGGTCTTGGCCTGCCATGTGTACATCAAAAGTTCATTTCGCGATAGGACCTCTGAGGGCCGGGCTTCAGGGCTCCTAAGGGGCTTATATATTATATATATGGCCCCATTCTACACCTTGTACGTTCAATAACCCATTCATTTGGTGCGAAATACTGCAGAACGTAGTTTCACCAAGATTTATTAAGAAACTCATCAAATGAAATAGTAAGCTTGTGTTCTGAGTTTAATTGAAAGTATCAGAGCTATGCAACAATTGACGGAGTTTTCGGACGATTAAATGACTACAATTTCGAATGTTTTCAATTATGAGTCCTATTTCAGTAACCACAAACCACTTGTAGTTAGATTTAAGAGAAGATAATTTTTTTTCAAATATAAAGAAACGTCTTTATAATATATTTTTTACAGATATATGCATTACACAATTGAATTTATAAACATTTCCAAAATTTACAAATATTTACTGAAAGCTAACAAACGTACTGATACATAACAAGAAAATGCGCTAACACGTCCTGTGTCCAGAATGGAACAGGCTTAATTGCTTGTTTTAAATAAACGAACACTTTTTTTCTTAAACCAAACTTTCATAACAACCGAGGGGTTGATAATCATCAATGTGAGATTCTTTCCCACACATTTTCTGTGCGCAGAAATAAGAAAAGTGACCAAACCTTAGTGCACTGTGTGCGTGGTATTTCAGTGTGAATGTACTTGGATCATGGTGTGTGAGTGTTTTCAGTAATCCTATATCCACCGTTTCAATAATCCCCACGTGACCTATATTACGTGGATCAAAAAAGTACGGTATTTTGACTTTAACCACGGCTTGCAGAAGTGTATAGGCCATGACTGTAGGGTAGCCGAACCAACATAGACACAAAAATATATAACGATAACAAGTTTGTTAACTTGAAAAAAAATACGACGGTTCAATTAAACATGTTTACGTGTTGAGATCTACCAACGAGTTAGCATATGCTGGAGCAGACACAACACATAAAGGCTGAGTCCAACCAACGAGTTAACAACATATGCTGGAGAAGACACAACAAATAATGGTTCCGTCCAATCAACGAGTTAACATATGCTGGAGCAGACACAACACATAAAGGCTGAGTCCAACCAATGAGTTAACAACATATGCTGGAGAAGACAACAAATAATGGTTCCGTCCAATCAACGAGGTTAACATATGCTGGAGCAGACACAACAAATAATGGTTCAGTCCTCAATCAACGAGTTAACATATGGCACGATGGTTATTGAATCAGGTAATCGGGATGGTGAGCGTTAGTCTATCTCGCGGTCCAAAGGTGGTCGGATGTTAGGGCTTTTCTTCCCGCTCCACTTCTTCCAACGCCCATGTAACCACATTTACGTTAATGACGTATTACACATTGGTGATGCGATTTCAGTGGCAGACGATTCAATTCATTAATCACACAAAAAAAAAACAAGCTAAGTAGATCTTCATTTCAACATCTATGTGAGATACGACGGTATACATAACTAACCTCCATATGACAGGGTCGGATGGTCGTGTGGTAAAGAGCTCGACTGATGGGGTCCTTGGCTCGATCTCGAGTGAGAAACAATGGATATCCCAGGTCTTGTTTAAAGTCCCTTCAATATCCCCTGTGGTGCCTCCAAGGCCATCACACGATTTGCTAATGTGTTGATGACAGATGGGCACCAAAAAACCGTCCTATTAGTGGATTATTGGATCTAATGATTTCATCCTGACCTCAAAAGTTTACTTAATCATTCAAGTTATTTTTGTGTGTTCCCTAATAATTTATTTCGACTTTTACACTCTGGAATCTTTTCCTTATGGCAATGAATTCATCCGCCACCGCTGTCAGTTCACGTCTTATGTTTCTTTTCCCCAGATTAAACCAATAAATGTTATATCCTATCCAATCCTATATAATATGTGGAAATGCATTTAGTTTGTCGGGAAAATTTGCGCTAAAAAATAAAATTATTTATAGTTTTTGAACATCCCTTGGGGATGCCCTTGATATATATAATTATCTGACACTGACCCCTCCCCCCCCCCAAATAGTATACTTACTAACAGTAAGGGCGTGTGGTGACGAGACTCACCGCCGTCAGAGGCGTGTTCTTAAAACCCTAGAGCCCTAAAGCCTCTGACTCCGAATACGAGCGATGCATAAATACTCATTAATATTTAAAAAAGTTATTCTCACGGGCTATGAAAGAAATATAAGATATATGAGTCAGTTGTATATTAAATGATGTAGAAGACACAAAGTGTTCTTTTCCTTAATTATTCCGCAGCGCTCAAATATTGATACACAACAGCACTACAACACAAATATGGCGTCTTTTTTTGAGATGCCAATTTAAAATGACGATGCGCATTATGTATAATTTAGATAGCCTTTCTACTCGGTGCAGAGCACACGCTGTCTGTCGTTTTACAAAAAAAATGTTTTTAAGCCTGAGCGATACAAAACAAAAAAAAAATATTTTGTAGTCATCCTGGACTTCAATTTACTTACGAGCCGTGTACTGACCGCTTGTTGTAGATCGTTCTTTGGGGTCAAGGTCAACAATCGACGGACCAACGAGAGGGTCGCGGTAGAGATCAACAGCATGGTTGCAGGCGATCAGCAAGGCGGGAAATAAAAAATGCATTATCTCCCATTTCCCCCCACCCCCGTTTATCTGCATAATTCATGATCCAGTAGAATTTATCAGCCCAACGCTAATATGTCTGGATATCTATCTATCTATCTATCTATCTATCTATATATATATATATATATATATATATATATATATATATATATATATATATATATATAATTTTAAACCAAGAATTCTGTGAATGAGACGTCTGACTCTGGGAATGAATTGATCGTCACGCTTCATTGGCGATCAGAAAAATAAAAAAAATAAACTAATAAAAAAAAAGATTAAAACATTTTTTTAACAAAACAAAAAAAAAAACAAAAAAACAAAATAGGGTTTCCTATTAATAACATTGAGAGGATAAACGTCATAATAGGAGTCTCGCGACGAGCGAACAATAAAATATGGCTTCCTTCTGTTCTGGACTGTCGATAAGTAAAGCACACGTATATCTCTGCAAGCAGGTTTATGTATTATTGTTTTACATTGCCTGAATGATAGTGAAGCACGTAGTCCCAGGGGGAACGCGCAGAACGTTTTTTTTTTATTTTTAAAAAAGACATAATTTAGATCGTCTCTGATAGATTGCGTCGGAATCTGACCCCCCCCCCCGGCCCCACGAACCCGCGCATTGTTCTTTAAGGCGATTACAAGTGATCTCCAGGTGTTGCGCCATGTCGGGGATATATTGGGGGGGGGGGGCACGTCGAGTGCCTCTCTTGGAAAGTGAGGAATACGTGTGGGGGGTTGTGGGGAGTCGGGGGGTGGAGGGAAATTGACGTTCGAAGAAGCTTAGTATTAATGTAATAATATGCTGTTGTGGCAGCCTATCGCCGTCACCAATCTAAGATTTATTTATTTTTTGTCCTTCGGCTTTTTATTTAAAGACTAAAATGAGACGCTAGTCATATAATAGGTGTTAATGTGTAAAGGATTTTCGGGACCTAAGGGATTTTCGGGACCTCGTTACTGGCTAGGGGTGTGGGGGGGGGGAATGGTTACCTGCATAAATAACACAAACTGAATAGCGCGATGGGTTGAAATTATGGGAGCAAAGTTGTAGGTTTGTTTTTTTTCTAAGGGTGAAGGCCGTGTGTGTGTGTGTGTGTGTGTGTTGTGTGTGTGTTGTGTGTGTGTGTGCGTGTATATATTCAAGTGTTTCATAGAGATGAGTTAACTGTTAACGTACGATGTAGTTCAATACAAGATGAAAGGGCGTACGATGTAGTTCGATACGAGGTGAAAGGGCGTACGGTGTAGTTCAATACGAGATGAAAGGGCGTACGATGTAGTTCAATACGAGATGAAAGGGCGTACGATGTAGTTCAATACGAGATGAAAGGGCGTCCGATGTAGTTCAATACGAGATGAAAGGGCGTACGATGTAGTTCAATACGAGATGAAAGGGCGTACGATGTAGTTCAATACGAGATGAAAGGGCGCAGGGGAAAATGTTTGGTTGGAAAAAAAAAGATTAGGCCCAAAAAACATCCACTAACATTATATTGCTGTATTACTGTACACAAATGGCGATTATTATTCAATTCAATGATGTCTACATTGTTTTATAATTATCACTCACACACACACACGCGCACACACACAGAAGCCCCCCTCCGACAGAAATGTCGGGCCGCTGGGCAAGGGCTATCACGGGCCACCCCGTGCTGATAATAATATTTTCAAAAGTTGATTGGCCAGCTCAGTCCGGGCCCTTAAAACTCGCCGGGCCCCTGGGCTTTTGCCCCCCCCCCCCGGCGCCACCCCATTCTCGGCAGCACTGCACACACAAATACACACACACACACAATGACATAACAATTTACAGCCGCTGTATGAAGCTGCTAGTAGACTGTGTTATATTGCCAGTAGACGGTGTTATATAAGGGAAAACAGCAAGAAAAATGTCACATAAAAACAGTTTTATAAACAAAAGTGCAATAGGTGTATGTGTGTGTGCGCGTGCGTGCCCGTGAAAAAAAAAACAAACAAGTATATTTAATGGTAATGGTCCAAGTCCAAAACACAACATGCATATTAAATTGAATTATGAAATTTAAGAGTCATACCCAACTCAAGATATCTCCCACTGATCAGTATATCAATATGCACAGTCAAACTAGATACTTGAATTACAACATGTATATCGAAATATACTGATCAAACTGGGTGCCAGACAACATGTATATCGATATACTGATCAAAATAGGTGCCAGACACAACATGTATATCGATATACTGATTCGGCAGTGCCAGACGCAACATGTATATCAATGTACTGATCAAACTAGGTGCCAGACACATGATCAAACTAGGTGCCAGACACAGCATGTATATCTACTGATCAAACTAGGTGCCAGACACAACATGTACATCGATATACTGATCAAACAATGACTCCAAACATGTCAGCAATACAATAAATTAACGCTGTCATTTTATGGAAGTGTAACTGCAAATATTCCGTCACGACAGCGCAATCTGCCTCCGATACCCTCTCGTTTGTTGTTATCAGCATAAAGGGCCTGGGAGAAAAGGGGACACAACTCTTAACATTGGTACATATGGATAAAACACTTCAAGGTGTTGCACAAAGCATTCTAAACAAATAATAAAAACTAACAACAGCCGAGTTGTTTTAAAATCTAATATATTTGTAATTAATTTATTTGGACTAATGACGTCATCCATTTTTTGAGTAGGGTATTTCTATCCGAGTTACAATCAATCGCTCAACGAAACTAGCACTAAAAAAATAAACGAGATATTTTTTTTCAAGGGAGATGATAAATCGAGAATAAGCATTTAAAAACAAACACTTTTAAACACAAATAATACATAAGGAATGAAAGTATGTGTCCTTGGGTTTTTCCCCGAATCAAAGCCTTGTTTTTACACATATTGTTGCAGGATTGTTTTTAGCTTCCATTCACGTATGCACCAAGTAGATCATTACTTGAAGTATACATAAAATGTGCATTTCTAAATATCGCTTATTATCAAAAGAATAATAAGCAACACGTGAACAACAACAGAAATTGAAAAAAATATCTTACCTAAACTCTCATTTATGGCATCCAAACAAATCCACGCCAAAATTGTGTCTTAATTTTCAGAAAAATCTATCACTGGATATCACTGAAACAACAAAAGATAAAACACAACTAAGTTATCAAACTTGTTATCCACTCCCTTGCCACTCAACGGACATCCGATACGGCTTGAAGAAAAATGAAATCATGATAAATATAAATAACACCCCAGACCAAATTGTAGAGAATAATAAAGAAATTAAAAAAAACACTTGGACACACACACAAGCAGACACCAACGGACCGATTCAATATCAGGTTTTTTTTTTTTTGAAAAAGATATTGAATAAGTTTGTCATAAATTTCAACGGCTGGTCTCGCCCCTCGTTCTACGTCGGGAAGTCTGCTAGAAACATTTCAGTGGCGAGACGGGTCACGGGAAGTCACCACCACCACCGCCTCAGCGTGTCACGCGAGAGGCGACAGAAGCAGACGGTAGCCTGCTCTGCTCGAGTAACCAGAACGCGCCACGGATTTCTTGACGGTTTTTGGACGAGCGAGTCGAATCCCCCCTCCCCGCTCACGCGCGCCTCTCCTGAGACCGAGGGTGAAAAGCGGAGAAGGGGGGAAAAAAGTCTCTTCTGCTGTCAGTAAACATTGCAGAATTTCCAGAAGGGGCTAATTAGAAGAAGAAGGAGGGGGGCGACACAATAGTGTGATATATATTCTGTTATGCCTTAGACCTCCGAATCCGAACGGTCTAAGACAGACATTGGCTAACTTACGACCACGGGTCAAGCACGGCGCGTTTGACAATAATTATTTTAACGGTCCGCGCTTTCAATTTTAATGACAATGAGCTCACAAGTTCAATACAAAAGTCAATGCGTAGTTTCTTCGCCATGTCCTGACCTCTTAACATATTAAAAAAGCCCAATGTGGCTAAAACAAGCTGAATTTCGAATAAAAAATATAATTTTAACAATTGCCAGAATCTCAAAAATGGTTTGTATTTTTTTTAAATTAACTATCTTGCACTCGGACGCCGTTATGTTGCCAAAAAAAAAGTTCTCCCTAATCGAATTACTTTATGATCAGCGCCTGCTATTTGTGTGTCATTTCCCTTGTAAGGGCGACATGAAATATCTTTGATCCCATAAATTACTATATGGGACGGTTATTATGGTGCCGTGCCCTTATTTCATCCCCACCATAGACGATAGTGCAATGGCCATGGAGGCACCACGGAGAATACATAGGGGACTTTAACCGGGACCTGAAATCTCACAAGAGATCGAAGCCAGGGAACCCTCACGGCGACGGTCGAGCGCTTTACCGCACGGTCATCCGTCTGCTATTTGTAACGCGGGATAATCTATTGCCTCGCAATATTTGTGTTATTTGGGAGGGGGTCAAAATGTTTTGATGCGTAGAATCTTGATAAATAATGGCGATCTCGCGACTGCGTTGTATATCGAAAGTAGAAATCAAGAATTCAAAATGGCGCCTTGCCGGCGTCTCGATTCGATAAATGTATTTTTAAAATCAACAGTTTTGAATAGTTTCTGCGGTTTCCAAGATGAAACCCACAGGCAAAATGTGAAATAATTCCATTTAAATATTTGTTTGTTTATTTATTTATTTATTTTTATTTAATACAACATATTTCATCTTTAAATTGTAATTAAAATCATGAACAAAATCGGATCTGTCCAAAACCAAACATAACCTAGCCTACTAATCAAACCTAAGGGAATATAACTCTATGCAAACGTTTTGCAGAAATTTTAGCTGATTTAGAAATATTACTTAGCTAAAACTCGTGTGATTTAGCCAGTTAAAAAAAAAAAATCAAATTTTCAGCTTTTTTTTATTTGGTCTACCGATAACGTTGAACCCAAAGTAAGTTGGGTCATTTCTATAGCCCAGCGGTTTATCTACCTTGCTACCATACCTGTGGCTGGATTGTGGCTTAGAAAGAATATATGTGGGAATTGGTGTGGGTGGGGTTTTCTAAGGTTATAACTAAGCCCTTGGATATAATATATATAGTCACTGGATATAATACATCGTTGGACATAATGTTAGCCGCCAAATATAAAGTAAGATATAAGGCACAAGGTAGGTACTGTGAATGAAAGAGGGGTTTGTATTGAGTGTGTGTAACCGAGATAGAGGCAAGAGAGGGAAAATTGACGGAGTAGACAGAGGGCGGAGATAAAGAGTGGAAAAGTAGATAAAGATAACAGTGGACCCCCTCCCCCCTCCCACCGGACCATACGGCCACTGTTGGCAAATGCGAGCTGTCTGTAAATGCGAGCGAATATTTTCTGTCTGAGTGAATATTTTCTGTCTGAGCGAATATTTTCTCTGAGCGAATATTTTCTGTCTGAGCGAATATTTGCTGTCTGAGCGAATATTTGCTGTCTGAGTGAATATTTTTTTGTCTGAGCGAATATTTTCTGTCTGAGCGAATATTTGCTGTCTGAGCGAATAAAACTGGATGTTGATTGCAAAATTAAAAAAAAAAATGCCTTTTAAAAAACGGATCC
Organism: Bulinus truncatus; assembly: GCA_021962125.1. Classification (NCBI taxonomy): domain Eukaryota; kingdom Metazoa; phylum Mollusca; class Gastropoda; family Planorbidae; genus Bulinus; species Bulinus truncatus. The sequence continues at coordinate 2,651,383 of JAGDYQ010000048.1, read as the reverse complement.
ATGTTTGTAACAATGAGCCTGAACCTCTCTGAGGTCTACTGGAGAGGGGGGGGAGGGGAGCATGGTCGAAGACTTTTAAAGATATTTAGGGGGCCCTAGACAAGAGTATCTGTCGGGGGTTCTAAAAGTATAAGATTTAATGGTCATTTCAAGGAGATTTAAATGATAAAAAAAAAAGACTTTTCATCCAGGGGTCGCTGTAAACTCAACGAAGATGTGCAGACGGAGCGGAGCCGTAATTGGACCCCCCGTTGACCTACGGCACCAGGAACTAAGCGTACTTCTCATCGGAGCAGGAAGTTGGAAATGTACCGATCTGCGCTGTGCTGCTCTTTCAAAATCAAATTTACAATTACATAAGCTCTTAAAAAAAAAATCAAAAATAAAAGCGTTAGCTTTCCGTGGTTCTAAATTATTTTTATTTATGGTTTCTCTCTGGCAAAACTCTCAACGTGTACGACCGTCATTCTGATAACAGAGAAAACTGCCGGGGTTGTTTTTTTTTCACAGTCGCCAGTCGTCCATTTCTTTCATAAATGATTTGCCCTTTAAAATCGGATATTCCCACAAAGTTAAGTTAATATGCTTTGTGAATGTAAAATTCTGTGTGCTAATGTGTGTGCGTGTATGTGTGTGTGTGTATGTGTGTGATGTGTTTTATTAAACAGCCTTCTGTTTGCGATACAGCCTAGATCACGAGAAAGGTTCAAGTTGTGAATGAAATCACAATTTATATAAAGACACGAAAGTAAATAAAGGAGTGCAAAACAAACTTTCTTGCTCAAAGCATTAGGGGGATCCGTCTATGAGAAACCCCTGAACTTACGTAATCAGGTAAAACATTTTATGCACTCGTTAGACAGCAAAGGTTAAAGTTTACAAAACAGAAGTTATAAAAACAAATAAATAAATATCCAGGGGGGAGGGGGGGTTACTAACATTGGGCACACTGGATAGGAATCCTTTTTTTCAACGCCTAAACCAGTGGTCCCCAGCCCCCGCTGCGGACCGGTACCGCTCCTGTGGATCAAAATGGTAAAGGTGCCAACGAAATGTTAAATTTACTCCTTTAATTTACCGCGGTGTATTTCTCGGGATAGTGC
>JAGDYQ010000048.1:2415475-2649780 GCA_021962125.1 Bulinus truncatus | reverse complement strand
AAAATACCAATAATAGTAGTGTAATGGAGTGCACTGTCTTGTAGAATGGAATGAATTAGAAAAAAAACAATACATATATATATTTACTTTTAAGTCTTTTTTTTTGTGGGGAATAGATTCCCAAAAAATGCTGCAAAGTAAAAAGACTAGATTTTACTGTTAAATAAAAGGATGTGCTCTAAAATTTTCTCAATTTGCATAACTTCAAATTAGCGCATTTAAAAGTCAGATGTTTTAAGAAAAAAGTGGATTTCTTAACAAATTTCTTTGAAATTTCATATAAAAACTTCTAACATAGTTATAGTTCATTAGAACAATGTGAACACTAAGAATTGTGAAAAAATGACCCCTCATTGTTAATAATATTTCGCTCCACGGAATTCAGAAATATAGCTCATGAAATATATCTGACAAAGTTAAATATTTCCCCTGACTGGATTATTCTGTAATTACAACTAAATACTGTGTAATAAATAATAAGTTGGTTTTTTTTAAATAACATGTGTCAACTGTTTGCTCAAGTTCTCTTCAATTGTAATAATTTTTTCCACAATTCCTATAAAAAAAAAACTCAATATCTATCAAAAGTCTGTAAGCTACATGGACCATTTAGGGCTACAAAACACTGTATATGACACCAGCATTGCAGTCTACTAAGCATCATTGGCCTAATGATGTAAAACTATCAGTGTGTCTTCAATATCTTTTATGGTCTTTACATGATCCACAAATTGTGTTTTTTTTCCCCACATAACATTTTTTTATCATACCAATATGCTCAATGCTATTTTGTGGACAGAGTCGTGAAAAGTCAAGAGTCCAAAAAATTTTCAATTTAGAAGATTCACGAATGTGCTTTTACATGCAACTTAGGACTAGATTACCATTTCAAGATTGGGTTATTTTATAGAATAAAAAGATTTTTCCTGACATTTTTAGATGTAAGTGCCATAAGTGAGCATAAATACTTATGACTTAAGACAAGGCCGTAGCCAGGATTTTGTTGTTTTTTTTTGGGGGGGGGGGGGCTGTGCGGAGAGTTTTATATAAGAAAAAATTGGAACACATTGATAAAGAAGTATATTTTATAATAAAATTTGATTTTTAGAATTAATTTGGGGGGGGGGCTGCAGCCCCCTAGCCCCCTCCCCCCTCAGCTACAGCCTTGACTTAAGATATTAAGCCTTTTTTTTTTCTGAGCTTGAGTCAACCCACATTATCCTTTTGTCATGGTGGTCTTTTGTTCTAAAAAAAAATAGCTGCCATTGTAAGAAATTAAAAGTTAATTATTAAAACTCGGAAATGCATAGACTAGTGTCGTTTATTTGTTTGTTTAATAAGGCAGTGCACCAAAATATTTAGAATATTGGTACAGCTTGTCTTTGGACCATGATGGTGGTATTAACATTAAAAGAAATCTGAGGTTCCTAAAGTCAATGTATATCTCTTAGACTGTAGTGATTTGTTTTTAAATGATTGTCACTAATGCAGAAATGATAAAAGTAAAAAAAAAAAAAAAAAGTTTTATTAAGTGGTGCATATATTTACAAAAAATTTAATCCATATCATTCAATAAGAAATAGCACCCATTTAATGTTTGACTGTGTGAATATTTTATTTTACAATTATATAGCTAACTAAAAATAAAACCACTGAAATACAATGATAACCAGAAACAGCCCAAAACTTAAAAGCTGCATTACCAACATTTTTTTCTTGAGAAATTTAGTTCTTTAGAATGGCAATTTCCCAAAACATTACAAGTATAAACTTTAAACTTGACATACAAGCTCATTTATACATTTTCTTTTCTATGAAATACTGTTTAGTTCAGGACTTCCATGTTATATTTGTAAATATAGTAATATAGACAATATAGTAAATATATACAATTAATACTGATTTCTTAACTAAAAATAATAAATCAAGTTAAAAGACACCCACATTTACCTGGATTTGATGAGGAGATATTTAAAATTTTCTTGGCCAACTGCTTCAGAACTAAATTTTTGGTGTGTGAATTTAGAGGGACATTCACTAATCCATTTTCTACCAACATACATTTCAGTTGTGATTCAGTGTAGTTTTCTTGTAGATCTTTAATCTTACGTTCGACTAAATGGTCTGAATCCATGATTACTTATATTATTTTCTATTCTGTATGCCAATCTTCAAAGTTCGTAAGACATGATAAATTAATTCTTAAGCTTTTTCTGTCAAAGTGTATTAAAAAATGGTGTTAAATGCCTGGTTACATAATTTGTCACTATTTTTGACAGAAACTGTACTAATTAGAGCAAATTAGGTGATTAACGATGCATGCCCCCTCTCCCAGTACAAATGTCTATCATATCCAATACTTCCAAACCCCCTCCCCTCCCCATAAAAGTAAATCTTTTCTTAAGCAAATATTCCAACACTGCAACAGCTCTGTTGTAAATGATAATGTCTGTAATTTATTTGGCACTTGTTACGGGACCGACCATTCGGTTTCCGTATTTTTTTTACCCGGGTACCAGCTGTAGATAATATTGCTCCACACCCTAACCCTAACACTATCCCTAACCCTATCCCTAACCCTGAAAAAAAAAAATAAAATTTATAAATGTCATGTTCCTTATACCCTAATATAATGGTCATGGTCGGTCCCGTAACAAGTGCGTTTATTTATTGAATAGATTTTTGTTTGCACCAAAAACATTCATATATGTTTTCGTCGATTTAAAAAAAAAAAGAATGTTGGGTCTTTATAACAAATCCGGGATACATAAAACAACAAGAAAAAAATATCTTTAATAAAAATTGCTATTCAACCAAAACATGTAAGACATGTTAATTACAATCAATTAATAATATGTTGATCTTACGGAGATAAAAAGAATTAACGAAAAGGAACGATAGGGGAAAATGCTACTAATTATTTAATCCACATAGACTTTGAAATACTAAATGATACATAACACATTTTGTGGGTTATTTTGTAACTAACTGTACCACAAAATTAGAAAATGCGATTGAATAGTGACTGTACGTTTGTTTATCTGCCATTTTGAATCCCATGTAGCTTATTTTCCTGTTATAATTTCGTTGATTGGCTGCAGAGAATTAATAAAAGGTTTCGCAAAACAGTGAATTAATTGTTCGTCTAAATTGTTAACGTATTTCAAAATAATGAAACTAATTATAGTAAACGTATTTTGTGTTTGATATTAATTATTTTTATATAATTTAACTTCCGTATTTTAATAATGTTAAAAAAAATCTACATCTTAAATTGTGGTATTTTATATTATCTTCATAACCAAAGGGTTCAACGCCGACCAATCTTATCCATTGTTACAATGTAAATTCAACCCTGAAAAAGGTCAAGAGGTCAGAAAGATAAATCTCGCTTCGGATTTTTTTTTAAAATAAGATGTAGTGACTAATCGTTTATAATTGACACAACTAATATTGTTCTTGGTGTTGTTTATTTTATAGTTTTACCGGTAGGGATTTATTTCGGATAGTTTGACATTATTTTAATTATTTTAAACATATATTGAGCTAGAAATGTGATGCTCGTACTTGCCACCTGTGACCTGTCCCACCACAGGAACCGCCCCCTTATTTTAAGTTTTAAATCTCTACACCAAAATATATCGGTGAAAAAAATAAACTATGAATAATACTATCGTTTATATATATATATATATTTGATTCATGACCTGGGCACTCTTTCTCTTCAATTAAATAATATGGTATCCCTAATCTTGGTAAAATTTTAACTTGTATAACTTTAAATTTGTATTTAGTATAATTTAATTACTAAATTAGCCTAATAAGTTGGCCCTCTTTTAATACTTTTATCGTTCAGTGAGTCCGTTCATTAATTACTAATAATATTAGAGACACATTATCGATATGGCATGGGCTAGGGGCGTCTTAGTTTGAGACATTTGGGTAAGTCTTGACATGCTTTCTTATAAATAATAAGTTTACATTAAACAATAGTAACACTTCGATATTTAATTGTTTTAATTAGTACCTTTTAATCTGTGAAATATGTGTATTTTTTAAGAGTAAAAGAAAAAAAAAACATTTACATTCATTGGCGTCATTGCTTTCTTTGTAAACTCAGGTTTTTACAACTAATCAAACCTATTTATAACTTCAAATAATATAAGAAGTGCAATAGATCTTCATTTTCTACAATAATTTTAAACAAATATATGCAGTGAATGTTTTAGTTAACTACTCTTTCATTTAATGTATGTTATGAAAAAAGTGTCATGACTTAGTGACAGTAATGACAGACTGAATCATATCCCCCACACAAACACACCCTATCTCAGTAGTTAATGTTTTACAGTATTACTAACCTGTGCTGAGTACTGAAAATGTCTTGATGTAACAAATTTAGGCCTACCTAAAAATCTTTGTTTGCAGCTAATTCGTACATGGAAACAAAGTGAAGTTCAAAATTTCACTTAAAATCTTGTGATTCCTCAAAGAAATCATCTTTATTTACTAGAAAAAAAAAATAGCTGTATTTAAACATTTCATGTTAAGACAAGTTTAATTTTTAAATTAAGTACTTACTTTGTATTAGCCTGATTTTCAGCACTGGATAAAATACAATTTCTATTATGGATTTGAAGAAAAAAAATATACTTAGATATAAGGACATTAGTGTCTGTTACCTTATGAAATACATTTACAAGTCACTAAATCTAAGACACATTTTCTACTGCTTATGAGTTTTCAAACTTTATTATGAAACCTTATTTTGAATATTAAAAATAAATTAAGGTATGAATATTGGTACTTATTTTATTTGTGTATCTAAATATATAAAAAAAAATTATTTTTCAAAGCCGATGCAAAACCATCTCCACATATTTGTAAAAGGCAAAGCTTTGCAGATCATCACTCATCTACACCGACTTTAGACGCGCTAGTCACTGGAACTCTGATGGCATCGTATGAACGTTTTGGAAAAACACAGAATAGTGTTGAAAGTAAAGATAGGCCAGCTGGTGATGGATCATTGAAGGACTCACAAATAGAAATTGAAAATGATGGGAAAATCACAATATTTGGTTTGGAAAATAAAAGTGATGCATATATTTCCGATCCAGCAGGAGATCCTCTTACCCCTAAAAATAAATTTGAGTAAGAAAGTAAATTATAACATCATTTTATGTAATTTTTATAATTTATTTAATAAAAGCTTATTATTTATACTATAATTAGATTTCATCCTCAAAATTTATTTTTTAAAATCTGTTTATATAATTAAGATTTTGTACACTAATTAAATAAAGAAGCGCCTTTTTTTTGTAGTTTATGTTAACAGTTCGTCAGCTGAGAATTATGAAGCTCTATGTCCAAAAATGAAAATTTTTCATCTGAAGCTACAGTATAATACCTTGTCGTTGTGGGCTCCATCTCCTTTATTTTTGGTATATATAGTGTCAAAATTGAGTTCACAACATAACAGTTGTTTTCTGTTCAATATGTTCACAGTACACAAATGTGAACTTTAAATTTCATATTACTCAAAATCACTTTATGTGGACATAAGAGCCCCATAATTCACAGCTGACGAGTTGTTAATTTTGAATAATCTTTCTCACAATGGGTGATTTTTTTTATCATTTATTCCTCAGAAAAGCCCAGTCAAGAGTGCAACTAGTCGTTGAAAATTTTTATTTTCGCCTTTTCACTATAGTAGTGATACTCTTAGATTTTATACTCGTTATTATCGGCCTCTCACTGTTTGATTGTGCAAGCAATGATCATCCTCTGGAAATCATTTCACACATTATCATCTGTTACTTCATCATTGAAGTATCTGCTCGTATATTTGTGCAAGGGTAAATTGATTTCTTAAGTTATCACAATTTTTAATACCTTAAATTTGTGTTACGATACCTTAAAGTATACTTTAAATTGTATGGAATGTACATGTGTACAAGGAATGTTCAACCAATTTAATTTAATTATCCAAAGGAATTGTATGACTTAAAGTTAGCATAGCATATTCACGTGTATTGTATACACTATATATGAAGCTTTTTACGCCAGACAGCCTAACCCACATCTAATCAATATCCACCCAAATGGGTAGCCAACATTTGTTAAGGAAAGTAATGGTGGCTGGACATTGTTTCGTGGCTTCAGAAACAGATTAACTCTACTTCATCTGAACCTGATATTCTGTATAGATTTTCTATGGGAAACTTTTTTTTTCAGAAACATTTTATCTTTTGCTCAAGTCTGGCTTAAAACGTTTCATATATATATTTATATATAGGTGAGTAGCTGGGTAGGGAAGGGTTAGGTAAGGGTAGGTAGATATCACTTTTTGAAAATTAATGCTTACATTTGTTTTATTTTTCTAACAGAAAGTTGTTTTTCTACAATTTGTTGGACTGGGTTGATTTAGTGGTCATATTTGTTTCATTTATAGTAGATGTTGTATTTTTAGCATTGTCAGATTCTGGATGTGGCACTGGAAGATGGTCACAGTAAGTTTTTATTGTAATTATTTACCATTGATTTTTTCGTGGTTTTTTTTTTAACCACTCAGAGGGTTAAAGTACTCAAGGCATAGTCAAATTATTCTGTGACAGTAAGGATAGCATGGTGCCTTTAATTTTCAATTTGCTTTTATTAAACTTGCTCTGTCTGTATGTTCTTATGTTTATTGCGTCAATTATCAACACCAAAGGATTTGAAAATGTTCAAGCCAGTTAATTAAAATCATATGGAGTTCAAAGCTAATTAATTTTTTGGCAGTTTTTATTAAGATGAAAGATGCGGATAGAGATAATAGTGTCAAGTATGGACCAGTCTGTTACTTTGTAGAAATTCTGAATTTTATTTTTAGACTTGCACTCTATTATTTATATTTTTATAAACTTTACCAAAAAAAAAAACAATACAAAGTATAATACATGTATTAAAAAAAAATTTTTTTTATTATTTTAAAAAGTACTAAAAAAAAAGTAAACAGATAATAATTACTTAGATCATGCAAATATTCATAAAACTAATACTTACCAAAAATAAAAGCATGGGTGCCAGATTGTATTTTATTTAATTTCCTGTAATTTATGAAATGAAAAAAAATTATAACAGTAAAATATTCTGGATTTGGTATGTCTTCCAATTAATTTAAAAAAGTTTACTGGAAGTAATATGTCTATAATTAAAGAACATATGCTGGGAGTAATATGTCCTTAAACTACGTTGACTGACAAAGAGCAATTGGATTAAATTAATAATCAATATTGGTGCTCACACCATTTTTTTTAGTAATTATTATTTCAATATTTTTTTCCTTTTTATTACATTTTAATGAAAGCGTATGTAAAAAGAATACTCTACATTATGTTTATGTTTCATTATGTGGGAATGAAAAATTTCAAATAAAAAAATCTTAGTATGTTGCTGATATTTTACACAAATATTTTCTTACCTTTGTGTTTATATTTACCTCTGTATGTCCCTGCCTTTTTGTCAGTCTCTATTCCAGAATATTTCCCTGCTTATTAGCTACTGCTTAAGATATATTCATGACAGCAGGTTTCTTTAAGACAATTTAACAACTTTTAAGCTGCACTATGTCTGTCTAAAAGAAAATACATTTTTATTTTTTCAACAGACTTGTTGTAGTTGGTAGAGTAGTGAGGGCCATTAGAGTTGTCCGCATTGTTTACATAATGGTTGTCCAGCATCGACAGGTAGCCAAAGCCACAAGGCAAATGGTTTCACAGAACAAAAGGCGTTACCAGAGAGATGGATTTGACCTGGACTTGTGTTATATCACAGGTGAATTTTTTTTTTTTTTGAAGAGTCTTTAAATATATTTATAACTAAATTTAATATGTGTCCGATCTCAATTTTAAATCATTTTATTTTCATTACTCTTTTATATGATTTAAGCAGAGCAGTAATTAAGATCAGGTTAAACGAAATATAATTTGCCATAATTTTCTCTAATTGCAAAGGTTATACTGTACATTCTTTTTTGCATGTAGAAAGAGTTATTGCAATGTCTTTCCCATCAAAAGGAATGATGGCTCTCTATCGAAATCCTGTTGCTGTAAGTGCACACAACAATTTAGAGCTAGCTTATATGAATTTTCTATTTGCTTACTTAATGTCTAAACTAAAAACCTTTTTTTCTTAATTACTCACACATTGTGTATTTTTTAATCTAAAAAATTATTGCCTAAAAAATATATATTTATATATTGAAGGAAGTGGCTAGATTTTTCAACACAAAACACAAGGGACATTACAGAATATACAACTTGTGTAGTAAGTAATGTTTTTATTGTAATAGAAGTAACATTAATGTCCTAACACATGTAGTTCGTCAAGAGAACCTGCTGTACTTATCATCATAAATAAATGAAAATTTTTATTTTCTACAGGTGAACGAGATTATGATGAGACCCTTTTCTTTAACAATGTTGAAAGGATTTATATTGATGACCATAATGTGCCTAAACTCAGGTAGAAAATAGAGGAGAAAACATTTTTAGTTGCAAAAAAAAAATATTTTTGTATTCGCTGTTACTAACTGCATAAAAAAAGTGTCCATGTATTAAAAAATATGAACAGCATGAAATTAATAATGTTGATTTTCTCGTCTTAATTACTATGAAATGCTTCTGTGTGTACTTAATGAAAAAATGATTTAAAAATTTGCTGTTTTGAAAGATTTTTTTTATGTAGAACGTTGTATGCATCTCAAATGTTATTAGCTTAGAATTTTCATTTACCTTTTAGCTGTCTTTTTATGTTATATTAGAAATTGAGCTAATGCCAATTTTAATGTCCCATATAGCATTAATGGCGTTGTTGAGCATATAGATAAATGACATGGTGTTATGAAAAAAAATGTTTTATTTAGACATATTAGGTTTAATTTATTGCATAATATTTTTAGCCATTTTCACTAGACTTGCACATACATAATTTTTTAAGCTATTAATTCTTCTTAATTCTATTAAGCCCATTTCAGTCTGGAAATTTGACTAACTTTGATTTAAATTCTTGCATCACTGTTCCCATTTCAAATATTAACTCTTCTTAAAACTTTAAATCTATTTTATCCATACAATAATTGATTTTTCAGAGAAATGTTAGATTTTACTGTCAACGCTAGAGAATGGATGTCACAGGACAAACAGAATGTTATTGCTATTCATTGTAAAGGTGGAAAAGGACGTACTGGAACTATTATATGTGTTTGGTTGATAGACTGTGGTTTACTTGACAGTGCACAAGTAAAAGCAAAATACTGTATTTATTACTTTTTTGTATCTATATTTAATATAAACAGCCCTGAACTTTTGAGAGCTCAAATCTGCATCTAGATTTTTTATGTTTTACTTTGCACTTTTGAAGAAGTGAAACATATTTTAACTTCTAACTACATATCCATGCTATTCCTAAATTAAAGTTAAAATATCTTAACTTTTTTTTTTTCAGGAAAGCTTGGAATACTTTGGTGACAGAAGAACAGATTTAACCAAAGGCAGCACTTTCCAAGGTGTGGAAACACCAAGTCAGGTAATAAAACTCTATAATTATTATAAATGTTAACTTTATGATTGAACATCTCTGTTAAAGCTTTGCACTTCATGTAACGTGAATGTCTGATCTTTAATTTTCCTGCTTCCAATATTACCTTTTATTTTCAAAAGAATTTTATAGAAATTTTTATAATTTATTTTTAGAAATGTATATATTTTTTTCTGCTATTCATGTGTAGTATTCTAATTGTATTTTTTTTTTTAAGTAGGATCAAAAGGTTAACTTATATTTATACTAGTTCTAAAATTTTCTTAATTCTCAATTCACTTTCAGTACCAGCTGCAAGGTTATTAACAATACTCTTAAATTGTATCATCAATACCAATACTTCATGAAAAGAGTATCACCAATACCAATAAAAGTACTCAAATAAAAATGTATTGCCGAAATCGATACTAATACAATACCAATACTTTTTGAGAAGAAAAAAATTATTATTTAAAATATAAAGAGTGCAAGTTTTTACATAACTGACAGATCGATCAAAAAAAGAAAGAAAGTTTTTTCTGTCGTTCATTCAAACATTGAAGAAATAATTGATACATGTAGAAAGAAAGTAAATGAATGAAAGAATATAAGAATAACATTTATAGATATCATTGCGCAAAGCAAAACTTCAAAAGAGAATTAAAATTTAATGTTTCCTTCAACTCGCCAACCATGTTTGTATTTGTGGGGAGGTGGGTGGTGTTAATATTTGGTAGGGTTGATGGCTATGATTAATAGTAGCTGTTGAATGTATGTAGATTACTTTTAAACAATGTATTAAAATCGCTATTATTTTTCTGCAAATTTTTTTTCTGAATTGTATAATAAGTACTATTGTGATATTTTGATTTTTTTTTTTAAAACTGATAAACAAACAAATAGTGGGGTTATTCTTTTGGGTTTATGAATTATAATTTCTTTTTTCATTTTTAATATTTTAAGATACAAAGTAATTTTTTTTTTGTTAGAGTTTGTTACAATACATTCTTAAAATACCAGTAGAAAAGTATCGGTATCGAGTATCGAAAATTTTTCTTTTAAAATGTATCGGCGATACACAAATCAATACTTGATACAAAAAAGAATCAGCAATACAGCAACCAATACTAAAAAAGTATCGCCGATACTAACAACCCTGACTAGCTGTGATGAAAAGACATTGAATACAAATACATTTGTATTGAGGCGTCAGTTTTACAAAAAAATTGATGTTTAAATATTTTATTTGTATCATCTTTAATCTTGTTCTTTAGCCAGTATTCATTATTAATCTATTTTTAAACAGATATTTTCATATTTTTTAAAAATAGAAATTAATTAGAGATTAAAATTGACAAAGAATTCTTTTAATTCATGTTTAAAATGAATAAAGTTAAAATTTGTTTTATTAAAGAATTAATATGGTTAAATTAATGACTTAATAGTTATTATGATTAAAATGTTTTATAAAACTTGTTTCTTAACATTATGTTGCTACTAAGTTTTAAAAAAATCACAGTGATTATTAGCGTTACCAACACTGCCATAAATATGTATCATTTGATATCATTTTCCTCTGTAATGTTAATGTTTTTGCTTTTACCATTCACAGAGTCGTTATGTAGGTTACTATGAAAAGCTTATGAACATTTATAAGAAACAACTGCCTCCAAAAAAAGTGCTCAGGTTGAATTCCATCAAAATAACAGGCATCAATTGTAAGTGGGTTGTTCATATTAAGTAGATCAGATAAGTGGTTAGCAACCTTACTGACCCCAAATTGTTGAGTTTTAGTTTCACATACCATTCAATTCATAGTTTCATTACAAGGGACCACTAAATTCATGATTTAATTCCCATGGGAAACTTATTTTATCATATGGACTTACATTTGATAATCTTTTTTGCTTAAGCATGTGATTGCTTTTCTATATTTTCTTCTGCAGAGTAGGAAAATATTTTCTCTTAAACCACTAATTGTCTGCTAATTACTGGTAGCCAACCACTGGATCACATTGCTCAAGCTATGAACATTCGAATATCTTTGTAAACAAAGTTACTTAAGTTTAAAAAAAACAAGAGAGAGAAAAAAAAAATATTTTTCTTAATTGTAATATTTTTGTATAAGCTAATTTGTTGCTTAATGTAAATATTTGCATAGATAAAATACAGTAAAGCACAAATGTAAAACAGCTGTAAATGAAATGGCCACACAACCAAATGATATGAAATTAGAAATTAGAATCAAAAGTACAGTGTATTTTGTGTAAAAACTTTTCTATTTTATTTTTTTTTAATTTTTAATAGTATACTAGATCAACTGTCAGAATAATTCTTTCTTGATTAATTTGTTCTTTCCTGATCCAGAATTTATTTATCTGAACACTGAGCCAGCCCTGAACTGAACAGCATTATGTTGACAGTTATCAATAAGTAAAATAAATTTTAATCTGTATATGATTTTTTTTTTTAATAAATCTTCCAGCTGTTGGGAATGGTGATGGTAGTGATTTATTTATGGAACTCAGGCAGGACAGTTTGCTGATTTTTGAGTGTAACTTGGGAACACAAGTCAATTGTGAGGTCAGTCCATATTTCACAAATTTTATTTCTGTCCTGATACATCAAAAAAATCATGTCTGCGAACTGTGAAAAGTAACGTAAAGAGAAGGGGGGGGGGAATAGCTTGTAACTGTAATACATGTATAAATGCATATAATATTTAAATTCTAGCCTGAAAAGTATCAAAATGTAAAATTCAATATTGAAGAAATGTGTCTGCTACTTTGACTTTACAGGTCTTGAAATACACAGACAGTGACAGCATTGTGATCAACCTTAAAAACTGTCCCAGCATTAATGGAGACATCAAAATTATGTTTAAAACAGACAGTGTAAGTACCTGATTCTGAGATAAGCATGTTTGTCTTGTACACTCTTTATGGTTAAAAACCATGAAAAAAGTTTAATTGCTCCTCCTTTTACTTCTTTCAGAAAAAGATTCCTATTGGCTATGACAAATGCCCCTTTTACTTCTGGTTCCATACTTCATTTATTGAAGATAATCAGTAAGTACAAATAAACCTTTTTTTTTTTTTTAAATGATTTGAAAAGCTTGATTGCTAATCAATTATAAAGTTACATTATTAAATCAATTTTATAATTGCTCTTGATTGTGTTCATGCATTAAATGGAATCATATATAAATATAACTGAAAATTTTTCTTACCTAGGGAATAGAATATGAATACATGTACGTGTATAACCAAATGAACAAATTTTAATCACAGAGTATTTAATGTGACCGTTTTACGGTTTACTTTAAAAGTTAGAATAAATACTGGTATACTTTTAAACTATACTGTATTCACAATAACTAGGACATACTAATCAAACATGGATGATGGAGGGTTTCTCGTAGGTCTCCTAAACAAAGAGAGATCCAAGTACATTTTACCATTTGTGTTGCATCTAAATAAAGGCCCCATTGCATCGTTATAAAGACAGCCCTTTTTTAAGTGATGCTTTCTTTTGAAAAGTAAATTTGTTATTCACAGCCTATATATACCTCGAGAAGAGCTGGACAATCCTCACAAGCCAAAAACCCATCATGTGTTCAGAGAAAATTTTGCTGTGGAACTTGCTTTTGAAAATGCTAATGATACTTTATAACTACAACACATCATGCACTTTTGAAGATGCTAATGATACTTTATTTATAACTACAACACATTGTGCAGTTAATTACCAGATATTTTTATTGCCATGAATAAATATTGATAATATTAATACTCAAGAAAAGAACAATACAGTTATTTTAATGAGGGAAATTCATTTATTTTATTACTGCTGATATTTTTTAAAACATTTATACACCAAATATTAATTCTTGTACTTCCATTGTCACTGAATTCGAACAATAAATGTGATTTTCTTTTTTTTTTCTTCTTTCATATGAGCTAAAACATTCCTGAATTGTATTCTCTAAGTTTTTGGAAATCTTAATTGTGATTCCTGTAATATTTTTTTAAACTTACATAAAATTTATTTTTATATAAAATGTTTTTTTTTAATATTTGGTCGCACAAAAAGCATTCCATTGTTAGATTGTGTTTTTTATTGATTTTTTACACATCACTTGTTTTTTTTGTTTTTTTTTTTTTTGTTTTTAATTCTTATTTCACATTTTAAATACAATTTATGACACATAAAACAACTTAATAAATACTTATTTACTAAGGCATTTGCCATGCCTGGAAAATATTTTTTTTATTTGTTATAATAATTCATAGCCATCTTTCCTTATTTTTTTACTTTATTAATGAGAAGGGATGACATAAAAGTCATTGATGTGAAAGAACTTTTTCTAAAATTACAATTATGTATTTAATTAAGCTACAATATTTACAGTTTCTCCAAATGAGTTAATTTTTTACCAATCAACTTAATACATTTTTAATCTAAATATTGTTTTCCAAAAAAAAATGTTTATTCACGATTTTTTAATGAAAACTATGAAAGAAAATGTATGTATTTTCAAAAAAATATTGAGAGAAGATCAGTCATAGTTAGGCTATTTATCAAATAGGCTGGAAACAAATGTTTGGGAAAATTATACCAATGAATTACTTTTATGTAAGAATTATAACCAAAGATTTCTTATTTGTATGTGATTTCTTTTAATTCTCCTTCTCATTAACTTATAAAACTACCTTTGCAATTTAAACAAATCTTTTTAATGTATTAACTAAAACAGATAATTTTCTTTAATTTTATCTTAGTCAGAAGCAATACATGTGTTAGTCAAGATGAAGATGGGAATTTTATGTAAATTATTATAAAAGTAAATTTATTACACTTATGTTACAGGATACGTTACTTATAATTTTGAAGCCTTTGGAATCCATTACTAAGTTTGTTTCATTGTTCATTATTTGGTCTAATGTCTTTCATCAAAAATTCTGTGTTTTTGAAATAGCATTACATGTATTTTATTTCTATTCTGAAAAGTAAATTTTAAACAAATTCTAAAAAAGTTTTTTTTCCTTAAAAAAAAAAAATTAAAATTTGTATTATAAATGAGTATTATTTTATAAGTTAACATATTTTTACCAATAATTGTGCAATTATTTTAAGTAATATTTTTTTATTATTATTAATTAGTCAATTTATTTGCAGTAGATAAATTAATTACTCATATCTTTACCTTTAAATTTCAGTATATTACTGATTTTATGTGTTTTTATTTATTATTGCTGTACATCATATAGAAAGTATTACTTGATTTGTTGTTAACAAAACAATTTTTTGTATATTTTATTAGTGTCAGATAATGGTGTTTTATATTTAATACTGCATGTAATTGGTTTATATATATCAGATATATGGCATTTATTTCCTTATTTAAAATGTATCTTTCATGCTGTTTTTGCACAAAATTTGTGTACGTTTTATGTTATCCTTTGTTACAACTAAATACAATCTTGTACATTTGAACATGAAAATGGTCTATAAAAACTTACCTTTCCCTTGACCTTTGTCAAGCTGCAAAGTTTTTGACTTTTGTCATGTTGTATGTTAAATACAATTTCCTTTCCCAATATTTCTATTGTTTAAATTTCATTGTTTTTATTCACACAAATTATAATTCCTAATTTATTCTGAATAATATTAACAGAAACGTTCACTGTTCAAAAGTTGACATTTTGTTGATAGATTTCTATGCCATTTAAAAAAACTTCTTTGTTTCCATAATTCATTCTACTGCTGTTGTTAAAAAAACAAACAATAAAAAAACATGCATTTTAACATCGAAGTGGCTACGGTAACATCAAGCGTCATTATATTAGGGTTAGCGGGAGTACTCATTTTTTTTTCGGGTACCGGCAATTATATTAGGGTTAGGAAAAGGGTTAGGATTAGGGGTATGGATAGGGTTAAGGTGTGGAGCAATATCTATTGATGTAACCCGGAAAAAAAAATACGAACTCTGTCTTGATGTTACCTTAGCCACTGCGTTTTTACATCACCGCTTTTTTTAAAGTTACTGATAAATTATTTATTACTTTTTTTGTTGTCTGTTGTTTAATTGTAACAAACCATTGCAGTTTGTAGCGGTTCATAGCAAAGGTTTTAAGATGTTTTTTTTTTTTGTTAATTTTACTCTCAAGTTGTTATAAATGCTGTAGACTGTTGATCATCTACCTAATTTTGGGAAAGGGCATTTCTGATAAACAAACCTTTAAAAATACGCTTTTTTTTCATCTTTGATTCATTTCATAAAAAAAAATGGAATTATACTTAGACCAGATAAACCAGAGACCGGATAGTCACAAGCAGGATAGTCTCGAGCATACAGGTCAACTGGCCATGTCTGGCCAGTCAGGCTTTTTTTTATCTGGCCTGCAATCTGCTCATTTGCATCAATAAATGTTGTTTCATATAAAAAATTGTATCCATCTGCTCTTGGTGTGGCTCTTCTGTCAAATTTACAAACCCCGTGTGGCCCACAGGTTCACAATATTTACCCACACCTGGTCTCATAAATACTGTAAATATTTAATAAAATAAAGATCAGTGGCTTGTAAATTTACAGTTCAGTTTCGAAGTAAATAAAATTTTTCTATACTTGTAAAAACATTAAAATGATAAAATAAAAATTAATTAGATAATTAGCAAAAAAAAAAAAAAGTGACTCACATCAGCCTTTAAGAATAATGATAGCAGCTTTTTACTGTACCATTTTTTTTTTTGTTTGAATGATCGGCATAATCAAAATATGGAGATCACTTTATTCTGGCACAGATGGTGTTTGTAGACATTCAGCACCATGGTGCGTTAATCTTAAGGACTCCAGCATTAAGATGACAAAAGCTATGACAGGGTCACCATACTACAGCTTGTGGGCTGGACCAGTTCATCAGTCTCACACTGAGTACTGGAATGGCTGAATAAATAATGTACGGAATACAAGACTTGATAAAATTTAATCTATTATGCACACTCTTCATTATTTCAGTTCGCTGGCCTGCTAGAATAAAAACTAAGATGACCTTTGCCCAATGGGTCCCTTGTGCCTCTGAACCAGGGCCATAGTCAGAAATCTAGGGCATCTGACAACTGCTCTGTTTCCCTCCATTTCCCCAAAAGAGCCCAAATTTGTTGTAGCAGAAATATATGGAAACAATTTTTGAAAAGCAAAAGTGCATTCAAGGATCAGGACACAGATAAGTGTTTGTGTCGTCCCCCCCCCCCCTTCCTCATTGTCTGCAATGGTAAACTTCACCATATTCTTACCCTATACCGTCCTATTAAGTTGTTAGATATTTCATCTTGAACAGACGGAGGTGTAGTCAGCTTGGGTGACTTCAGGCTTGGGCACAATACAATTATTTTTCAGCTCATTGTTGTTTTTTTTACATTTATTTTCTTATTGAGCAAAACTTTCATCATTTTTACTTGCTGGTCCACACTGACTTTAAATAAACTCGGATTACACCCTAATAATAATAATTAATTTTTTGTTTCATTGCATTATTTTATAATGATAGTGATTGATTTTATTTGTACCACCAGACTTGAATTTTTTTTCAAAGAAAATGCTGCACTAAATGTTGCCTTTTAATCTTCCATATATATATATGTCTATAACTTTTTTTTTTATGTTTGAAAATAAAAATGAAACTGCATCACTAATAAGAAGCATTTATTATTATTTTTGGATGTATTGCTAATTTATATTTTACAAGATTTTAAAATGTATTCTTTTACTTTTTTTTTTGTTTTTTGTTAATATAAATATCAGTCCCATGAAGCTTGACAGGCCCATAGCCAGGCCAAAGTAAGCAGGGGGGCACCAATACCCAGCAAGGGGGTACTTTCTCATTTTAGTTCTTTTTCTTTATTTTATATCACCAACCCAGTATGGAAGCCTGCTGTGATAGGAATGCTCCATGTATTTAGGTTTTTTTTAATATTCTGACCTATTTCAACAAAAACAAATACATTTGTAAACATAGGTTGTACATGTACTTAATAACATTCTTTTTTTTTTTTTTGCATCTGCTGCTACTGGTTGCCATGGAAATGGCAGCTATGTTTAAAACAAACAGTGGTACAAAAACTTTAAAATATGCTAAATTACTTGATGTATAGTTCATTTCTTAACAATATTAGACTGAACTATTGCTACCATAAGTTAACAGCAAGTTATTATTTTTTAAAAAACGGTATCATAAAAAGAAATTATTGAACTAGGGAGAGAATAGAATTCCATCAGAGGTGCTTTTAATTATTAATTGTGTTGTTGCCCGTTGATTTGAAATTTTTTTCAGTGGTCATTTAACAAAGTAGAAACATGCCCCTGAATTTGAACAAATTGCACGGGAGAACTACATTTTATTTTGGTATCTCTCAGACCCATTCACAGAAACTGCAAAGTATGGTTATTATTTTCTTTGTTGATGGCTGCCAACTACTTCCTTGAAGCATTGTCCGTAAAATATTCGAAAAATATTTAGATTATACTAAACATTTAGAAAATAATCTAAATTTTATATCTTACTGACAAAATAAAACTATCCAGATATACTGTATTATTTTATAGAATTTTAATATATCTAGATCTCTCAAAAAATACCCAGATTGATGGTGGTTCCTTAACCGAAATAAAAGAATTGTGTCTCAAGATGTTCTCATGTTGTTTTGATCCAAAGCCCGTCCCCCCCTTTCCCCCCCCCCCCCCTTTAAAGTGGGACCCGGTGCTACCAGATGACCGTAGTCGGCAGTTTTCGCATTTTAATTAACTAGTCCACTTACTTGAATCATGAAGCCATTCTATCACTGTGAGAACTCCATACAAGAAGATTCTCGCCGGTGGAGAATGAAAAAAAAGCTTCATTGTTTTAAAGATCTCACGCGCTGATAGAAAATATCCCAGGCTGTCAGCAGGTGACAGTGATTGGTGTGACACCGGGTGAATGGGGGGAAATGTTTTTAACCACGATTTTAATGCAGATAACAACAAAAACAGGCACACACGCAAGCACAAACACAGAAACACAAACAAGCACTCGCAAACATTTACACACATAACTTATTTTTCAGTATATGCTATTTATACTTTCATTAGATGGTTGGTATTTAATTATAAACAGTGCCGAACCTATGGATTTGGGGGCTCCGGCTGCTTGGCCTATTTGGGGGGGGGGGCTGCATTTTGACCTTCGACACCATGACATGAGATAATTTACTTAATATTTAATTTAAAAATAAAATGTTGGGCCTTTTCTCAAGCTGGAGCCCCAAACCGTTCACATAGATAGGCAAACGGGGCGACCGTTTTGGGCCCCCCACTGCCAAGCGAGCCCCCTTCCTGGGCCCATCCCTATCAAATCTGATGTTATCATGGCACCGAGAGACCTAAGGTTCCCAATCCCCAAATATCTATTTATAAAAGAAAGTCTACGGACATCCAAAGACACAAGACCGGCTCTGTATAAATCACTCAGGATGGGCAAAAGTTTTGAATCACGGGCCACGATGGCGTCATATAACAGAAGGGCAGATCAAGGAGCTCAAATTAGACGAATGGGCCGGACTTATGGTAAATGAGGGGGGGGGCGGGGTTATATGAGCTAATGTAGAGTAAGTGTAGCCTACTTAAAATTAATTGCAAGGGCCGGATTAAAGAGTGAAATAGACCTAACTTGGCTCGCGGGCCCGTATTGTGCATTAGAAGCCAACAAACAGAGACATCAATGTTTCTTTTATTATTTATTTATTTATTTAAAAAAAAAGGTCTTGACATAAAAAGTGGGGGGGGGGGAGTTGGTTATTAAACGATAAAAGTCGAAACTTTATATAAGCCCGAAAAAAAAAAGCGTGATCACAATAACAGATGGGTGGTAGCCACCCACACGCACGCGCGCACACACATCTTTACAGACCGATTTAACAACAACAACAAAAAAAAAAACAAATGGTTTGCAGCGTGGAGAATAATCTACATAAAGCCATCGACAGAAGGATTGTTGTCATGGTCGCTTTTTCGCACTTCTCACAGTCCAATCCGGCAAGTTGTCTTCCTTTTTTTTTTTTCATTTAAGTTTATTTGTAAAAAAACAGGCCAAAATCGGCTACGCCTTAAACTTTATTTTATTTATTTTTCGATCGTTTAGCACCTAGTCACCGATTTATTATGTGGAAACGAATGTCATTTATTTATTTATTTTTTTGTAAAGTACTGGCGAGGGGAGGGGTGTACTTCCTTTTTAAAATGTCTCAAGAGGTTACTTTATTATTATTTTTTTTTATTTTTATAGTAGGCTTGTAGCAAGAGACATTTTATTTAGTGCATTTTTTTTATAATGACAACAATGGTATACCGTAATGTTAGGAGGGAGGGGGTGCATTTAAATACCAGAAATACAAATCTGGACATCTTGACACATTTTACTGTTGTGCGCCCTTTGGTTTCTGCTATAATCTGTTAAAAATACGATGAATGCCGGAGATTTACATAAATAGGCTCACTCGAGCATAAGCCCATAGGCTTATATTAGGTTAAAAAAATTATATTTAAACTCACATGGCGAAACTTCTGTCATAAAGTATTGCAAAAATAAATTTCAATTCTTTTTTTTTTTTACTGTTGCTAAACATTAAATTTCAAACGATAAAGCTAAAAACAAAAATTTATATTTTGTATGAAGATTTTGGCCTGAAAAACAGAAAAAAAAAGTATAGGCCTATAGAAAGAAATTACATGCAAGTGTCTCGGGTAATAAGTAGTTTCAACTGATTTGTTTTTCCCGTATAAACGCCCCTGGGTCTTTATCAGCCCCGTAGCGTGAAAATTCTACAGCAGGGGGGCAGGCAATAGCAGGGGGTGCCAGGTAATACATTTTACTAAGTAGAACAAATACGCAGAGGGGGGCCAGACAAAACGCTGGGGGGGAGCGCCCCCCCCTCCACCCGCACGCTACGGGCCTGGCCTTTATTTTGGTACAAAAATCTCAATCACGTGACATCACTTTTTTTCGTTCGGAAGCCCAGGGCGTATTTACTGAAATCTCCGTTAGGGAGAACATAATGCCCGTTCATCAAAATTGTATAGATTTTGTAATTTGCTTGCAAGAAAGAGTTCGGGGGAGAAGGGCGGGGTGGGGGGGGGGAGACAAGCTTGGGTCTTGACTTTTGTTTTTTAATGTAAAAATGGTGATTCGAGGGGGGGGGGAGTTTTTGATCATTTGTGCGTTATCTAACACTTCAATGGTTCCTCAGCATTTTATTTTAAAATTTATTTTATTCAAACGAAAATCTGTAAATAACAACAAAATAGGTCACAGACTGATTCTACAGGTTCCAAGGTAACAAAACACCCCGACACCTGGAGAGTGGGCATGCATTCAATTTTGAACGTTTCTACCCTCCTTTCTTCTTTCTATTGCCCCTTCCCCCCCCCAACCCCACGCTCCTCAACTTCTTCAGCATTTGCGCCATATCCAAAAATCGTTAACAGCTCGCCCCCCCCCCCTCCCCAGCTTTACTTAGCACCGCACCACGGTGGGAATGAAAGAAGAAGAAAAGAGTAATTATCTCAACAAATGTATTTCTTATGGGGCGCCATTTCCCGATATGTTACAGAGATATTGTAAAGCACGGACATCCGCCCCTTATTACCCCCCCCCACCTCCACCCCCACCCCCTGTTTATGTTAAAAGGCGAATGGACAATTAGAAGAAAAAAAAAAACCCCAAGAACTATACGTCAATCTAATTTACTGTTGAGGGCACGGCGTACGGCTCAATCACGTCAATGAATCGTGCGGGCTGATCTCTCTCTGTGTGTGTGGGTGGGGGGGGGGTAGGGGAGGGCGGGGTGGTATTGTAGCGGTCGGGGCGCCTGGAGTTGAAAGTGTCAAAATATGTGTAGGTGCGGGTACGTGAAGAAGAAGAAGGAAAAAAAAATGTTTTCGAGCTGTGTGGCTTTAATTGGCCGTTTGTTAATGATCTTCAGGCGTGACCACTTGTGACCCATTGACACAGTGCGACCGAAAAGAAGAAAGAAAAAAAAACGTATTCACCCAAAGTAACGTTAGCGACCGCATGTATTTGTACGCCCCGAGGGCTTAAATAAAAGATTATCCTAGTGCAGGGCAGGCGCGGGCCAATGAACAATGAGCTGTTACTTGTGTGTCAGCTATTGGTCTCTTTTCAAAGGTCAGAGCAGGCGCGGGCCAATGAACAGAGCTGTTAATTGGAGATATAAAGCTATCTATCTATCTATCTATCTATCTATCTATCTATCTATCTATCTATCTATCTATCTATCTATCTATCTATCTATCTATCTATCTATCTATCTATCTATCTATCTATCTATCTATCTATCTATCTATCTATATATCTATATATCTATCTATCTATCTATCTATCTATCTATCTATCTATCTATCTATCTCTATACTTATAAGACGCATTTGCTTAAGAGAGAGATAGAGAGAGAGAGGTGGGAGGGAAGGAAAGAGGGATGGAGAGAGGGAGGGAAAGATGAAGGGAGGGAGAGAGAGAGGGAGAGAGGGAGGGAGGGAGGGAGAGAAAGAGGAAGGGAGGGAGAGGGAGAGAGAGAGGAACTGCCAAAAATGTTGTCTATCACATTGCTTTAAGATAAATGTACCCTTTTATTGCATGCAAATAAACCATTTTTTACGCGTCTTATTTTAAATCTTAATTAAACGTCCAATTACGCTTCTTAAAAAAAAACAGAAAACCTTGTTTTAAACCCGGGCAAAGCCGGGTACTTGCAACTAGTTTATCTATATACCTAATAACTCTCACATAAAAATTGACGCTGTTTTTCTCGTGCACAACCTTATATAGCTGAGAGCGATTAGTTATCGCGTAAGCGTGTTTTCAGAATAAATACAAATATTCAGTACAATTTTACAGATTTGAATAAATTTTCATCTGTATTCATTCGAGCAAAAAGCGTTATTTTAAAATTAAAAAAAAAAGACACACACACACACACACACAAACACACACACACACACACACACACAAATCATTTACTATTTCTCACCTGGCTTGCTCCTAAACAAAAAAAGAACCGCACAATGAATGAAAAAAAAACGTGTCATTAATTACAGGTTTAAGAAATCAAAAGATTATTATTATTTTTGCTATTATTTAATTATGTCTGAATGTTTATGTTTAGCCCCTGGGCAGCTGAAGAGAAAAAAAAATATTTGCACCTAAATTAACTCGATAGAGTGCTTTGGAGGTACAGGTTGAAAAAGGAGGGTGAGATGGTGGTATAATAGTGAATAAGGCGACTCAGTGTTTTCAAAT
Source organism: Bulinus truncatus (assembly GCA_021962125.1). Classification (NCBI taxonomy): domain Eukaryota; kingdom Metazoa; phylum Mollusca; class Gastropoda; family Planorbidae; genus Bulinus; species Bulinus truncatus. Next base: position 2,626,867 of record JAGDYQ010000048.1, on the reverse strand, counting down.
TGACTCAAAAAAAGAAACAACAGATGTTTCTTTCAGTTAGAAAATTGTGTATGAAAAGAACAAACAGCCACAGCGGTTTAAAATTAGATTAATGTCAACATTGAGGCGTACGATTTTGAAAGGTGTGTTTAGATACCGTGACGTCACAATCATTCTTAGCCAATCGCTAACAAGTTTTGATTTGATCTAGAAATATTCGCCCCCCAAGCCGCTGGCCGTTGAGAAGCGGGTGTGTGACCCGGGTGTGGCAGCAGAGTTTTTTTTTTTTTTTTGCATTTGTATTTGTTTCGATGATGGTTCACTTCACAGTGAAGTCTTCGACGTCTGCCCATATTCTAAATGTACCAGAACTTGGAGAGGGGTGAACTTGCGACCGCACTACCGTTACATACCTACGTGTGAACATTAAGGGTAATTTCTACCATAATACGAAATGGAAGTTATTACTTGTTTTAATAGGAGATAACTTTAAAGGGGCTGTCCATTATTTATGTCAACAAATTTTGGCGTTTTTTTACCTCCCCTCTCCCATTTGTCAACAACTTGTCATACTTCCAGAGACCCCCCTATAAAATTACGTCAACATTTGATTACCCCTTCCCCCCAAAAAGGTGGCTTCCAAAATGTTTATGTGGCAAATTTAGTAGGAATATAGTTAGTTTAATTAAAATACTGAATGTTAAGCTAGTGTGTATAATACAGGACTACAAACGCTGCTTAATTTTCCTTTATTTAAGTAATTATATTAAATTAAAAAAAAAGTAACATTGTTGACGTCAACTTTTCTTGACCTCCTCCCCCCTCCCCCCATGTCAACAATTGTCAAAAATTTTCTGACCCCCCCCCCCCTATTTTGTTGACGTAATTAATGGACAGCCCCCAAAGACGTCTGCAGGGAATATCTGTAATGAAGTCTATGGCGCCATTCTTTCACCCCCACCATTGCCAATAGTGCAATGGTCATGGAGACACCACGGGAGATATAGCGGGAACTTTCACCATGACCTGACATATCTATTGGTCTTTCATTTGAGATCGAACCATGGACCCTAGGTCGACAGTTGAGCGCTTTACCGCTCAACCACTGCACAAAGAAATATATATATAAGGAAGTCTGTAGGAAATGTCTGTAAGGAAGTCTGTAGGAAATGTCTGTAAGGAAGTCTGTAGTAAATGTCTGTAAGGAAGTCTGTTTGCGCCATCTGATAAAGTTGAAGACTACATGCACATCAAGGAGACCATGCCGACAGTTTACGGGCTAACGCCATTTTGTGTGCACCTAAATACATTATTATTCCTGGGTGTGGACTTCAGATTACATATCGTAGTCGGAAGACTTGTAAGTAAAGTATGTTTTGTGTTATGTGTGTATGTGTGACTGAGATGGTCCAAGGATCGAGCGACCGATATGCCTTTTTACCGATAGTCCGATACCGATATTTTTCCCCAGCATTTTTGCCGATACCGATACAGATATTTTGCTATTAATGAAAGGGTGTCTTGCAGATGAAGAAGGTTAGAAGGACAAAAGATTTGAAAAGACAGACCGGAAGACCGAAGTCAGAAACACAAACCATGCCTGCATAATCTCAGAAATCTGCATGTTTATTGTTAAAAATTAAACTTATAACAAACAATTAGTTGTTTTTACTTTTTACTGGTACACAAACAGAAAAGTTAGATAAAATTGTAAATAATTAATGTCAAACTAAAAAAGTAAAAATGTATTCATTGTTAATTGTAACTTCACTAACTCGTGAAAGTTGTGATGAAATTAAAATATTTTTCTTCGTTAATCTTTGTAATTTTTACTGAATTTACTTGTAGCAAATTTTTAAAAAAGCTTGAAAAATTAAAAACACTTAATTATATCAGTAAATCACTTCACTGAGGTGAACAGTTAACTGGAAGTCTTTAACTCTGTAAACCAAAACCAGTTTAGAGTTACTAGATTTATGAAAAAAAAAAAAAACAATGTATCGGCAGCCAAAAAACGGCCGGTCCGATAGTTAACCCATAGTGCCAATATCGGTTCGATTATCGGTCGCTCCCTACAAAAATCGACCTATCCGATATTAACAGATAGTGCCAATATCGGTCCGATACCGATAACGATCCAATTATAGGTCGCTCCCTAATTCCAAGTAAGCCTACTGAAATTGCAAGTAAGAATACAAGTACCCAAGGTAATGTCAGTGGCCCCAGCCTAAAATTACTCCACAGTTGAAGGGCGTCGGAGTATTCAAAGAGTACAGGGGCCTAATATTTCCAAGAAGCGGCCTTGACATCGTTTTCGCACAGGGCTCCGAAATGCACCTTTGCTTAGGTCCATTAAATACATAGAAATATCACTGAATGTATTCTTTACCCATAAAAACTCATCGTTTGCGAATATTTATCTACTAGCTGTACCCTGCAAAACCTTTGCATAGAGTTATATCCCCTTAGTCTTGATGGGTAGGCTAGGTTATTTTTGGTTTCGGGCAGATCCGATTTTTTTTCATGATTGTATTTTAAACTGGAATACTGTTGTATTAATAACTAATTCTTTACTTTCGATTTAACGCAGACCCCAAAACACCATTATTTTATTAGATAGCGTCCACGGGCTCTCAAACTCTGACATCATAGTCGCTCAGACAGTGATAAAACACATGCACTTACACTCAGGCTAAATATAGGTCAGTGTTAATCCAGAGACATTAAAAAGAATAAAAATTAAAAAAAAAAAATCCCATTGCAAATTTACGATCGCAACGTGACCTTTGACACTGACATGAATTGAAAGCTTTACTCTCTAAACTCGAGGCATAGTCTTCGCGCTTTTCTCCCTTATCCGTTTCAAAACCGTTTTCTTTTTTTTTTAAAGGTTGGTACAGGTGTGTCAACAGAACTTTCTTTTTTTCAGGCAGAAGCTACGGTTTCCTAGGAGCGTTAACTGGGAGGTAGTGTATCGGAATGGAGGAGTTGGGGGGGGGGAGGGGGCCGGCTCGTATTAAGTTCTTCTCATGCGTTCTTATATGTTTAAAAAAGACGTCATGATAAACATGCTTCAAGTTCAAGTTGATGACGGGCAGTCGCAATCGTTCAGTAGATATTATGGGGAATCTTTGCCAGATTTTTTAGCAAGATGTAGGCATGATGTTGAAGATGGCATGAATAATGAGAATGACGATGCTGTTTGTGTCTTGGACTGCCAAATTGATTCACTGTTGCATGGATGCCCCATAGATGGTCATTATTATGATAGCCACTTGTTGGGTGCCAAGGGCTAAAATCATTCTTTAACTGGGGGTTGTCAGAGGGGCTCCATTTTTTTTTTAAAAAGATTATTAGGTGCCCATAATTTTAAAAGTGGCAGCTATTATTGCATTTTGGCTTATGGCCCCCATCCCTATATTACCTTTGCAAAGGACCCCCAAATATTGTCTATTGCCCCAAATATACCTTTGTCTAATGCCTCAAATATACCTTTGTCTAATGCCCCCAATATTCCTTTGTCTAATGCCTCAAATATACCCTTGTCTAATGCCTCAAATATACCTTTGTCTAATGCCCCAAATATACCTTTGTCCATTGCCCCAAATATACCTTTGTCCATTGCCCCAAATATACCTTTGTCTAATGCCCCAAATATACCTTTGTCTAATGCTTCAAATATACCTCTGTCTAATGCCCCAAATATACCTTTGACTAATGCCCCAAATATTCCTTTGTCCAGAACCTCACAATGTAGCATGTCCAAGCACTTTCACATGAACCTTTGCGCAGGGCTGTCACAGAGGTATGGAGGGTATTCATTTATCTACAATCGTGTCATATTGTGCCGATCCATATCACTAGCAACTAGATTTAAAAAGACAAGTTACAATGTCGCTTTATCAATACGGTAACACATTTTTAACCTTTCTTTAGTGCCTTATATAAAATATCTTTGCATATTAGACGAAAACATTTTTTAAAAATAAAAGAAAGTATACAATAAATATCCTTATCTCAGAATGTAAACAAATATATATATATATAATAAATAAAGTAAAAATGTTTACCTCTTTATATCAATCGAAAATTTGAACATTTCTTCACATTTACTTGTATTACACAGAAGACAAAAATTTGAAAAAAAAAATGCGAATGTAAAGCATATCTAGCATTCTTGGTTTATTTAGTTGTATTAATACACAGTAGACAAAGTTTGATAAATGTGAATTTGCAGTTATAACACTAAAATAAAACGAGACATCAAGCTTATTTAATATAATCTTTCTTTATTGTTTACGTGGGACGGGTGGCCGAGGGGTGTAGATACTCGACTGTCGACCTGAGAGTCTTGGGTTCTTCGATCCTCTGTTATTCCCATGGAATATTTCCAGGTGAAATTTGGTGCAAAGTCGTCCCACAAGTCCACCCACCTTTAAATGGGTACCTGACTTTAAGTTGGGGAAGTAAAGGCGGCTGGGCGTTGTGCTAACCACACAATCCCTTCATATGCCGAGGTTATAGAAACAGATGAATTCTACACTTCATCTGCCCAAATGGCCCGTGAGGGCTAAGGCCCGCTAAGGGAACGTTACTTTTACTTTACTTATTGTTTAGGAAACAAAGGGTTGATTGAAAAAAGGTTTATTAAAAAATTATACGCAGTGGCTACGGGACCATCAAGCGCCATGAATATGACTGGTGCCCGTATTTTTTTTTCGGGTACCAGCTATTATATTAGGGTTAGGAATAGGGTTAGGAATAGGGTTAGGGATAGGGATAGGGATAGGGTTAGGGTTAGGGTTAGGGATAGGGTTAGGGTTAGGGTTAGGGATAGGGTTAGGGATAGGGTTAGGGTGTGGAGCAGTATCTATTGCTGGTACCCGAAAAAAAGTTACGGAGTCCCGCTTGATGGTACCGTAGCCACTGCGAAAATTATAATATGAATCTTTCATTATCCTGATCTGAACAAAAAAAAATAACATAATAACAACAGGAACGTAATTTGTTAACACATTAATTTCTCATTGCGAGTATGAAAAGTATTTTAATTTACTGTTGTTTTTTTTTTAAAAAAGAATGTGATATATTATCCTTCATGACTTAGTGGTATTAAAATGGTTTTAAAAAAATGTCAATGCACAGACATATATAAACAAAGTTCAAAGCTGTACAATGACTGAGAGTAATTTCCCTCCCATGATCCCTAACTCCGTGTTTGTGTGTGTGGGTGTGGGTGGAGGGGCGGGGCGGCGGGGGCGTGATGAATTATATATGACGCTCCTCTTTTTTTTTTTTGTCATCAATCAAAACAACTCTGACGTCTGACATCTCAGTCTGTCACAAGAAACGTCTCTCCAGGTGACTGAGTGTGTGATGTCACACTACAAGGGCCAGGGTTTTAGTGGCTGGGTTTAATTAATGTTTGTTTTTTTTAAATGCTGTGTCGAATATTTCAGGCCTATATTGCGCTGTTGTTTTTTTTTACCTAATTGTAAAAGTGAGACCTGGCTGAGGTGCAGAGGCGTACCTAGGGTGGGGGAGCGGGGGGAAGGGGACCAAATTCGAAAATACCCCCGGGCCCCAGCTTGAGGGGGCCCCCAAAATTTTTTTACATTAAATATTAAGCTCATTATCTCATGTAATGGTGTCGAATGTCAAAATGCAGGGGGGGGCACCAAAGAGACCAAGCCCCCCGGGGCCCCCAAATCCCTAGGTTTGGCACTGCTGAGGTGGTGTATGCAGGGTGGGGCCCCCCTCTCCCCTCACCTCCCAAAGAAACAAACAAACAAACAAAGGTCTGAACAGTTTGTATCGCATTACTTTTGACTATCCAAACAAATTAATAATTTTTTCTTTGACCTGAAGTAACTTACTGTTTTCAAAATAAATTCCTCAACAGCTAATATGGTATGGTATCTTTTTTATTTTTATTTTTAAATTTACCTACTTGTCTATAATATGAACAGGTTAATTTGAAATATATCAAACATGCTAAGGGTACAGGGTTCTATCCCTGGTAAAGCCAAAACATACTCGCCGCTGACTTGGAGATGAGACGGGCTCCACCAAGTCTATAAGCCCCACAGCGAGGGACGTATGAAAGCACAACATATATATCTCTGTCTGTTGTGTGTGTCTGTGTATCTGTCTGTTGTGTGTGTCAGTTATGTCTGTCTGTCTGTCTGTGTGTGTGTGTTTGTCTGTTGTGTATGTCTGTCTGTTGTGTGTGTGTCTGTATGTCTGTTGTTTGTGTGTGTCTGTTGTCTGTGTCTGTCTGTGTGTGTGTGTCTGTCTGTTGTGTGTGTCTGTCTGTTGTGGACATTTGTTTCCCTCCAGACGACCATACCCGTTAAGGCAGTGGTCCCAAGCCTTTTTCTCACCGCGGACCGGTTGAAGTTTGATAGTTTCACCGCGATCCGCGGGTTGGTGGGAAGGGGGGGGGGATGCGCAAAAAAGAGAGACTGATGATTATTTATATTTTAGATTGTTTTGATTTACAATGCCAATGCCGTTCAATCCGCTCAGCTACCGGTTAACCTCGTCTCCATGGAATGTCGCACTATCCCGAGAGAAATACACCGCGGTAAATAAAAAGGAAATAAATTTAATGTTTCTTGGGCCCAGTACCATTTGATCCACGGAGCGGTACCGGTCCGCAGCCCGGGGGCTGGGGACCACTGGTTTAGGCGTTAAAAAAAAAAGAATTCCCTATCCAGTGTGCCCACACATTAGTAACCCCCCCTCCCCCCCCCTGGATATTTATTTATTTTCTTTTATAACTTCTGTTTTGTAAACTTTAACCTTTGCTGTCTAACGAGTGCATAAAATGTTTACCTGATTACGTAAGTTCAGGGGTTTCATGGGCGGATCCCCCTAATGCTTTGAACAGAGAAAGTTTGTTTTGCACTCCTTTATTTCCTTTCGTCTTATATAAATTATGATTTCATTCACAACTTGAACCTTTCTCGTGATCCTAGGCTGTATCGCAAACGAAGGCTGTTTAATAAAACACACACACATACACACACACACATACACGCACGCACACATTAGCACACAGAATTTTACATTCACCAAAGCATATTAACTTACTTTGTGGGAATATCCGATTTTAAAGAATAAAATCATTTATGAAAGAAATGGACGACTGGCGACTGTGAAAAAAAAAACAACCCCGCAGCGGTTCTCACCGCTGGCGAACCATCAGAATGACTGAAATAGACGCCGAGAAGGTCGTACTACGTTGAGAGTTTTGCCAGAGAGAAACCATAAATAAAAATAATTTAGAACCACGGAAAGCTAACGCTTTTTATTTTGATTTTTTTTTAAGAGCTTATGTAATTGTAAATTTGATTTTGAAAGAGCAGCACAGCGCAGATCGGTACATTTTCAACTTCCTGCTCCGATGAAGGAAGTACGCTTAGTTCCCTGGTGCCGTAGGTCAACGGGGGGGGGGGTCCATTTACGGCTCCGTCTGCACATCTTCGTTGAGTTTACAGCGACCCCTGGATGAAAAGTCTTTTTTTTTTATCATTTAAATCTCCTTGAAATGACCATTAAATCTTATACTTTTAGAACCCCCGACAGATACTCTTTGTCTAGGGCCCCCCTAAATATCTTTAAAAGTCTTCGACCATGCTCCCCTCCCCCCCCCCCTCTCCAGTAGACCTCAGAGAGGTTCAGGCTCATTGTTACAAACATGGATCCGTTTTTTAAAAGGCATTTTTTTTTTTTTAATTTTGCAATCAACATCCAGTTTTATTCGCTCAGACAGCAAATATTCGCTCAGACAGAAAATATTCGCTCAGACAAAAAATATTCACTCAGACAGCAAATATTCGCTCAGACAGCAAATATTCGCTCAGACAGAAAATATTCGCTCAGACAGAAAATATTCGCTCAGACAGAAAATATTCACTCAGACAGAAAATATTCGCTCGCATTTACAGACAGCTCGCATTTGCCAACAGTGGCCGTATGGTCCGGTGGGCGGGGGGGAGGGGTCCACTGTTATCTTTATCTACTTTTCCACTCTTTATCTCCGCCCTCTGTCTACTCCGTCAATTTTTCCCTCTCTCTATCTCTATCTCGGTTACACACACTCAATACAAACCCCCTCTCTTTCTATTCACAGTACCTACCTTATGCCTTATATCTTACTTTATATTTAAGGGCTACATTATGTCCAACGGATGTATTATATCCAGTGACTATATATATTATATCCAAGGGCTTAGTTATAACCTTTGTGAAAACCCCACCCACACCACCCCACATATATTCTTCTAAGCCACAATCCAGCCACAGGTATGGTAGCAAGGTAGATAAACCGCTGGGCTAAGGGGGGGGGGGGTCGACCAACCTTTACTTTGGGTTCAACGTTATCGGTAGACCAAATAAAAAAAAAGCTGAAAATTTGATTTTTTTTTTTTAACTGGCTAAATCACACGAGTTTTAGCTAAGTAATATTTCTAAACTAGCTGTACCCTGCAAAACGTTTGCATAGAGTTATATTCCCTTAGGTTTGATTAGTAGGCTAGGTTATGTTTGGTTTTGGACAGATCCGATTTTGTTCATGATTTTAATTACAATTTAAAGATGAAATATGTTGTATTAAATAAAAATAAATAAATAAATAAACAAACAAATATTTAAATGGAATTATTTCACATTTTGGCCTGTGGGTTTCATCTTTGAAAAACCGCAGAAACTATTCAAAACTGTTGATTTTAAAAATACATTTATCGAATCGAGACGCCGGCAAGGCGCCATTTTGAATTCTTGATTTCTACTTTCGATATAACGCAGTCGCGAGATCGCTATTATTTATCAAGATTCTACGCATCAAAACATTTTGACCCCCTTCTGAAGACACACAGTGATATAAATAGATTATCCCGCGTTACAAATAGCAGACGGATGACCGTGCGGTAAAGCGCTCGACTGTCGCCGTGAGGGTTCCCCGGGTTTCGATCTCTTGTGAGATTTCAGGTCCCGGTTAAAGTCCCCTATGTATTCTCCGTGGTGCCTCCATGGCCATTGCACTATCGTCTATGGTGGGGATGAAATAAGGGCACGGCACCATAATAACCGTCCCATATAGTAATTTATGGGATCAAAGATATTTCATGTCGCCCTTACAAGGGAAATGACACACAAATAGCAGGCGCTGATCATAAAGTAATTCGATTAGGGAGAATTTTTTTTTTGGCAACATAACGGTGTCCGAGTGCAAGATAAGTTAATTTAAAAAAAATACAAAACCATTTTTGAGATTCTTAAGCAATTGTTAAAATTATATTTTTTTTATTCGAAATTCAGCTTGTTTTAGCCACATTGGGCTTTTTAATATGTTAAGAGGTCAGGACATGGCGAAGAAACTAGCGCATTGACTTTTGTATTGAACTTGTGTGAGCTCATTGTCATTAAAATTGAAAGCGCGGACCGTTAAAATAATTATTGTCAAACGCGCCGTGCTTGACCCGTGGTCGTAAGTTAGCCAATGTCTGTCTTAGACCGTTCGGATTCGGAGGTCTAAGGTATAACAGAATATATATCACACTATTGTGTCGCCCCCCCCCCCTCCTTCTAATTAGCCCCTTCTGGGGTGTTCTGCAAATGTTTACTGACAGCAGAAGAGACTTTTTCCCCCCTTCTCCGCTTTTCACCCTCGGTCTCAGGAGAGGCGGGCGCGGTGGAGTGGGAGGGGGGGATTCGACTCGCTCGTCCAAAAACCGTCAAGAAATCCGTGGCGCGTTCTGCTACTCGAGCAGAGCAGGCTACCGTCTGCTTCTGTCGCCTCTCGTGTGACACGCTGAGGCGGTGGTGGTGGTGACTTCCCGTGACCCGTCTCGCCACTGAAATGTTTCATAGACTTCCCGACGTGAGAACGAGGGGCGAGACCAGCCGTTGAAATTTATGACAAACTTATTCAATATCTTTTTCAAAAAAAAAAAAAACCTGATAAGTGAATCGGTCCGCTGGTGTCTGCTTGTGTGTGTGTCCGTGTGTTTTTTTTTTTAATTTCTTTTTATTATTCTCTACAATTTATTCGGGGTGTTATTTATATTGACTGTGATTTCATTTTTCTTCAAGCCGTATCATCGGATGTCCGTTGAGTGGCAAGGGGAGGATAACAAGTTTGATAACTTAGTTGTGTTTTATCTTTTGTTGTTTCAGTGATATCCAGTGATAGATTTTTTTTTCTGTAAATTAAGACACAATTTTGGCGTGGATTTGTTTGGATGCCATAAATGAGAGTTTAGGTAAGATATTTTTTTTTTCAATTCTGTTGTTGTTCACGTGTTGCTGATGACTTTTTGATAATAAGCGATATTTAGAAATGCACATTTTATGTATACTTCAAGTAATGATCTACTCGGTGCATACGTGAATGGAAGCTAAAAACAATCCTGCAACAATATGTAAAAACAAGGTTTGATTCGGGGGGAAAAAACCCAAGGACACATACTTTCATTCCTTATGTGTTTATTTGTGTTTAAAAGTGTTTGTTTTTAAATGTTTATTCTCGATTTATCATCTCCCTTGAAAAAAAATATCTCGTTTATTTTTTTAGTGCTAGTTTCGTTGAGCGATTGATTGCAACTCGGATAGAAATACCCTACTCAAAAATGGATGACGTCATTAGTCCAAATAAATTAATTACAAATATATTAGATTTTAAAACAACTCGGCTGTTGTTAGTTTTTATTATTTTGTTTAGAATGCTTTGTGCAACACCTTGAAGTGTTTCATCCCATATGTACCAATGTTAAGAGTTGTGTCCCCCTTTCTCCCAGGCCCTTTATGCTGATAACAACAAACGAGAGGGTATCGGAGGCAGATTGCGCTGTCGTGACGGAATATTTGCAGTTACACTTCCATAAAATGACAGCGTTAATTTATTGTATTGCTGACATGTTTGGAGTCATTGTTTGATCAGTATATCGATGTACATGTTGTGTCTGGCACCTAGTTTGATCAGTAGATATACATGCTGTGTCTGGCACCTAGTTTGATCATGTGTCTGGCACCTAGTTTGATCAGTATATCGATATACATGTTGTGTCTGGCACCTAGTTTAATCAGTATATCGATATACATGTTGTGTCTGGCACCTATTTTGATCAGTATATCGATATACATGTTGTCTGGCACCTAGTTTGATCAGTATATCGATATACATGTTGTGTCTGGCACCTAGTTTGATCAGTATATCGATATACTGATCAGTAGATATCTTAGTTGGGTATGACTCTTAAATTTCATAATTCAATTTAATATGCATGTTGTGTTTTGGACTTGGACCATTACCATTAAATATACTTGTTTGTTTTTTTTTTCACGGGCACGCACGCGCACACACACATACACCTATTGCACTTTTGTTTATAAAACTGTTTTTATGTGACATTTTTCTTGCTGTTTTCCCTTATATAACACCGTCTACTGGCAATATAACACAGTCTACTAGCAGCTTCATACAGCGGCTGTAAATTGTTATGTCATTGTGTGTGTGTGTGTATTTGTGTGTGCAGTGCTGCCGAGAATGGGGTGGCGCCAGGGGGGGGCAAAGCCCAGGGGGCCTGGCGAGTTTTAAGGGCCCGGACTGAGCTGGCCAATCAACTTTTGAAAATATTATTATCAGCACGGGGTGGCCCGTGATAGCCCTGCCCAGCGGCCCGACATTTCTGTCGGCGGGCCTGTGTGTGTGCGCGTGTGTGTGTGTGAGTGATAATTATAAAACAATGTAGACATCATTGAATTGAATAATAATCGCCATTTGTGTACAGTAATACAGCAATATAATGTTAGTGGATGTTTTTTGGGCCTAATCTTTTTTTTTCCAACCAAACATTTTCCCCTGCGCCCTTTCATCTCGTATTGAACTACATCGTACGCCCTTTCATCTCGTATTAAACTACTTCGTACGCCCTTTCATCTCGTATTGGAACTACATCGGGACGCCCTTTCATCTCGTATTGAACTACATCGTACGCCCTTTCATCTCGTATTGAACTACATCGTACGCCCTTTCATCTCGTATTGAACTACACCGTACGCCCTTTCACCTCGTATCGAACTACATCGTACGCCCTTTCATCTTGTATTGAACTACATCGTACGTTAACAGTTAACTCATCTCTATGAAACACTTGAATATATACACGCACACACACACACAACACACACACAACACACACACACACACACACACACGGCCTTCACCCTTAGAAAAAAAACAAACCTACAACTTTGCTCCCATAATTTCAACCCATCGCGCTATTCAGTTTGTGTTATTTATGCAGGTAACCATTCCCCCCCCCCACACCCCTAGCCAGTAACGAGGTCCCGAAAATCCCTTAGGTCCCGAAAATCCTTTACACATTAACACCTATTATATGACTAGCGTCTCATTTTAGTCTTTAAATAAAAAGCCGAAGGACAAAAAATAAATAAATCTTAGATTGGTGACGGCGATAGGCTGCCACAACAGCATATTATTACATTAATACTAAGCTTCTTCGAACGTCAATTTCCCCTCCACCCTCAGACTCCCCACAACCCCCCACACGTATTCCCCACTTTCCAAGAGAGGCACTCGACGTGCCCCCCCCCAATATATCCCCGACATGGCGCAACACCTGGAGATCACTTGTAATCGCCTTAAAGAACAATGCGCGGGTTCGTGGGGCCGGGGGGGGGGGTCAGATTCCGACGCAATCTATCAGAGACGATCTAAATTATGTCTTTTTTAAAAATAAAAAAAAAACGTTCTGCGCGTTCCCCCTGGGACTACGTGCTTCACTATCATTCAGGCAATGTAAAACAATAATACATAAACCTGCTTGCAGAGATATACGTGTGCTTTACTTATCGACAGTCCAGAACAGAAGGAAGCCATATTTTATTGTTCGCTCGTCGCGAGACTCCTATTATGACGTTTATCCTCTCAAATGTTATTAATAGGAAACCCTATTTTGTTTTTTTCGTTTTTTTTTGTTTTGTTAAAAATGTTTTAATCTTTTTTTTTATTAGTTTATTTTTTTTATTTTTCTGATCGCCAATGAAGCGTGACGATCAATTCATTCCCAGAGTCAGACGTCTCATTCACAGAATTCTGGGTTTAAAATTATATATATATATATATATATATATATATATATATATATATATATATATATATAGATAGATAGATAGATAGATAGATGATATTCAAGATATTATTAGCGTTGGGCTGATAAATTCTACTGGATCATGAATTAAGTGCAGATAAACGGGGTGGGGGAAATGGGAGATAATGCATTTTTTATTTCGGGCCTTGCTGATCGCCTGCAACCATGCTGTTGATCTCTGGCCATGACCCTCCCTGTTGGTCCGCTTGATTGTTGACCTTGGACCCCAAAGAACGATCTACAACAAGGCCGCGCGACGGCTCGCACCAAAGTCCAGGATGACTACAAAATATTTTTTTTGTTTTGTATCGCTCAGGCTTAAAAACATTTTTTTTGTAAAACGACAGACAGCGTGTGCTCTGCACTTGTTAAAAGAGAAAAAAGGCTAATCTAAATTATATATATTCACATCGTCATTTTAAATTGGCATCTCAAAAAAAGACGTTACATTTGTGTTGTAGTGCTGTTGTCAACAATTATTTGAGCGCTGCGGAATAACGCGAAAAGAACACTTTGTGTCTTCTACATCATTTAATATACAACTGACTCACATATCTTATATTTCTTTCAGCCCGTGAGAAGGAACTTTTTTAAATATTAATGAGTATTTATGTATCGCTCGTATTCGAGTTTGGTGCTTTAGGTCTCTAGGCTTTTAAGAACACGGCCCTGACGGCGGTGAGTCTCGTCACCCACACGCCCTTACTGTTAGTAAGTATACTATTTGGGGGAGGGGTCATGTCAGATAATTATATATATCAAGGGCATCCCCAAGGGATGTTCAAAAACTATAAATAATTTTATTTTTTAGCGCAAATTTTCCCGACAAACTAAATGCATTTCCACATATTATATAGGATTGGATAGGATATAACATTTATTGGTTTAATCTGGGGAAAAGAAATATAAGACGTGAACTGACAGTATAAGGATGAATTCATTGCCATAAGGAAAAGATTCCAGAGTGTAAAAAGTCGAAATAAATTATTATTAGGAACACAAAAATAACTTGAATGATTAAGCAAAGTCTCTTTGAGGTCTAGATGAAATCTATTAGATCCAATAATCCACTAATAGGACGGTTTTTATGGTGCCCATCTGTCATCAACACATTAGCAAATTGTGTGATGGGCCTTGGAGGCACCATAGGGGATATTGAAGGGACTTTTAAACAAGACCTGGGATATCCATTGTTTCTCACTTGAGATCGGAGCCAAGGACCCCATCAGTCGAGCTCTTTACCACACGACCATCCGACCCTGTCGGGGGGGGGGGGAATATGGAGGTTAGTTATGTATACTGTCGTATCTCACATAGATGTTGAAATGAAGATCTACTTAGCTTGTTTTTTTTTTGTGTGATTAATGAATTGAATCGTCTGCCACTGAAATCGCATCACCAATGTGTAATACGTCATTAACGGAAATGTGGTTATATATGCCTTGGAAGAAGTGGAGCGGGAAGAAAAGCCCTAACATCCGACCACCTCCGACCGCGAGATAGACTAACGTCACCATCCCGATTACCTAATCTAATAACCAAAGCATAAGTGTTAACTCGTTGATTGAACTCGAACCATTATTTGTTGTCTCACCTCCAGCATATGTTAACTCGTTGATTGAACGGAACCATTATTTGTTGTCTTCTCCAGCATATGTTGTTAACTCATTGGTTGGACTCAGCCTTTATGTGTTGTGTCTGCTCCAGCATATGTTTACTCGTTGATTGGACGGAACCATTATTTGCTGTGTCTTCTCCAGCATATGTTGTTAACTTGTTGGTTGGACTCAGCCTTTATGTGTTGTGTTCCGCTCCAGCAGATATGCCAACTTGTTGGTAGATCTCAACACGTGTAACATGTTTAATTGAACCGTCGTATTTTTTTCAAGTTAACAAACTTGTTATCGTTATATATTTTGTGTCTATGTTGGTTCGGCTACCCTACAGTCATGGCCTATACACTTCGGCAAAGCCGTGGTTAAAGTCAAAATACCGTATTCTTTTTGATCCACGTAATATAGGTCACGTGGGGATTGATCAAAGCCCAGGATATAGTAAGACTACTGAAAACACTTCACACCACGATCCAAGTACATTCACACTGAAATACCACGCACACAGTGCAATAAGGTTTGGTCACTTTTCTTATTTCTGCGCACAGAAAATGTGTGGGAAAGAATCTCACATTGATGACATCAACCCCTGGTTGTTATGAAAGTTTGGTTTTAAAAAAAGTGTTAAATTATTTAAAACAAGCAATTAAGCCTGTTCCATTCTGGACACAGACGTGGTAGCGCATTTTCTTGTTATGTATCAGTACGCTTGAGTTAGCTTTCAGTAAATATTTGTAAATTTTTTGGAAATGTTTATAAATTCAATTGTGTACGTATATATCTTGTAAAAAATATATTATAAAGACGTTTTTATATTTGAAAAAAATTATCTTCTCTAAATCTAACTATGGGTATTAGAAATACGAAATAGGACTCATAATTGAAAACATTCGGAATTAGAAGCATTTAATCGTCCGAAAACTCCGTCAATTGTTGCATAGCTCGATACTTTCAATTAAACTCAGGAACACAAGCTTACTATTTCATTTAATGAGTTTCTTAATAAATCTTGTAAAACTACGTTCTGGCAGTATTTGCACCAAATGAATGGGTTATTGAACGTACAAGGTGTTGAATGGGGCCATATATATAATATATAAGCCCCTTAGGAGCCCTGAAGCCCGGCCCTCAGAGGTCCTATCGCGAAATGAACCTTTGATGTACACATGGCAGGCCAAGACCCACAAAATGATAGTATACATCAGTGGGTCTAGGACTTATGGTTGCTGAGATATAAGGCGTTCCATTATTAATATAAGCGGGTATAGTAAAAAACGGTACTTTATAAGGCCCCTTTACGGCCCTCAGAGGTCAGATCGCGAAATGGAAAAAAGTCATTTCTTGGCAGGCCAAGACCTACAAAATGATCATGGGTCTAGGGACTTATGGTTATTGTTGAGATCTAGGGTGATGACAGAGAAGAGAAACAGACAGACAGACAAAACGGGGATGTACAGAGCTTTTTTTTCGAAAATGCTCTAAAAAAAAAGGAAATCGCTGAACATCATTGCGTTACTTGGCTGTGACTGAGAACCACTTTGCTCATTGCAATACCAGGCAACCCAAATACCAGGGGTAGCCCAAATACCAGGTAGTTTCCAAATACCAGGGGTTACCCAAAATACCAGGGGTAACCCAAGCGGCTAAAATTTTGAGAATCCCAAATTCTACGGCATACGTTCAATTTCTTGATCGACCGAGTTGGGGTAATCTTTGAACGTTTTTTTTGTTGCTCTGCATTTTCTTTTGATCTTACGTAGTTCGTCCATAATTGTCCTGTTCAGTCTACCACAGGGTAATCCTGGTTAGAAAGAAAAAAAAGAAATTAGGAAACAAAATAATTCCTGGATCCCCACCCCATTTTCGTTGTCTGTTCTACTTCGATCTGAT
The DNA here is from genome assembly GCA_021962125.1 of Bulinus truncatus. Classification (NCBI taxonomy): domain Eukaryota; kingdom Metazoa; phylum Mollusca; class Gastropoda; family Planorbidae; genus Bulinus; species Bulinus truncatus. Next base: position 2,610,207 of record JAGDYQ010000048.1, on the reverse strand, counting down.
CAAAAGTGGTTTTAACGGCGCACCGTATTCATTTAGAAAAAAAATGGGTTTGGAGAGTAGGGTATGTGAGAAAAAAGGGGGGTAGGGTAGGAGGGGGATGATCGCTGAGAGTGAAGGCAGCATTATGTGACGAGAGTTCCCTATGTATGGTGATCCATAGTGCCAATTGTTGAAATTATTATGACACGGGATCAGAAACCTTGTTTCGGGGGAACGTATGTCTGCTAAAAAAATCTTCAACGTAAATTCGACGAAAAAACTGCATTGCAAGTGGAACATTCTCAGTGACCGTATACTAACTCCATGCATGAGTGAAGCAGGTTCAAAACATTAATATATGAAAAATAAAAGCGGGACGAGGAAAGGGTTTGAAATAAATGGGGAGAATGTGAAAGCCTCCATGAAACAAATCGATTCTTCTGATAAAATGTAATCATTCGTAAAATAATGAAATCCTAATCTTGAAAGTGTGTGAAATATTTTTAGAAAGACTGCGCGGGAGAACGATCTTCCTTTCGAATTATTTTAAAAAAGGGAGGGGGGCTAACAAAAGATAGCCATTAAGTATCTTTCTAATAAAAGACCTTTTTTTTTTGTTTTTTTGAATGAAAAAAATAAAGTAATAAAAAAAGCAAAAAACGTGCGTAGTTATATTTTGTTCAAAAATGATTTAGGCAGTTGGCTTCAAATGGGGGTGGGGGGGGGGAAACGGTTCTAAAGCTATTGACGCTTTAAATACTTTTAAAACCAGATTCTCAAGCCTGTGGGCAACCTGGTGCCCGCTGTCATTCTGCGTGTCTCCGAGATGCGTGATAACAACACGAAAACTCGCTTTTGATTTTTACAACATCACTCTCGGTTAACAGTTGGCGCTCGATGCCAAAACCCCCTAAAAAAATATTACAATTCTTTTTTCTAATTTAAAACCACAATTTAAACCTTTCGTAACTTAGCGTCGCGTATCTTTCTTGGTTAAAATTTCATTTTTAATCGTCCAACGGTCGAATTCTTTGAGAACGATTGAGAATTTGTTTATTAAAAAAAATCAACTGAAAAAATACACAAAATATTTAAAAAAATAAATATAATGTCTACTATATTTTGTATTAGACTTGCCTATGTGCCGGGACATAATATCTAAATAAATAATAGCGGTGTGGGTTTTGCCTTTAATCGAAAGTAAAGAATTGCTACAACAGTATTCCAGTTTAAAATCGTCAAACGTAAAAACAATAGTAATAAAAATCATGAAAAAATCGGATCGGTCCGTTCAAAAATAACAGCCTACTGATCAAAGCTAAGGGGATATAACTCTATGCAAAGGTTTTGCGTGGTACAGCAAGTATTATATAGAAAAAGATGGGTTTTTCTGCTTGACCTGTGTTCTACCCTGACTTGGCCATTTTTATGAAGTCCATGCAAAGGATGAGATCTCTTTTAAGATTTTTTAAAGTCACTGTTTTTGCAGTACCCTTCTTCATCCCCAACCCATATCAATATAGTGCAGTGGTCATAGAGATGGACCATTGGGAGACCGAACGTAACTTAAATCAACAGCCATTCTTTATCTTGGTAATCTCACCGGGCATCGAGGACGGGACTCTCCGTGTGACAGGTTGAGCGCTCTATCACACGACCATCCGTCCAGTGGATAGGCAGTAAAGCGGCTGGACCAGCCCCCCCACCATTGCTGTGGATTTTTATTTTGCTCCTCCCCCACAGTAAAGGGCAATCTGAACACTTGTCAGGGCCCCCTGAGGATAAAACGATTTTAAGTGATTTAAAAGGGTGTCGTCATGGGGCCCTCAATTTTTAACAGGTTATTTGGGGCCCAATATTAGCAAGCGTGGGGGCCTTGTCAGCATTTTGGCGGCCACGGGTCCCCAAAAGTACCCATGCTTAGGGGCCCTCAAATATAACCTGCGAAAGGGCCCCTAAACACACCTTTGCATTGGGTTCCACAGATGACCTCTTTTAGTTTTACCTTTCAGCCTCTTTGAAATATTTATCGTCTGGTAGTTTATTTAGCTTTAATTGAATCCGTATAGCTTTCAAGAAGCTGGAGTCCGAGTTAAAAAAAAGTTGGTAGTCGTCTGCTGTAAAATGTCAACTTAGTGTTGAAGTTTAGCAAACATGAACTTTACCGCCGAGTCCGTAAGACCGTTATTTCTCCGAGCAGACGATAGAGGGACCGGCAGACATACTTCACCACGTGATGTCTGTTTGTCCCATCTGAGCATGAATTGTAAGTATCTAGGGCCGTCTTATCCTGTAGGCACTGTGCCTCGGCCCTACGAGCATGCCGACAAGTCTACAAAGACAATAGTAAACAGGGGCCCCTACGATGTGCTTTTGCATGCACGGCGATCATAAGACGGCCCTGTTAGTGTATATCATCCAGTTATAGTGAATGGCTCTCGGTGCGATTTGTTTTTATCGGTTAAGTCTGTTGTCGCTGTTTATTTAGGCAGTCGCCCTAATTGGCTGCCGACCGTGTCTAAATTGACACTAGTTGTTACACGAAAGACAAAACAAAATATGTCACTCTAGTTCGGTTCGATAAACACAAATTGTCAGAAGTTAATTTGGTGTGTAAGACCACATCAGAAATATGTCACAATTACTCCACAATGTCACAGGTATTACCTCACAATGTCACAATTACTCACATAGATGTTACAATTACCTCACAATGTCACAATTACCTCACAATGTCACAATAACCTCACACTGTCACAATTACTTCACAATTTCACAATCACCACACACTGTCACAATCACCTCACAATGTCACAATCACCTCGCAGTCACACCATTACCTCACAATGTCACTTCATCATGATTTTGACTGGGCAATCAATAATATGAAATGTTTCGTTATTTTCTCCCAATCCAGTCCCCAGTGATCAGATCAGATTGATTCCTGTCAGAAGTAATTTTTTTCTTCGATTGATTTTAATTTAATTCGGCCCATCAGACGACTGCATATTGTGTTTATTATATATACATATATGCAAGTATATATTAATGCATTCATTGAACTGATTAGGTTAACAATGTAAACATGTGTGTTCGTATATATATATATATATATATATATATATATATATATATATATATATATTAGGCTGTACCGATTCTAATTTTCTTAGATCCTGCAGGATCGGAACCGGAATCGGATTTATTATTTGAATCCTGCCGGAATCTGGAACAGGAACCGGATTTTACCGAATTAAATAGTAATTTTTCCGAACGAAGAAGTAATTTCTCGCCTAACATAAAAAGATATAAGAATGAAAATAGAATAAAAATTTAGTTTTAAGTTCTAGATAGCAAAAACACAGTATTAACCATTTAGATCTTGAAGACTGTGACTAAAACACCTTCCCCAATCTTGAGTTAAGAAAGATAACTCTGTCAAAATAACAGGTTCTTCGTTTTAAAAATTTATTTTAATAAAGCTGTACCTAATTTAACCTGATTTAAATTACAATCAAACAAAGAAATGGATAACATATCTTGGGAAAGTATAAATAAACATGTTTATTAATAAAGGAATTCCAATATATATATATATATATATATATACCCTGTGGCACCACCCGATAGCTTATTTTTCTTTTTAGTTTTACATAGTGACGTCACCGAACCGTGTTATTTTATTCAGAAAGTTTCATTTAAACCATTATCTGACTATTTCCAATAAAAACGCAAATTAAATGCATTTCAAATCTAAATTAATATCACTTTAATGTTGAATTGAAAATGTATCTTCAAGTTATTTATTCTAAATTTGCGAGGAATTTTATCCAAATCGTGACAAAATCCACTAATTTAAAAAATGTGCAGAAAAATAGACTGTTGAACTTTTAAAACTGTAAACACCCAAAAATTAGATCGTTGTCTGCTCTTTAAAAAAAGTTAAACTTTGATAGCTAAATATAGTTTATAGAAAACACGGATTCAAAAGTAGCGGAAGATAAGGTGTCGTATTACTAGACCAGGTCGCAACCTTTTGAGACGGAAGAGCCTAAAGTTATAATTTACAATTTTCTCAATTTTTTAAGAGCCACTAAATTTCTTGTTTCAATATTGTTGTATTTGATCAGGCCGGCAATTTGACATCGAAAGAGCCACAACTTGACATCGAAAGAGCCGCATGCGGCTCGCGTGAGCCGCAGGTTGCCGACCCCTGTACTAGACTAAATACGATTCAAATCTTCCTTTCTTTTCTTTTCTTTTTAATATATTTGTACTTACATATAGAACTAAAAGCGATCGACGTTATTATAGTTTTAAAAATCAAAGGGAAGTTATTTTTTTAATTTAATTGTAGGAAGGCTAAATATTTCAAAATTATGTTGCGCTAAAAAATTTCTTACAAATTTCAAACAACAAAGAAATCCAGCTATAACCCCGGCAAGTATTTACCGGAACCGAATCGGAACCGATTTAAAAAAACTGCCGGAATCCGGCTTAACAGGAAACCGGCTTAAACAGTATTCCGGTACAGCCCTAATATATATATATATATATATATATATATATATATATATATATATATATATATATATACACACACACACACACACACACACAAAGATACAAAGAAATAGATACAATATTGGACAACAGACTTGAGTTTGATAACTGGGACCAAAACGTCTGCTGTCTTGTGAACGGAACCTTCCACTTTTGACCTATTTAGCCCCAATAACATAGATGGATTTATTTCGATTGTACGTAGCACACCCTTGCCAAATCAAGACTATAGCAAATGTTCTCTAGTTTGTACATAACAATCCTTAAAAAATCAAGACTATAACAAATGTTGTTTCACATCTCTTCAAGTGTGTGTCATATTCAAGGACAGTGTGATAACAAATTTTCCAACTGCCTGTATGATATTCATTGATTGTGTTTTCGTTGTTCTCCTGGTAAAAAAAAATGTCTCCTTCCCCCCCCTCGCCCTCCCCTCCCCTGTCCTTCTCCCTAACTCGCACTTTTGTTTTTATGATCTTATCAGAGGGAAGAGGGTTTTTTAAAAAATACAACTGGGAGTGGTTTAACCCCATAACAGAAGTGACGTGATTAATGACGACAGACCGAAAAGGAGAAAGAGTTAATGAATCAGAGGCCTCAGACCAGACTTACGGTATTAGCTTTTTTAGAATTGTGGTTAAACTTTTGGCGTATGGGTACAACAAAAGCAGGCTGACAGGCTAGATAGATAGATGCAGATAGTCTTGAAAGGCGGACAGTAAGAACGATAGATAGATAGATAGATAGATAGATAGATAGATAGATAGATAGATAGATAGATAGATAGATAGATAGATAGATAGATAGATAGATAGATAGAGATAGATAGATAGATAGAGTCACAAAGAAAGCCAATAAAAAAAGACAGCCATTCAGATAGATGGCTAAGTATAAGATAGATAAATCGACAGATGGTCAGATGGAGATTTTTTGTGTACAGGATCTTGTTGGGCCTCTAATTCTATTTACTTCTGTTAATACATTTTCGTAATATGTCCGCATTCTTTAAGATCAACATCCCAACTGTCTCTTGAACACCACGCACCAAATGACACTTGGGAAAACACTCGCTAATACACAACAGCGAACACTTCAGATATCCAGTCAGTAATAGGAACAATGTATTCATAAAAAAACGAAGTTATATACGTTTAATCCATCAAATCTATAAAAAAAAAAAAGAATGATGACAAAAAATACAATCAAGTCCAGACAAATAGTAGGTAACACTAACGGCCCAACTTTTACACTAGTTAACTAGCAACTGTCCCATACGACGATAAACTCTTTACCATCCGATTAACTCCCTTCTCCACGTTCCCCTACAAAACCACCTTCCTTCCTAACCCCTGATCTCTTCAACCAAATACAGCCATGCTTCACTGGTCACGCTGGTCACTCCGGTCACTTCCATTCACTACTTTGATCTTCCACCCATTTCACGTGATCAAACCCTCGCCACGCCACTCAAACACGCTAACAAAAAGAACTGACCTAACACAGCTCTAACACCTACATATATATTCTGACAGCAGATATTCTGCTGCGCAACCTACAAACTAATACACGACAGATTGATAGTTAGATTGACAAAAAAGAGTAGACAGATAAATAGATAAACATTGACTATGTCAGTCATGCAGACAAGTTAAGAAATAGATAAAGACAAGACAGCTCTTAAGGGGAATGTGTACAAGACAGACAGAGTGAAGGATAAAGAAATAGAAAATTTCAGACCGCAGAGACTAGACACAATTAGAAAATCGGATGTCTACTGAGTACCCACAGCTATATGCACATTCACAGTTGTAATATATTTCGTTATTTCTCGCAAACACTTACAACTTTTTGTTTGCTCCACACCAAATCAAACTTTTTTTTTTTTACTTTCTCTCTTTTGATTTCACTCTATAACCCGATTGCTCCGTTTAAAATTTGAAGAACAAAACTCCCTTATCATTTCCCATTTTGCTCTTTAAACCCAACGTGGGTACAAGCAGGTTGATTTTTACGACCTCTTTTTTTATGGCCAGAGAAAACTAAAAATCCATATTGGAATTGTCTTCAGCCAAATAAAATATTTAGCACTAAATTCGCTCCGTTTAACCTCCCCCCCCCTTCCTTTTCACCTTGGGCCGGCTTACCCTCCATTAGAAGGGTTAAAGCTCAGGGTGGGGGGAAGGGGTGTAATAGGAAACAATAAATTTCAACATTTTTCCCCTGTCTAGAAAAGATCTCTGAATGATCTCAATTTTTTCAACATGGTAGCCATAATCGCTTTATCGCCTGCCAACCTCTTATGTTATCAGATATATTTAAATAGGACATTAATTTTTTTTTATTTTTTGACGTTAATAGTTTTAATTATTGAAGAAGCTTCTACATTGGATACAATGATAGTTTTATTAACATTTGTATAGATCTACGAATCTGTGCAATCTATATAAATAATCCCAACATTCTCAGAAGCTTAGATTTATGCATGGGCAATCCAACTTGGAGACCATTTTTTTGGTGTGTCATGTTGATATTTAAAGCCTAGTATTATTCTCTTCTGCGCCCCGGGGGCCTCAGCCAACGATATTCCCCCCCCCCACCGACTCAGGTGGCTCTGTTCTGGATCCATGCGGGTAGTTTAAATAAGCCCCCAAAGGCGTTGTCCGTGTTTTACAAGTTTAACTCAGGACCGACCAAACGGCATTATGGCCCACTGAGCTAAACCAGTGTGAGTGAATGCCATCACGTAGCTTAAACCAGTGTGATGGGCCACCCTAGTTAAGAACCAGTGGGAGGGGCCACCCTGGTTAGTGCGATGGGCCACCATACCAAAACGATGGGCACAGGGCGCCAAAAATGTAACTCGCAATAAGCGCCAAAAATGTAACTCGCACAGGGCGCCAAATGTAACTCGCAATGGGCACCAAAAAATGTAACTCGCACAGGGCGCCAAAAAATGCAATTCGCATAGAGCGCCAAAATGGAACTCGCACAGGGCGCCAAAAATGTAACTCGCACAGGGCGCCAAAAAATGTAACTCGCACAGGGCGCCAAAAAATGTAACTCGCAATAGGGCGCCAAAAAATGTAACTCGCACAGGGCACCAAAAAATGAGGGGGGGGGCAGGGGGAATGCCCAGGGGCCCCGTTAGTTTTTGTGGGCCCGGACTGAGCTGGCCAAGAAACTTTGCAAATATGAATATCAGCACGGGGGCCGTGACAGCTCCTGCCCAGGGGCCCCCGAAATTTCTGTCGGTGGGCCCGTATGTGAGTCTGTATGTGTAAGTTTATGTGGGTCAGTATGTGAAAATGTTTGGTGTGTTTATGTGGGTCAGTTTGTGAAAGTGTTTGTGTTTATGTGGGTCAGTATGTGAAAGTGTTTATGTGGGTCAGTATGTGAAAGTACGTTTCTTAGTGGGTGTTATATGTGGTATGTCAGTAGTGTGAAAGTGTTTATGTGGGTCAGTATGTTAGAGTGTTTGTGTGTGTTGATGTGTGTCAGTATGTGAAAGTGTTTATGTGGGTGAGTATGTAAAAGTGTTTGTGTGTCAGTATGTGAAAGTATTTGTGTGTGTGTGTTGATGTGGGTCAGTTGGTGCAAGTGTTTGTGTGTGTTTATGTGGGTCAGTATGTGAAAGTGTGTGTGCTTATGTGGGTCAGTTTGTGAAAGTATTTGTGTGTGTGTGTGTGTTGATGTGGCTCAGTTGGTGAAGTGTTTGTGTGTGTGTTTATGTGGGTCAGTATGTGAAAGTATTTGAGTGTGTTTATGTGGGTCAGTATGTGAAAGTATTTGTGTGTGTGTGTGTGTTGATGTGGCTCTAGTTGGTGTAAGTGTCTGTGTGTGTGCTTATGTTGGTCAGTATGTGAAAGTGTTTGTGTGTGTTTATGTGGGTCAGTATGTGAACGTGTTTGTGTGTGCTTTTATGAAGGTCAGTATGTGAAAGTGTTTGTGTGTGTTTAGTGTGCTCGAATAGGTCTCAATGTTTTTCGTCATGATTTATCCATGAGTTCAACTGAAATGCTAACAATGTTCAAGAAACATCACTTAAACCATACAATCTACTTATTGTACACCAGCGGGGGAACCAATAATTTGTTCCATCACTAACCTATAAAAATATCAAATTAAAGAAGAGAGCTCTTGATTGACCCTTTTTTTTTGTAGCTTCTTGTTTTTTTAAATAATCGAAGTGTATTTATTTCAAATGAGGAAAAGAAGGAATTTACAAAAAGTAAATGCCTTTCTTTTCCAAATGCACCTGGTGGGTAGATTCCACGGGGTCTATTAGGACGTGAATGCCGTTTACTAGGTAAATATATGTCGATCAACAAAGACCAACCAAAAAAAAAAAAAACGATTGCAGCGAAATCTCACCTACTGAATAGCCACCGTCTGCTCTGAATACCTCACTGTGCACTTAGACGTTTCTCTGTGTTGTTGTTGAAGAAGTTGTTGTTGTCCTCCTTCGCGTATATCACGACTTTCTCCCAAAAATGCAGACATACGGTGTATATACTATTGTACGTCTTTGGCTTTATTGCACCTGGACAGTGGTTTTTTTTTTACTTTCCACACCATTGAGTGCCCGAGGCGAGACTAGCGTTTGACGTCAGTGGTCCCTTGCACCTTTTTTTCTCGCCGCGGACCGGTTGACATTTTATCATGTCACCGAAGCCCGCTGGGGGGAGGGGGGGGGAGCGGATGGGAGAGGAACGTTGATTATTAGGGATGTGATGAAGTTCGAATTCGACGACATTCGAACTTCAACGCTTGAGCAAATTCGAATCCGACGGATTTAAAAAAAAATCCGTCGGATTCAAATTTGAAAAATTACCATTTTCAGATCAAATACGGCCGTAGAAATCGTAACTAAAATTTAAAAACCTAGAGACTTTCGAAAACCCGAAATAAAGAAAACAGATAAAACTAAACTCTTGGACCCTTACTCAGCTGTCCATAGATTAGATGTCGTGTTTGGTCATGAACGTATTTTAGATACACCCCTCACGCAAAAACACTGTTTCATCCGAGCTTTCTAAACCTGGAATGGATATGCGGATTGGAATGGCGGAGTGGATGTGTGGATTGAAATGAAGAAAAGCTGCCGATGTATGACCAATTGGAGTGAGTTGGATATGACATTTGGAATAATTTGGAATGAGTTGGAATGAGATTTGGAATGAGTTGGAACGACATTTGGAATGAGTTGGAATGACGTTTGAAATGATTTTTAACGAGTTGGAATGACGGTTGAAACTATTTGGAATGACATTTGAAATGATTTGGAATGCCGTTCTGAATGATTTTGAATGGTTTGGTATGAATTGGAATAACAATAGAACGATTTGGAATGATTTGGAATGACGTTTGAAATGATTTGAAAGATTTGGAATTATATATAGATTTAGGTTCTGACACCTTAGTATGCTCCCTTTTTAGCCAAGTGCTGGCACCCAAATCCGAATCCGCATTTGAATCCGACTTGTTAAATCCGAATCCGACGGATGTGGATTTCTACTAGCTGCGTCACATCCCTATTGACGATTATATTTTAGGATTGTTTTGATTTACAGGTGTAACTGTCGCTGACAGCCGCCTGGAACTAGATCAACCTCCTTCTCAGTCCATGGCCAAAGTCGCACCGGATAGAAATACACCACAATAAGTAAAAAAAGGGAAATAATTGAATGTTTTTGGCGGTCCAGTACATTTTGATCCAGGGATCGGTACTATCGTCCGAGAACCGGGGGTTGAGGATTACTGGCTTAGACGTTTCATTTACCAGCATGCTGATTTAAATGGCGACACATCCTCTTCAATAAAAAAAAAACCACTGGGAAACTAGTTCGGTTTTCGCGAAAGAAAATGATCCTAAAAGAATAGCTATGTTTGACTACCTATGTTCTTAATTAAGCAAATATCTACAAACTTTGGCGACCCACCAATGGGGTACATTTGACACACAAAACCTTTTATAAGAACCTTTTTCACTAGGATGATTCCGTTAATTAAGGGAAATGAACCCAATAGCACTTTAAGGGTCAAATCTTTACCCCCCCTCCAGAGGCGTAGCGAGGGGGGGCAAGGCAACTTGCGCCCGGGGCATTTCACCTTTTTAATACCTTTTTAGGGCCCCCCCCAATTCGAAAACCATATAATATATGTAAAATACCATATGGCGCCCCTGAACCTCGGCGCCCGGGGACACATGTACCCCCCGCCCCCATTAGGCTACGCACCTGCTCCCCCCTCCAATCAATGTCAAGGTTTTCAGTTGCGGCTAAGGCTCATAACGTAGCTACATGGAGGATGAGGCTATTGACGCTCAGCCTGGGCTCTTGGTCTCTAGCATGCACTGCTACATCGGTCGGTCAACCGAAAATTTCGTTACACCGAGTCTCACTACGCCGTGAATTTTTTTTTTTAAATTAGAGCCTCGTACAATGTGACATTGAGCCATCTATCTTCTCACGAACTGCCATCACTCAGCAGTTCATTGACATTTTAAAGCTGAAGAACATGTTTGGCAATAACACCGCTACTTTAGGCTCAAACTATATTTTTACAACATATTAATAGCGTTTAGAGGACGCAGGGGCTGTCAAACCTATGTCCGCGAGAACTTGTGCCCCGGGCACAAAAAGCTTTTTTAGCGCCCCCCCCACATTCGAAAAACCATATAATATTATATGTAAAAAATGACATTTGACGCCCCTTGTGAGAAGAACCCGGGGCATGATGCCCTCTTTTGTCCCCCCCCCCAACTATACGCGCATTATCTTTATCCTCGATAAAAATGTTGAGATCACGAGAACCACTGTCATCATTCAGAGCCACCTTTTTTTTTTCAAATTTGCTCTTTGGCAAAGCACACATTTTCAATGATTCCATCGGACGTTTGTGTATATCTGTGTGTGCCAGTGGTGTTATAAGATTTAGAAAATTAATTAGAGACAACTACACAGAATGGCTTACATTTACCCAAGAAATATCGATTACTGTTTAGAAATAAATAAATATTTGTCATGATCACTCCACCACCCACTGTTTTCTGTATAAAATAAAACACCTTTATTTTTCATTGATTTGATTGATTGCTTATTTTTGCCATATCTATATGTCGTACGTGTGGAAGAAAAAAGGAAGACTGCTGCCTTTTACAATGCAACTCATTGATTACAATAAAAATTTGAATTTCTAGTCGTGCGTTAAAGGGCGTTTTTTTGTTGTTATTCCTGTGGAAATAGCTGATGGTGAGCCTGAATTCCTAAACTCCCTGGTTTAGACTGAAACAGTGGCCTGTCGCTGGCTTGAGTGGAGATGGGCGCCACCGAGCGTTTGAGCTCACAGAGATGACGGCGAAAGGACATTAGATAAAGTCTGTTGTTGTGTGCATTCAGCTCCCATACCAACCGCATTCAAAAAAGGGGAAGATGATGATGATATAGATCAGTGCTTCAAACTTGGAAAAGTCACGGCCCCTTTGGAAACGCCAATCAATATGTCGCGCTTCCCACCCTCATTTTTTTTTTGGGTTTAGATTGCTTAAATTTATAATTTTTCGAAATTCCACGGCCCCTCCGACAGTCCACGGCCCCCTAGGGGGCCGCGGGGCCCACTCACTTTGAGAAGCACTGATATAGGTCACTCTTACAAATTAAAATTATGTGGGAGTATTTTTTTATACATTACTTTTTTTTAATTTGATTTAGTTATTTGTTTTGCTGTTGTTGACCTTTTGAGGCCAACCGTAATATTTGAATAAGAACCTGTTCGCCTAACGAAGACTTTGAATTAGAATAGTCAAATGAAGACTTGTACTAGGAACCCAAATGTCGAATGAAGACTCTGAACTAGGAACACAATGTCAAATGAAGACTTGAACTAGAATTACACAGTCAAATGAAGAATTCAGACTAGAATTACACAGTCAAATGAAGACTTGAACTAGAATTACACAGTCAAATGAAGACTTGAACTAGAATTACACAGTCAAATGAAGACTTGAACTAGAATTACACAGTCTAATGAAGACTTGAACTAGAATTACACAGTCAAATGAAGACTTGAACTAGGAACACACAGTCAAATGAAGACTTGAACTAGAATTACACAGTCCAATGAAGACTTGATTAGTCTACGATTCTGTTGATCAGCCTTTTCCATCTGCCTATATTCGAAATTTCATAGGCAAGATTTGCCATACAATGTATAACCTCATTTACAGCTCCTAATATTTCAAAGGAAGAATTGATAGGCCTGTTGCGTGACTTCTGATCATTAGTTATGTTACTTTTTGAATGCAAGTCATTATATTTGTTACTGCTTGTCAGCATAAGTTTTGGCTATTAACAAAACCTAAAAAAAATAATTCCATATTTAAATAAAATGCTGCAGGCGGTGTTTTGTTCGTGTGTGCGTGCGTGCTTGGGTCTGTTTCGTCCTTGGCGACCGTCGATTTCTTTTGAAATTCCGCTGCGTATCTTGCCAATTCACTAACCACGTCTCATACTTTTCGATGCTTCCATTTGAAGCTAAATGTTAATAACAATTCAACTATTATTTCTCCTTTGTAAGTAGAGGGAAAAAAAGAGAAGCCTTCTTCAAGTCTTAAGGCACCGGGGCAGATGAAGTGTAGCATTCATTTTTTAATGTAGCCAAGGCTTATTGAGAAGGTTGTGTGGCTACTGGCTAGCACAACGCCCATCTTCCTCTACTTCCTTAACTATACCCAGGTTGAACTTCAACCAGCTTATTGTTGACCTGAAAATGACCGTGGTTCTCTCGAGGATCGAACCCGGGACCCCCAGGTCGAGCAGAGCAGCTCTTCACCGCTTGGTCATAGTTCTCCAGCCTGGTTCCTAAAGAGTTGGTTTTAAATCTTCGCCAACTTTGTTCTTAGGAGTAAAAACAAGCCGGCGGGCAAGGAAGAGACTTTGTAATTATGCTGTGTCGGGCCCAGACCCGTAGCGTGAAAATTTTTACAGCAGGGGCCAGCAGAGGCGTAGCTGGGGGGCGGGGGTTGCATATGTCCCCGGGCGCTACTCACAATGGGGCGCCAAATTTATATTTTATATAATATTATATGATTTTCGAATGGGGGGGGCGCTAAAAATGTATTAAAAAGGTATTGTGCCCTGGCGCGAGTTAAGCTCGTTACGGCACTGGGGGCTAAATTTTTTTTCCCAGTAAAGTAAATAAATGGTAGTATAAAAAAAATAATGGCCATGTATGTTTTGCGGGGCCAAAAAACGCTTCTAGGGGGTCGCCGCCCCACCGCTGCCCTCCCTCGTCACGCTACGGCCTGGTCGGGGCCGTACGCAAAGTATCTGCAGGGGGTTGCCGATAGCATGATCGAGCTTCAAATTATACCCAAAAGAGCCCCTTGGTAAAATGGTGGCCCCCCAGACGAAGATTACAATTCTAAATTATCTATCCACTAAAAAACGGCTCTGATAGTCTTGCCCCCATTGCTATATCGCCCAGTTACGCTCCTAGAGACGTTACATGGGCAATAATAATTCGGCTGACTCGACTAGACAAAACAATGGAAGGAAGGCCTTCACAACCGCAGTCCACACTTTGAGACTATAGAAGAGGTTTTAATATTACTAGTATATAGCCCTACGGATCGTAACCCATAACCCAAACCTTATCTCACTGCCAGCGAGGTAACCCAAGATTTAAAAAAAAAAAAGAAAAACCCAGCTAATTTTCAGTGTACGATAATTGCTTAATCTCGGCCCTCGTGATGGCAACAAATTTTTACGGCTATTTATCATTATCTTCAATATTGTCATTTTTTGTCAAGGGATTATCAGAACGTGTTGAAAGTCTGAGGGAAATTACATTTTTTTTTCTTCTTTCCAGCGACAATTAAATGACACACACACACACAGACACACACACACACACGCACACACAAAAGGAACCGTTGACTGAGGAGTCTAGAGATAAGACAGGAATGTCGTCCTCCATAAATTGATATGTTACAGTCATTTTAAACAACAATAAAAGACGCAGCTCGCCTTTTGAATACAAAAAAATGCACACACACACACACAAATATATGGCAGTGCGTCCACCTCCATAAACATGAACAATGTGTCCCCTCCGTGAAAATATTTTTTTTTCCTTTTCAATTATTTGACACCATTTGTCATCTATCGTTCATCATAAATCATACTTGTATTACCTTCGGCCTCTGGTTCAGCGTCCCCCCCCCCTCACACACACAAACACAAACTCTCGCTCCCCTCACGGCTAAACTGAAATGCATAAATAGAAGCTGTCGGTTGGAAGAAAGAGAAGCTGTCGGTTGGCATAAATAGAAGCTGTCGGTTGGCATAAATAGAAGCTGTCGGTTGGAAGAAGCTGTTGGTTGGAAGAAAGAGAAGTTGTTGGTTGGAAGAAAGAGAAGCTGTCGGTTGGAAGAAAGAGAAGCTGTCGGTTGGAAGAAAGAGAAGCTGTTGGTTGGCAGAAAGAGAAGCTGTTGGTTCGCAGAAAGAGAAGCTGTCGGTTGGCAGAAAGAGAAACTGTCGGTTGGCAGAAAGAGAAGCTGTTGGTTGGAAGAAAGAGAAGCTGTTGGTTGGCAGAAAGAGAAGCTGTTGGTTGGCAGAAAGAGAAGCTGTTGGTTGGCAGAAAGAGAAGCTGTCGGTTGGCAGAAAGAGAAACTGTCGGTTGGCAGAAAGAGAAGCTGTTGGTTGGCAGAAAGAGAAGCTGTTGGTTGGCAGAAAGAGAAGCTGTTGGTTGGCAGAAAGAGAAGCTGTCGGTTGGCAGAAAGAGAAGCTGTCGGTTGGCAGAAAGAGAAGCTGTCGGTTGGCAGAAAGAGAAGCTGTCGGTTGGCAGAAAGAGAAGCTGTCGTTTGGCAGGTGAAAGTCTGTTGGTTGGCGAAGAGAAGTCTGTTGGTTTGCAGAAAGATGTGTCACCTGATCCGTTGGCAGAAAGAGAAGCTGTCGTTTGGCAGATAGAGAAGCTGTCGGTTGGCAGAAAGAGAAGCTGTCGGTTGGCAGAAAGAGAAGCTGTCGGTTGGCAGAAAGAGAAGCTGTCGGTTGTCAGAAAGAGGAAGCTGTTGGTTTATGGCAGAAAGAGAAGCTGTCGGTTGGCTTGAGAGAGGAAGCTGTCGGTTGGCAGAGAGAGAAGCTGTCGGTTGGTAAAGAGAAGCTGTCGGTTGGCAGTAGAGAAGCTTCGTTGTTGCGAAAGAGAAGCTGTCGGTTGGCAGAAAGAGAAGCTGTCGGTTGGCAGAAAGAGAAGCTGTCGGTTGGCAGAAAGAGAAGCTGTCGGTTGGTCCAGTTTTTTTTTAATGCTGTGAGACGTTGAGAAAACCGTATGATATTCAAATCTCTCTTTTTTTAAAAAAAAAGTGAGCGACATAACATATCCAAGAACAGAAGGCAGCTCACACCTAGCACCATTCTTTCATACTTAATTTTCTACATGGGATTGATTACCTGACGCAAATGTTACCTATGTGACCATAAAATGGTATCTTGCACTTAGCAGAAAGTCTGAGAATCGAACCCTTGACGCAGATATATCTAAACCAATCACACACACGAAAAGATCAATCGAACCCTTGACACAGATAATTATACCTAAACCACTCACACACTCGAATTAATAAATCGAACCCTTGATACAGATATACCTAAACCACTCACACACACGAATAGATTAATAGAACTCTTGAAACAGACAGATATACCTAAACCACTCACACACACAAATAGATTAATCGAACTCTTGACACACACAGATAGTACCAAAACTACTCACGCCACACGAATAGATTAATCGAACTCTTGACACAAACAGATATACCTAAACCAACACACACGAATAGATTAATCGAAAATCTTGACACAGACAGATATACCCTAAACCACACTCACACACACGAATAGATTAATCGAACTCTTGACTTTAAGACAGATATACCCTAAACCACTCACACTCACGAATAAATCAATTGATGTCCGTATGTAGGTAAGATTGCATCTGTGATTTCTCATAAGTCGACCGAATTGCCTACCACAGGCGTCTTGGGCGCAGGGAGCGCTTTTCTGGGGGGGGTCATCCGAAAATATAAGGGCATATGAATGCTAATATAATTTTTATAATTTCATAAGGGGCGTATAATACATTAGTTCTCAAAGGGTGGGGTGGGGGTGGGGCGCTGGGGAGAGGCATAATGATAAAGACGAGACTGGTGCCTAAATAGTAAGATTCCCGAACCCCTTTTCGTAGACTTTTTCACTGTGAGTTTTTATTGCCCCCACCCAACACACACACACACACACCTCTGCCAGTCTAAAAGATAGTGAAGTAAGTTGTGACTGGGATGTATCTGATTCACGTCTAAAGTCAGTCTTCATTATCACCCCCTTGTTATTTAACACAAGTCCCGTGTGATATAAATATACATTTCTTCACAAGTGATGCAAATTATTTTCTTTTCTAACACTAAATGGAAATGTTTGATTCAACTAATATCCAAGAAGAAAACCTGACATATATTAGCCCGTAAAAGGCATGCAGCAACAGGAGTCTAAATAAAGGGAGAGAAAAAAGTGTGTGGGGGAGATAAATCAGCCCACTAATGATAACACTAATAGAACTGAACAGGGTTATTGTTCCTGGATATACGGTGACTAGTTGTGAATTAAGTGTATATTGTGTGCAAGTGTCAACAAGACGCATACTCGGATCCTTTTCTTCTCTCGCTTCTTCACCAGAACTTTACACTTTATTTTTTAAAAAATGTGTGTATGAGAGATATAGATATAGATATAGGTATATGTATATATATATTCATTCTGTTGTCGATCTGGCAGGTAGATAAGTAATCTATTTAGACGGTCTGTGATAAGCGTTAAACAGTTACTTCGTGAAACTACAAGTCGTCAAATATTTCTGAAGCGGGGAACAAAACAATTGTCAAAGGAGGGAGGGTGCATATAACCAACATATCATTGTTCACACACACAGACACCCAGACACACGAAATACATGTATATATATATATATATATATATATATAATGTGTGTGTGTGTGTGCGTTAAGTGTATGTATGTTTGTCTGCCTGTGGCATGGATTCTATGGCGTAAAAAGTCATTGCTGTCGCGTTGCAAGAAATCATTGGTCATGTCATTTACTTACTTATATGCAGTGCTTATATTTTTCATACAATAAAAAAAGGTAATCGGAACTCCTATTTATGTCCGTCGTGTCCAGGCAGTAATATACTATTATACTAAAGTCTACGCCAGACAAAAAGCACTGCTTATATGAGTAATTATATATAGTTACAGAATTTTATATATATATATATATATATATATATATATATATATATATATACAGGGGCGGAGTTAACGTCAGTTAATGTCCCGGGCACAGAAGAATATGTTGGGCTTTTTCGAAAAAGAGACATATCATAGGTTTTATAATTAAGCTCTGTGGAACCCCTGAATATTCGGTGCCATTGGCACGCGCCCGTGCTTAAATATATATCAGAGAGAGAGAGAGAGAGAGAGAGAGACAGAGAGAGATAAATGCATATGTGTGTGTGACGTCTAATATGTGTCAGTCTATGAAAAGAGTTCAACGGCTAACTAGGTTGTACATAAGAATGGCTCAAGTTAACAGCAATCCGGAAATAAGGCGGTTCTGTTGTTATTAGCAGGTTTAGTTAGTAAAAAAAAAAGAAAATCAAATAATCCTGATTATCTGCGTTCATTAATTTTACAGGACATTCCCGTTTAATCAAACATACATGCAAAATACATGTCTTGTATTGCCTCAGGTCTTGTATCGCCAAAACTCGTTTGTCACGCTAACTGATTGCGTCATTCGCTTGTTATTTCTGAGACATAGCGAAACCTTGATAGTTTTTTTTTTATTTTTGTGTGCGTATACCCTCGACTACAACATGTTTCTTTCTTATACTTCTCTCAGGTATGCGGCATTGGATCCTACCATCTTCTCCACATAATAACATGGCCTGCCAAATATTATCACATCTGTGGAACGGTCATTTTCTGAAAGGAGTAGTCTAGCAGTCAGTGATAATCATCCGATGTGATTTACATGTGCAAATCAAGCAAGACATTCAAATGGTCACCTGAATGAAGCCGATGTTGCCAGGTCATGTCCCAGAAATGAAGACGCCCGTTAAGCTGACAACTTGATTCCCGCTTTGTTTTTTTAAATGACTTGGCGCTATACCGTCTGGGATTTACTACGACGGACATGTTTGGACTTAAGGTTCCCATCGCAGTGACAGAGAAGAAAGAGGAGTTTGACAGTGTGTCCACTATACTGTCACAGAGGTACGGCCAGTTTTTAAAAATATTTGTACTCTTAATGGTCATTGTGTCTATTTTTATGTTCATAAATATATGATAGATTCTGTGTGGGTTTTTAGCGCGGGTAGCCACGCTTGATGCCAGGTGGGAGCCACATTGTTTTTTTTATAAAGAGCCACATTCTATTTTTTAAAAGATCCTCTTTCATTTTTATAAAGAGCCACTTTATTTTCTAAAGAGCGACTTTTTTAAAGAGCCACGTTCTGTTTTTTTTTTAAAGGCTAAATTCTGTTTTTTTAAAGAGCCATATTCTGTCTTTGAAAGAACCACAATATAGTTATTTAAAATCAAACAAGATTAGTCTGATGGGGGGGGGGGTGGAAAAACAGCTGGTCTAAATGTACATCGGTAATCAATTGAGCGACGTTCGGTGGAGAGAAAATTAAGGACATTGATTCACAGGTTGTAAGAGCTGCACTGGGCCACAGTTGGCTTCTAATGTGGTTCTTCTCATCTTAAATCTACCTAGAAGCTATTTTCCAGATAAATATTTGGACAATATCTGCTTATGGCCCCCAGATGTCTGGGAATCTCTGCCTAGCACCCCGGATGTCTGCGTCTCTTAAAAGGGCCCCCAAATGTCTGAGAATCTCTTCCTAAGGGGCGCCAAAATGTCTCGAATGCTCTTCCTAGGCCCCCCGAAGACCCAAAAACGGCCCTGTACATAATATATAATATATAAGGACGTCGTCGGTTCATATCGATCCGGATCATTAGATTGATTCACAATGCTCAGAGCTGTGTGCAGGTCTAACTATTTTTAAGTTGGTTGTGTGTGTGTGTGTGTGTTTTTGAACCTACAGTTGTGTTCGTGTGTGTGGTGTGTGTGTGTTTGCGAGTGTAAAGGTGAAGGTCGGTGTACTTCAGGCTAAAGTCCTACACATATCTGCGAGTAATTGACACGCGTGTAAATGATGTATCAAGGTGTGTATCGCGAATATCGCATAGTGTGCACTCACTTCCTGTCGTTCCGCAACGAGTAGACATATTAACGATAGTGTCTATTCAGATAATGATATCTTACCCACCACAATTGATATTTCAACAAGCGTTGATTTTTTTTAAAACCAATCTTTCCTTTGATTGGTGCGGCACTTGACCAACCCAGATAGATTGTCTCTCTTTTCCAAGATTACGTTTAAGATTTAGTTCAAGTCTTCTGTGGAATCATTCGCCCCTTTTTTTTAAATTTTATGTCAACAAAAAACCCCTGAAATGAATGTGTACTTTCAGAATTCACATTCAACATTTCACTGTATGATCGTTGACAACGATTGAATGTAGAGATATAAGATTGAATGTAGAGATGCATGATTGAATATAGAGATATACGGTTGAATGTAGAGATATACGATTGAATGTAGAGATGTATGATTGAATGAATGTAGCGTGAAAATACATAACAGGGAATTTAGAGACCTGTAGTTCCTATAATTTCCATTACTGTCGAGCGACATCACTTATTTTCATTCCTCCTCCCCCCCCTTCCTCTCCAACAACTATATCCACACATCTATTTATTCACTCGGTGCCAACACTGTAATACTGACCTCGATATACCTACCCCCCTTCTACCTATCGCCGTCATGCCCCCCCCTCACCCCCCAATCTTCCATGCATCTCCCTCCTCCTTCAGCCTTAGATGAATTGTAACTCTCTCTCTCCCTCTCTCCCTCTCTCTCTCTCTCTCTCTCTCTCTCTCTCTCTCTCTCTCACACACACACACACACTATACAAGTATGTCGGGTGGGAGGTGTGAGCCACGGCGCGCTGTCTCTGTCAGACGTGTCCACCATGTTGTCACCGACTTGTGCAAACAGACGGTGCAAGCCGGTGCCGATGTTTTTTAAGCAGACGATTTGATCAGATCTCCCGCCTATCCGAACGTTCTGCTTGTTACAGAATAAATCAATTTTTTAATTTTTTTTTAACAAAATTAACAGAATTTTTTTCAATTGAATCCAAAACAAGGTCACGTGAAAAGTGGCGGGAATAACTCACGCACACACTCACACACACACATACACATATAGGCCTACATACAAAAACAAACATGACGTCTGAAAAGCTTTCTAAATGAAAAAAAAAATGGCAGAAATATAGAAAAAATAAAAGGGTGAAAATTTTGATGAAAAGACTTTAACGTTTACCGTATGTCTTTGCAGGTTTATTAATTTTGGGAATAAACTAGAAACGAAACAAATAAAATAACCGAAGAATCAATTTTATTATTCAAGTCGTGCTTCATGTTTTCATGAGTCACATTTTATGCCTATCAGCAAAAAAAAAAATGGCACAATATCTTTCAAATTATTGGCATGCAGTAAAAAAAAATGGAAAGTTAAAAAATAACAAAAACGAATCAATACATTTATTCGATTTTTTTTTTTTTACGAAAACGGAAACTCTGCGTGAGTCGTTGCATGAAGATATATTTAGGTCGAGCGGAATTGGTTGAAGAAGGGATGATTTTATTGCTGTTGTTGTTGTTTTGTCTTCTGTCGTGATGGCGTAGGCCAGGAGCACTTTTGTATTGAACAGGGAGATAAATCACAGGATGGAACTATTGACATGGGAGTTGCGGGAAATTGTAAATAATTACAGCTTACTTTAAATAGATGGAAAGGCAAAGTAGCCAAGCACTCTCTGTTGTTATCTATCTATCTATCTGTCAGTTTGTCTATCTATCTATCTATCAATCTATCTGTCAGTTTGTCTATCTATCTATCTATCTATCTATCTATCTATCTATCTATCTATCTATCTATCTATCTATCTATCTATCTATCTATCTATCTATCTATCTATCTATCTATCTATCTATCTATCTATCTATCTATCTATCTATCTATCTATCTATCTATCTATCTATCTATCTATCTATATATATATATATATCGGTCAGTTTGTCTATCTATCGGTCAGTTTGTCTATCAGTTTGTCTATCTATCGGTCAGTTTGTCTATCAATCTATCTATCTATCTGTCAGTCTATCTATCTATCGGTCAGTTTGTCTATCAATCTATCTATAAAGGATCAGTCCATTTCAAAATTTCCACCACCATCAGTTCTTCGAAGCACGTCAAGATGGTGCTATATTTCTTGCAGTGTTCACCTCATCACAGAGTTTTTGAAAAGAAATGAACCACCATTGTTTATACGCTTCATGCATCTATTGGTGCCCCTAAATATGTATCTATTGGTGCCCCTAAATATGTATCTATTGGTGCCCCTAAATATGTATCTATTGGTGCCCCTAAACATGTATCTATTGGTCGACCTAAACATGCATCAATTGGTGCCCTAAACATGCATCAATTGGTGCCCTAAACACGCATCTATTGGTTGCCCTAAACACGCATCAATTGGTGCCCCTAAACATGCATCTATTGGTGTTCCTAAACATGCATCTATTAGTGCCCCTAAACATGCATCTATTGGTGCTCCTAAACATGCATCTATTGGGCCCCCTAAACATGCATCTATTGGGCCCCTTAACATGCATCTATTGGTGCCCCAAATCATGCATCTATTGGTGCCCCCAAATCATGCATCTATTGGTGCCCCTAAACATGCACCTATTGGTGCCCCTAAACATGCACCTATTGGTGCCCCTAAACATGCACCTATTGGTGCCCCTAAACATGCATCTATTGGTGCCCCTAAACATGCATCTATTGGTGCCCCTAAACATGCATCTATTGGTGCCCTTAAACGTGCACATTAAATCATGGATCGGAAAAGTATAATACCCTTTTTTTTTGTTTCGATGAAGTATCCACACAGTATTTTATTCATTTTTTTTTGCAATAAAAACTTCTGTTTCTGTTTGATAAAATGAATTTTTCATATAAAGTATGATAATAATACAAAGGAATATTATTATTATTATTGCTTTTAAGCCTCTGTACGTTAACTTCACATGAAAAAAAAAAAAACATTCCAGAATAATTTTGAAATTTTAGGGATTTGTGAATCTTTTCATTTGCCTTAAATATCGCCACACCCTTTGAAACTTTGTTTTGTAAACTTCAGATTAAATGTGATTTTACTAATGGAGCCACGGTGGCAAACCGGCTTAAATGGCCAGATTGTTTATGCCAGAGTTAACCAAAATAGAATAAATTTTAATAAAAAAAAAAAATAATTCTGATCTGATATTCTTTTAAGTCATTTCTCGGAGTTGTTCTACCTGAGAAGTGTTTGCCCTCTGACCCCCACTCTCCCACGTGACCCAAGTATAACTCGCGTAGGAATGTTAAAGCAATTGGTTTGTTTTGCTTTTTTTTTTTTGAAGAATTTTCAGCTGTGGCGTTTCATCGGCAGAATTCTGGACTCGTGCCATACAGGGCTGCCAACTATTTTCTTGAAGAATTATCCAGAAAATATATGAAATATCTAGATGATTCCTAATTTATAGCATAATAATGAAGCTTTTATATCTGAATGTCAAAATAAAATTATCCAGAATAAATATTAGATAGCGTTTTATTATTTCTAGTTTTCTTGAAAAATATCCAGATCTGGGTTTTAAACGATATCCAGATTGACATATCTAGTGCCTTGAGCCAAGCATCGCAGTTTTGGTACTCGTCGAATTCAGCCAATGAGCGTTTATGGCGTTTTGGGGGTCTGAGTCTCAGTGCAATAAAACAACGGGGAACAAAAGGATGAATCATCAAACATATTTACACCAGAGGTTGTGATAAACAATGAGAACGGGATCCAGCTAATATTATTATAAATGTTTTAGGTATTCTTACAAAAAAAATTAATTAAAAAAAAAGTTTTCTTGTTTCAAAAAACATTTTGTGCCCTTATTTCTTTTCCATCAATTTTCGATCCGCCCCTGCTGTGGCACCCCCCCCCCCCATAATAGTATACTACTCTTTTTGCCAGGTATTACCGAAAGCCAAAAAGTCCACCCCCCCCCCTTCCCCGATGTTTACGCCACGAGTTTAATCCTCCCTTTCTTCGCCTAAAATAGCCATGGTGACAAGTTTACTATATGGCGGTC
This sequence comes from Bulinus truncatus, assembly GCA_021962125.1. Lineage (NCBI taxonomy): Eukaryota > Metazoa > Mollusca > Gastropoda > Planorbidae > Bulinus > Bulinus truncatus. The sequence goes on along the minus strand of JAGDYQ010000048.1, from coordinate 2,586,284 downwards.
GTTCTTTTTTTTTCTTCTGTGTACTCCTGAGGGGGGGGGGGAAAGATACGGCCCTGCAAGCAATGACTTCAGTTTTACCCCATACACCCAAACACCCAGCTTAACTTGAAACAATTCAACACCAAACAAACCCAGCCTGTTTGCCGCGAATCTCCGGTCACAAAGATTGTATCAAAATATCCGGCTGATAGAGTAAATAGATTGATTGAGTGCGCCAGTGACGTAAATAGCTGATATCATTTTTTTTAATATTTATTTTCCATGTAAAAAATAATAATTGACGTCTGCTTGGAAATGACATTACCATTAACCCTGCATTTGCAAAGTTTTCCATGTCAGCTCAAATTGAACTGATATTTTTAGACTTTCTCTCGTTGCTCCATCGAATCATCTAGAATCATCCAGACTATACTGTGAAATTTTTTGCTAGTCCCATTATTTTTTTTTTTACATCTTCCACCAAACAGCCCAATTACTGTGGATTTGAACCTACAAGCCTAGCATCGTATCCAGCAGTATCCAGCAGTAGGACACTTCATACGACCAGGGCCGGGTTATCCATTAGGCTGAAAAAAAAGGGACTGTAGCATGGGGCCCTGACCAAAAAAATCTGCCCTCATTTATACGTTTTTCTTTCACATTTTTCGGTATTTTTTTTTACTTATTATTTTATTAAGTAATATGAGCCCCCCCTCCCCTTTTTTTGGGCTGCTGACATTAGGCCCAGAGTAACCTTAAATCGGTCCTGCATATAACGGCTACCGTTCAACAATTGACATTCCCTAACCCCAGCGGATCTCAACCTTTTGTCGCAACTGTACCCCTAAGGCTGCCAAAGTGTGTCCGCGAGTACATTCCCCTACACAAATTCGCGTTCATAATGTAATGTGCTTTTTTCTAATGCGATACTTCGCGGGATCGCGGTTCGGTGATGGGGGTCACGCGGTTCGGAGATGGGGTCACGTGGTTTGGTGATGGGGTCACGTGGTTCGGTGATTGGGGTCACGTGGTTTGGTGATGGGGTCACGTGGTTCGGTGATGGGGTCACGTGGTTCGGTGATGGGGTCACGTGGTTCGGTGATGGGGGTCACGTGGTTCGGTGATTGGGGTCACGCGGTTCGGTGATGGGGTCACGCAAGCAAACTGGCGACCTTCTTCCAAACTGTTGGTTTGTTTTAAACGAAAATAATGCATGTCGCTGCGTACCCCTGTTTTAACGTTCCCGGAACCCTTTGGGGTATGCATACCTCCGGTCAGTCGCGTAGCGTGCGGGGGGGGGGTTTTGTCTGGCCCCTTCTGCTTAATTGATCTACTTAGTAAAATGTATTACCTGCCCCCTCCCTGCTATTGCCTGGCCCCCTGCTGTAGAATGCCTGGCCCCCTGCTGTAGAATGCCTGGGCCCCCTGCTGTAGAATGCCTGTGCCCCCTGCTGTAGAATGCCTGGGCCCCCTGCTGTAGAATGCCTGGGTCCCCTGCTGTAGAATGCCTGGGCCCCCTGCTGTAGAATGCCTGGGCCCCCTGCTGTAGAATGCCTGGGTCCCCTGCTGTAGAATGCCTGGGCCCCCTGCTGTAGAATGCCTGGGCCCCCTGCTGTAGAATGTTCACGCTACGGGGCTGCCGACGGTTGAGAACCGGGGCCACGCCCTACTCCATGTTTTACGCCATTCTTGCATTTTTTTCTTGTTTGTTGTTGTTTTGTCCCCTCTTTACTTAGAGATTCAATACTAGAATGAAAAAATAAAATTGCAGAAATAGTTATAATTTTAGCAGAGCACAGAATGAAGAACTGCTGATTGAAGAAACAAACAAAAAAATAATTATTTAGTACATAGAGGGCTGTGTGTACGTGTGTGTGTGTATGTGTGTAAGAGGTAGGGAGAAACGCTGGGAGGGAGGGGGGAGAGTCAGTCAAGTTGACAGCAAGAAGTCGGAGCATTTAAATTCTTCCATTGATACTTCCGCCAGAGCCATAGATAACTCGTTCACACCAAGGGCGACAACCGCTGATTTGTTATTCCCCCTTTACAAATTTTTTGTGACTTTATCCTTTTAATTAAAAATGGATTTACAGTACTTTTAATACTATGACGTCAATAGACTATAAGTAAGTAAAAAAACAAAACCAAAAACCAAACAATGTTGCATAAACGAAAAATCCAAAAACAAAACCGTCAGCATTATTTTTCACTACTTAACCTTCAAAAAAAAGGGGGGGGGGGCGGGGGGTATTTTTGACATAATGTAATATAGAAAAGTAGTTTTTTTTTTATTTAAAAAAAAATGGTGCATAGTATGAAATGAAAGATTTGAAAGGTGAACTCTGTGACCCTGACAAACCATGGTTGAGTGGATATCGTGAAGCATTCACTGTATTCAGGAGCCACACTTCAGTTGATTTGAAGAAAACAATTTTCGATGTAGTTATTGGAAGTCCATTCATCATTTTTGGTTTAAGAAATAATCGATTCCACTTTTTTCTTCACTGAAATTTACAGAAAGTCGATTAGTTCAGTTTGAGTATTGTCGATTTAAAAAAAGAAAAAAGGAAAAAGAAGAAAACCTTCAGTCTTGACTAAAGTAAAGAAAACGTGAAGTGAAGTTAGAAGCAAGGAAATGTTGATCGAAATTAAGTTTAAAGAAAAAAAAACGTATTTGGTGGTCCAGTTTATATTTTCATCAAATAACGTAACATGTCGCGTAAGTGGTATCGATAAGTAAGAAATATTCTCTCACGATCTTTAATTATATATATATATATACAGTGAATTCTGCTTAATTGGGACACCGGTTAATTGGAACAGCCGCTTATTCGGGACAAATCTCAAAGAAACAAAACCAAGAAGCCAATAGTAAATTTGTATGTTTAATTAGAACTGCCGCTTAATTGGGACAAAAAGTCTCGGTCCCGATGTGTCCCAATTAAGCGGAATCCACTGTATATATATATTTGATGGCCATGCATGATGTCAACCAGTGCTCGATTTAAGAAAAAGCCAGTGTCGGGGAGGAAAAAAATTCTGCAAAGACGGGGGATAAATGTCTATGGTTTCATCCCCGGCAGAGCCGGGCATGACAGTTCTCAGTACCGCGGGATATCCCCGGCGGTAAATCGAGCCCTGATGTCAACTATTATATTCACAACAAATTCAATTGAACGAGACAATGTGAGTAAAACGGGGGGCTCTGCACATGAAAGAGAGAGGGCTTCGGATTTTTTGTAAACGTTTCATACACTCTATAGAAAAAAAAATGTTGACATGTTTCATAAACATTGGCATCTGTCCTACAAGGAGATCTGAATAAATCTTCTTAAAAATGATTTTTTTTTTTAAATTTAAAATACTTTTTTTTTTATCAACACCAGCCGTACTATTTTATTTAGGTTGACTTTCCTCTGACGGCGGTGAGTCTCGTCACCACACGCCCTTACTGTTAGTAAGTATACTATTTGGGGGGGGGGAGGGGTCAGTGTCAGATAATTATATATATCAAGGGCATCCCCAAGGGATGTTCAAAAACTATAAATAATTTTATTTTTTAGCGCAAATTTTCCCGACAAACTAAATGCATTTCCACATATTATATAGGATTGGATAGGATATAACATTTATTGGTTTAATCTGGGGAAAAGAAACATAAGACGTGAACTGACAGTATAAGGGATGAATTCATTGCCATAAGGAAAAGATTCCAGAGTGTAAAAGTCGAAATAAATTATTAGGGAACACACAAAAATAACTTGAATGATTAAGCAAAGTCTCTTTGAGGTCTAGATGAAATCTATTAGATCCAATAATCCACTAATAGGACGGTTTTTATGGTGCCCATCTGTCATCAACACATTAGCAAATCGTGTGATGGCCTTGGAGGCACCACAGGGGATATTGAAGGGACTTTAAACAAGACCTGGGATATCCATTGTTTCTCACTCGAGATCGAGCCAAGGACCCCATCAGTCGAGCTCTTTACCACACGACCATCCGACCCTGTCATATGGAGGTTAGTTATGTATACTGTCGTATCTCACATAGATGTTGAAATGAAGATCTACTTAGCTTGTTTTTTTTTTGTGTGATTAATGAATTGAATCGTCTGCCACTGAAATCGCATCACCAATGTGTAATACGTCATTAACGTAAATGTGGTTACATGGGCGTTGGAAGAAGTGGAGCGGGAAGAAAAGCCCTAACATCCGACCACCTCCGGACCGCGAGATAGACTAACGCTCACCATCCCGATTACCTGATTCAATAACCAAAGCATATGTTAACTCGTTGATTGGACTGAACCATTATTTGTTGTGTCTGCTCCAGCATATGTTAACTCGTTGATTGGACGGAACCATTATTTGTTGTCTTCTCCAGCATATGTTGTTAACTCATTGGTTGGACTCAGCCTTTATGTGTTGTGTCTGCTCCAGCATATGTTAACTCGTTGATTGGACGGAACCATTATTTGTTGTGTCTTCTCCAGCATATGTTGTTAACTCGTTGGTTGGACTCAGCCTTTATGTGTTGTGTCTGCTCCAGCATATGCTAACTCGTTGGTAGATCTCAACACGTAAACATGTTTAATTGAACCGTCGTATTTTTTTTCAAGTTAACAAACTTGTTATCGTTATATATTTTTGTGTCTATGTTGGTTCGGCTACCCTACAGTCATGGCCTATACACTTCTGCAAGCCGTGGTTAAAGTCAAAATACCGTACTTTTTTGATCCACGTAATATAGGTCACGTGGGGATTATTGAAACGGTGGATATAGGATTACTGAAAACACTCACACACCATGATCCAAGTACATTCACACTGAAATACCACGCACACAGTGCACTAAGGTTTGGTCACTTTTCTTATTTCTGCGCACAGAAAATGTGTGGGAAAGAATCTCACATTGATGATTATCAACCCCTCGGTTGTTATGAAAGTTTGGTTTAAAAAAAAAGTGTTCGTTTATTTAAAACAAGCAATTAAGCCTGTTCCATTCTGGACACAGGACGTGTTAGCGCATTTTCTTGTTATGTATCAGTACGTTTGTTAGCTTTCAGTAAATATTTGTAAATTTTGGAAATGTTTATAAATTCAATTGTGTAATGCATATATCTGTAAAAAATATATTATAAAGACGTTTCTTTATATTTGAAAAAAAATTATCTTCTCTTAAATCTAACTACAAGTGGTTTGTGGTTACTGAAATAGGACTCATAATTGAAAACATTCGAAATTGTAGTCATTTAATCGTCCGAAAACTCCGTCAATTGTTGCATAGCTCTGATACTTTCAATTAAACTCAGAACACAAGCTTACTATTTCATTTGATGAGTTTCTTAATAAATCTTGGTGAAACTACGTTCTGCAGTATTTCGCACCAAATGAATGGGTTATTGAACGTACAAGGTGTAGAATGGGGCCATATATATAATATATAAGCCCCTTAGGAGCCCTGAAGCCCGGCCCTCAGAGGTCCTATCGCGAAATGAACTTTTGATGTACACATGGCAGGCCAAGACCTACAAAATGATATATACATCATGGGTCTAGGACTTATGGTTGTTGAGATCTAGGGTGATGACGGACAGACAGACATAACGGGGACAATAGAGCATTTTTTTTCGAAAATGCTCTAAAAATCAAAGACAGTCAAACGCGCACGCAAATTTAAGGTTGTCATTTTTAATCGAAATGGTCACGAAATTGATTACGTCATTTTTTTTTTTAAATGTGTCAGGGCCTCTAAAATGAAACACAACAAGACACAACAAGTTGGATGAAATTAGGTTAAAATATTACTGTGGTCGTTTCAGTGAAATGAATTAAATTACAACGATCGTCCTTGTCACTGATAGTTTTGTTTTGATTTTATTAAAGCTTTTGTTTTTATTTCTATTACGTCCGCCAAAAAAAAGCACCGTATTGCGTGGCAGTGGTTGTCATTTTATTGAAATTTATCGACATTTTTTTAAGGAAAAGTATTTTAATTGGATACTTCCTGTTTAAAAAAAAACACACAATATGACGTAATAAGAAATGCGAGTTGTGGTCGAATTACGCACGGTGTTTTGTTCTATTTTTAGTTTCTACTCTTTTTAAAAAAAACCAAAACACATATTGTGATTAGTCAACGCAGTAGTTTAACTTTGAGCTACACATGGTTACACCATATGAAAAATTGACGAAGTTGCATTGTTTACACCCCCCCCCCTTTTTACGTCTATAGAAATAAACATTATATATGGTCGTTCACAATATTACTGTAGATGTCAAGAGATATTATAATTAGATTTTAATTTTCTTTTTTTCAGTTTAAGCTATTCCCAAATCTCTACCCAACCCCAGTTACGGGGTTGGGTACCAATAGTCTTGTTATAAGAGTGGTAACGATGGGATACTTTTTAATAATTGGAAAGTGGGGGGATGTGGTGGGGTACTTTTTAACATTGGTAAGTGGGGGGTTGTTTATAGGGGTTGTTTTATCGGGGGTGAGTGGTGGGGTAGTGTGGGGGTTTTTTTGAAACTTGGGGGTGGGGGGGAGTGGGTGGGTACATTTATGAGTGGGGGGGGGGGGGGGGGGGGTGTTTTATCATTTATGAGTGGTGTGGTGGGGGGGGGGGGGGGGGAGTTGTCTTCTCCACTATTTTGTGAAAAAAACGCTAGTGGGGGGGGAAAGTAATAATATTTTGTGGAAAGAGACGGGGGTGCGGGGGAATGTTCCCCCAAAACGGGGGGGGAGGGATCTCACACGAATTCAGAGCGTCGCTCATACTATACATCCGATCGCTCAATCCGACGGACGACATCGCTAAAATCGCTCACTAATTTTGGTCTCAAAACAAAATGTCACTCAGAGACAAAATTTTTTGCTCACTTCATATCACACCTTAGAGGGAACATTGGTGCCTGGTTGGAGTCATCCGTTTCTTCAAACTCTACATATAAAGGGATTAGCACCAGTGGCGTGGCGAGAGGGGGAAAGGGGGGCATCATGCCCCGGACGCTACTCATAAAGGGGCGCCGAATGGTCCGCAAAAAAAAAAATTAAAATAATATTACATGTATATGGTTTTCGAATGGGGGGGGGCGCTATAAATGTATTGTGCCCCGCGAGTTAAGCTCGCTACGCCACTGCTTAGCACGACGCCTAGCCGACTTTACTTCCCCGTTTAAAGTCAAGTACCCGTTTCAAGTCTGGGTTGACCTGATGGACTTAAACCAACTTTCATCAGAACCTGGAAAATAAATTACCTTGATTCTCACCGATGATCGAACGCAGGACTCTAAGGTCGACTGTCGGGCGCTCTACACCGCTGGGCCATCCGACCCTCACAACACGTAAACAAGCAGCTACAATTGTATGACAGTTTTTGTCATCATATATATATATATATATATATATACATATATATGATTACACATTTGATATTTGTTCACGCCACTATCAGTGTAATTGCCGCGCATTCAAATCAATACCAATGGCCAAGAACTGAGTGTTTCAGTATGACCACTTCAGACTAACCTCCAGCTGTGACCCAAAAAAAAATTTAACATTTTAAACAATAAAAAAGGTTGGAGGGGAATCTCTATTTTAAATATGCTATGAAGAACTTTCATGTAAATCAATGCATGTGAATCAATTCCTGTGAATCAATTCATATAGATCAATGCATGTGTACATTTCAACGATGTCTGGACTGCAGATAAGAGGTAATCCGTACGCCGAATTCCCCCCCCCCATTCCACCAGTACAACACAGAACACAACAATGAATACATGTATTGTGAACTAACAATGCATACATTATGTTATCAACCAACAATACATACTCATATTGAGAACGTACTCAAAGGGAATGAAGGTAACAGAGGTGAGAGGTTTAAGTGCTTTCCCCAAAAAAAAAAACCCTGGTCTAGTAAAATCAATACCAGGTGATCTGATAGTCTTTCCTTCCCCCCAGTGCAATTATCTTTAACCCCCAGCACATGGCAACAATTAGATCCGCCAATTAAAGCTGCATGGACGAGTGGGGTCTCCACATAAAGACTGTGTGTGGGGACCCCCCCTCCGCCCCAGACCCCCATCTACTGTTATTTCCTTGTCTAATTTTTATGACAGTTTCGCGTGACTCAAATAGTTCTTATCTCACAAAAAAAATCTGCCACAAAAAAATAAATTGGTAAAAATGTTTCCACCATAGTTGTTTAACAATGGCTTTATTTAAAGTGAGGATTTTTTTGTTTTTTTTTTTTTGGAGAGGGAGGGGGTGGGTGGGTGGGGGGAATCACAAAGAGCTATTGTATTTGGAATGTTTTGAAAGGCCCTTGTGCAAAATTGTTGTACTATTGTGTCGGACACAAAATAAATTGTAGAGTTTGTTTCTTTAAGGGAACTGGCAGGCTGTATAGGCTAGTGAAATAGTTTTACGGCAGTGATATGTTACAGTAGTAATATTTATATCATACTACGAATATACGAAGAAACGTTTGACAATGTAGCTTTGATTCGTTCTGGATTGAAATGAAAGAAAAAGGTTTGAACTTTTGTGCTATATACAATATAACGTAAGTTTTCCCGGGGGTGGTGGGGGGGGGAGAAGGGAGGGGGCTAAACAAAATGTTGGTATCACAAAGTAATGTATATCAGCCAAAAAGGTTTTGACTTTTTCTAAGTATTGTTTTGCACAATCATTACGTTTGGTGTGGCTTTATTGAACTTTGTTGAAAGTTGTTTTTTGTCTCATTACATGTCATACCGTTTAAAAAAAAATAGATAATTAACAATGGCAAGAATCTCCTTATTTGTGTTGGTTCTGTTGTTGTTGTTGTTGTTTTCACTGTGGATGATGTCATTGTAATAGTGCCAGCTGGCACAGAATGAAGTGCGTGTGATAAAATTATGCTTGATTCAATCTCAAACCAGAAATCATTAAATGGTACAGTTCTGCAGTTCCCCCCCCCCTTTTTTTTTTTAAATCGCTCTCGTAATCGAGGTGTTAACGGTTATTGTATGGCGCTACGGGGTAGCTGAGGGCTCGAACCCATTATCTTCACTACGCCGTTCGGATTTGTAGCCTCGCCGCCAACATGTCACCCCCCACCCCCCCACCAACATGTAGATACTCAACCGAAGCATTTTTAAAATGGCTTTTCATTTTTGGTACAGAAGAAACTTCGACAAACACTTCTTTTGTTGGCAATGACAATCCACCTTCTTTTGAACTCTATATTTAAAAAAAAAATCCGTGTATTTGGCTTTCAATTTGACGGATTACCTGGCAGATAATGAAACTGTTGCCTGCTAAGAGTGTATGCGTACTTTAAAATGAGTCAAGTTTATTATTATTATCTTTTTTTTGGGCTCCTTATTCACGAGAGGTATATAGAGAGAGATCTGTAAAGTTAATCAAGAATATGCACATAATAGGTTGGTATCAATCCTTTGAAACCATTAGTTTGCCTCGCACACCCTGCCACCTGCGAAAAGATTCAGAAACATTTTATAATTACACGGTTTACCCCCTTCTTCGTAATTTGTTAAAACCCAGTAAATACAGGCCTAGATTTATAATGTGTATTTATAGCTAACGCCAGCCAAGATCACATATGCTGTATAAAAACTTTGTAATAAAAAAAATTTTTGCGCCATGCACTCCTGATGTGGTAAAATAAATTGGCCGATCGTTTTTGCTGCCCATTGTTAAAAGTGAATTAATTTAAATGCCAACATTATTTGCGTAAACCAGATATTTGGTTCACATTATTTACTTTTTAAAGTGTCTGCAAAATTGTTGATATATCATAAAACGATAAATAAAATAAAACGAATGTAACAATGGCATATAAATGTGGAGAATTCTGATTTTTTGAAATATATGAGCTTTTTATTATCAAAACTGGGTCGAGTTTATTAAGGTGACCCAGATACTTTGTAAGTATGTAGTCGTGTGACTATGATCAGGTAGTCACGTGAGTGTGGCCGGGTTGTTTATTATTACAGCTATGTCACGTCCGTGTTACATCTAGAACAAAAAAACAAAGACCAACATAATTTTATTCTCTTCTTAATGTTAACGTTCAATTAAAATTGTTGCATGTTTACATTGAGTGTGAGGAAAGAGAAGGGTTGGGTCTTGCACAGCATTTAGCACCGTCTGGGGTTTTTTATGGTGGCGAGTCGGGCACGCTATTATGAATTGTCCGGGATAATGAACTTTTGAAGAAAAAAAAAAGACGTTCTTTGATGTCAAGCGGAACAGATGTTCACGCCAAGTCGAGAAAACATTTCAGTGCCACCCAAATCACCCCCCCCTCCTCTCTTTTCAGACTCAAATAGTAAAAACTTTTAGTAAATACTTAACGTGTGTTTCAAATAAAGTATATTGTATACACTTTGAGCACGTTTAGACATTAATTTTAGCGAAACAAAATAACAACACACATTACAACATCTGTATAAATGTATTCCAGCAAGAACAAGATTTCTGATTGGCTAAATACTTTGCAAACAAAATTACAGGAAACAATACAATTAATTAAATTATATTACAAAATAATTCGTATGTTATATGAAGTTCTCACTTTTTTTGGCCCACCATATATATATATATATATGCATATATACATATATATGCATGAAATTCGTTATGGGCGAATTGTGCTACATTTGTCTTTGTAAACCACATTAGGTTACATCATTATCATAAATTTTACTCTCGTATCCAAAAATCGTTTGTGTATGTTTAATAATCTGTGTCGCACGTGCTGTGAGTAGCAACAGCCAATGAAAAGTATCTGAAAGTGGGTTACTTATTAATAAAAAAAATATTCGTTAGAGAGTTTACGAGAGCCTCGCTACTATTGGAGGCTGCATGGTTGTACTTTTTCAAACAAATATATCACAAAAGAGATGCATTTTTCTTAGGGGGCTAGGGGGAGAATTATTTTGTTTTCTGTTTTATAAACGAGCCGATGTTTTCAAGAAATTCTTTCTTTTTTGGGGAGGGCAGAGGGTGTGTTGGAAGGGGGGTGACGACTGTGCGGCACCTCAACTTTTTGCGAGTGTCAGAAACATTTTTTTTTCGAACAGAAAGTACCAAAAAAAATGTCTCAACCGTCGTTTGGCCAACACTGTCACTAAAGTCTGTCAACTTGGCGGCAACTGCCGCGGTTTGTCTGGAGCGATACACTCTATGTGCAGTAGTAGTCTGTGTCAACTCGATTTGTAGACCAAAATTTCAATGTTTGCTGGCCCGAGGGGGGGGGGGGGCCGGGGGAGGGGGGAGGTCGGGTCTGACTGTGGTAGAGTCATCAAGAGCTTGGCCGAATGGATCGTAATATTGACATCAAATAAATCCCTTTTTTTTTGTCTTCATTAGCTTTAAGGTTTTGTTATTGTATTCCCCCTCACCCCCCCCCCCTCAATGAGCCTAATGTCCCGCGGTCAGACTCACCCTCACCCCCTTCCAACAGCTAACTGTGTGTGTGTGCGTGCTTGTGTGCGGGACGGTGTATCCTGACTCTGTTGTCGTATTTGATAATTGTGTTGTCCTGTTGCCTCCGCGTGGAGTCCAGAGTCATTAGATCAATCTGGCAGACTGGTCATCTGTTGACCGATGCGTTCCCCGAGGCTCCGACCCTTGCAGCCACGCCCACTGTCTTTTTGCTCAGAGTTCTTTGCCCGTGAAGTGTACTCTTATTATTCAAAAAAAGTTACCGGCATCTCCCCCCTCCCCCCTCTCCCCCCCCCGCTTTCAAAGGCTGACTAAGGTGTAGTGGGCCCCGGGCGTAGAAGAAAATGTTTGGGCCCTTTGAATTAAGGGCCGCATCCGTTTAATGTTGAAAGTTGTGTTTTGCTGTTATACTGTTGGGGCTTTGTGGGCCTCATCGGAATTTCTGGGCCACTGGCGTGCCTCTGATGGCCGGCCGTTAAATCGGCCCCTCTGCTCTCCAGCCGCAGCAGAATTGTCGACGGAACCGTGGAACATGCGCTGTTTGGTTGCCCCGGGCTGGTAGACTACAGTGTTGACCAGTTGTGGTTGGCTTGCTTGACATTGGCCTGTATGGCAATCCCCCATATGCTCAGGAACACAGCGAATTTGATTTCACGGGTTTAAAGAGACAAAGTCTCAGCCTGCTGATAAACTGAGAAAGTTCAAAGAGAGAAGAGAGAGAGAGAGAGAGAGAGAGAGAGAGAGAGAGAGAGAGAGAGCACTGTGTGCTGATAATGGTTGTCAATAGTTTTTTCTTTAATTTCATTAAGTGTGGTGCTGGTATTCATTTCAAGTCAGTACATATCGTCAATAAAATCATATCCATCTTATTTTGTTTTATTTTCTAGTGCGACTGTTGTTCAATGAATGGACTGATGAGTGTCAAATATCATTAACGGCGGCGATGAAAACATTGCTTCAAAACGAGGCTTGCGCAATCTGTATAATACCTAATCAGTGATTCCAGCCAGCTATGAAAATGCCAGTATGGTTATTAAAATGTCAAATGTTCGGAATGGAAAGGAGGTGGTGTAGAGAGTATAATAAAATAAATAAAAATCTAAGCATCAAAACTTGTCAAAACAGTCTGTTTAAATACTAATAATATTAATATAACAAGTTATTGTTTAATAAAAATTCAATAAAGAACATAATTATAATATAACTATATTTAAAATAAAACATTAGCCTTACCTGTAACTATCTTATCATGTTCCTGAAAAGTTGACAGTGCCATGCCAGGAATACCCATCACTACACTAAATGTGTTGAGAATGTTGAGTCCTCCACCACACTCATGACTAAATAAATCCATTCGTCGATTAATTTCATATGGCAAATTGTTCTTGTCTGTGTAAGACATTCTAGGTGATGACATTGTTTTTATTTCATAACCACATTCACCACATGTTAGTTTCATCATGGATGAAAAGCCAGCATGTTCGTCAGCAGCTAGGCTTATTGTAACACGAGGTTTTATACATATCGGACACAGCAACTCGTGCAGCAAAATATTTATTTGCTTTAAATGTAGTAGAATCCAAGTTTGTTCTTCTACATCTTTTATTCTGTCAGCTGCACCCAACATAGCAATCTTTTTTGCAGTATCACTTTGAGTTGTTTGACAGTTATCTGCTGTAACGTGGTTTTCATCACATTTTCTCTTTTTAGCCGCTGCTGCTAGCTTACTTTGGGCTTTTCTGCATGCATTCTTAGGACGAGGCATTTTAGAATGAAGTTTTAAACTTAAAATGTGTCTTTTCCAAGATATAGATAGAAAATAACGCTTTATTACACACGAGGCGATAGAACGTAAATGAACAAGACGCTAGTTTGTTTACAGATGGAAGCCATACTTGTTAGGCCGCAGTAAATGCATTCGACCAATGGAAATTTGTTAATGCTGACTTACTTCTATTCCATTGGTCAATATTCTTTTACTATGACCTTTTTTATGAATGAACTTACACACTTGTAGTTGTAGTAATAAATAGAAGGTTTCATGCGACTTTACGACGTCATAAACAAGGCGATGGATAGGCTATTTTTAGAACAAAGAAAGAGTTCACTACGCAGATGTGTAGCTTAGCTTCTCCTGATGACGTAGATGTGTATATTATGTGGGTTTGCGTAACGTTACTACGTGATGTAGAGTTTGAGAAAAGTTATACGTGAAATAAAACGACTAAAAATACTTGTTGTATACATAATTTAGCATCAAAATAAAGTATTTTGCACTCTCTAGTCAGCCATAAAACTTAAGAGATTTGTATGAAAATGGTTAAACATTAAGAAAACACTAAAAAGCAAAAACTGTTGGGGGAAAAATAAAATCGAAAAAAGTCTTCGGTATTCCCCCTTAAAAAAAAAAAGAATTAAAAAAGTTAACGGAATATTTCGGTCAGTGGGTTATATTTATCCTCTGCCAGTCCTCGACTCCAGTACTACCCTCCACCACCCCCTCTTCATCCCAAACATTTTACCCCCCCCCCCCTCCCAAACCACTGTGGATCTGGCTTTCACGTTTTGCTCGAGTCAATATTGTGTCTTGGATTCAGTGGTGTACATCGTCCATAAAAAGTTCAAACTTTGTGGAGCCAGAGGAAGGAGGGGGGGGAGGGGAGGGCGTGTTGTGTGCACTATGCGGGTGTGGGCAAACAGCGCCCCACCACCCTCTCCCTGTTAGTCAAAAAAAATTGCTGGCAATCTGAGCCGCGGTGGTGAAAGAGAGAGAAAGACCAGTGAAGTAAGTCTAGCTGGAACCTTATGTAACAAAAAGTCTTCACGGGGGGGAGGGGGAGGGGGGAGGGGGGTATACAATTTCACGTCCTACGTGAGGTCACGCCTCGTCGGTCTTGAGCCACTGGCTGGTGACGTCAGATTAACTGGTCAGTTGAGACTTTTGGTCGGCGTATTTTTTTTTTTTTGTTTGTTGATATTTTAATATCCACTGGAAAAAAAAAACATATTTCTAGACCAGCCAAGGGCGAACTAATGCCCGTCGGGCCGAAATCGGGCCCGCAAGTTTGTTTAATCCTTCCCGCCATTCGTTTCAAAGTGAAGCGCGGCACACTATCTCCCTGTTATGACGTTTACATTTAAACATATTAGTTCATGTCAACATAGTTTAACACACGCATAAACACTAAACACACGCATAAACACTAAACACATCTATATATACTAAACAGATCTATATACACTAAACACACGCATAAACACTAAACACACGCATACACACTAAACACACGCATACACACTAAACACACGCATACACACTAAACACACGCATACACACTAAACACACGCATACACACTAAACTCACGCATAAACACTAAACGCACGCATTTTTACGGGAATATTTGGGAGCTTATGGGAATATGTGGGAGCTTTCAGGAATATGTGGAAGCTTATAGGAATGGAGCTTATGGGAATATGTGGCAACTTACGGAAATTGGTGGGAGCTTTTTGGAATATGTGGGAGCTTTTGAGAATATGTGGGATCTTATGGGAATATGTGGGAGCTTATGGGAATGGAGCTTATGAGAATGGATCTTATGGGAATATGTGGGAGCTTATGGGAATGGAACTTATGAGAATGGATCTTATGGGAATATGTGGGAGCTTATGGGAATATGTTGGAGCTTATGGGAATATGTGGGACATTATGGGAATATGTGAGAGCTTATGGGAATATGTGAGAGCTTATGGGAATGGATCTTATGTGGGAGCTTATGGGAATATGTTGGAGCTTATGGGAATATGTGGGACATTATGGGAATATGTGAGAGCTTATGGGACTGGAGCTTATGAGAATGGATCTTATGTGGGAGCTTATGGGAATATGTGGGAGCTTATGGGAATATGTTGGAGCTTATGGGAATATGTGGGACATTATGGGAATATGTGAGAGCTTATGGGAATATGTGAGAGCTTATGGGAATGGATCTTATGTGGGAGCTTATGGGAATATGTTGGAGCTTATGGGAATATGTGGGACATTATGGGAATATGTGAGAGCTTATGGGAATATGTTGGAGCTTATGGGAATATGTGGGACATTATGGGAATATGTGAGAGCTTATGGGAATATGTGAGAGCTTATGGGAATATGTGGGAGCATATGAGAATATGTGGCAGCTTATGGGAATATGTGGGAACTTATGGGAATATGTTGGAGCTTATAGGAATATGCGGGAGATTATGGGAATATGTGGGAGCTTATGGGAATATGTGGGGGCTTATGGAAATATGTGGGAGCTGATGGAAATGAAGCTGATGGGAATATGTGGGAGCTTATTGGAATATGTTGGAGCTTATGGGAATATACATGAGATTATGGGAATATGTGGGAGCTTGTGGGAATATGTGGGAGCTTATGGGAATATAAATGAGATTATGGGAATATTGGGGAGCGTACGGGAATAAAGCTTATGTGAATATTTGGGAGCTTATGGGAATATGTGGGAGCTTATGGTAATATGTGGGAGCTTATGGGAACATGTGGGAGCTTATTGGAATATGTGGGAGCTTATGAGAATATACATGAGATTATGGGAATATGTGGGAGCTTATGGGAATATGTGGGAGCTTATGGGAATATAAATGAGATTATGGGAATATTTGGGAGCTTATGGGAATAAAGCTTATGGGAATATTTGGGAGCTTATGGGAATATGTGGGAGCTTATGCGAATATGTGGGAGCTTATGGGAATATGTGGAAGCTTAGGGGGATATGTGGGAGCTTATGGTAATGGAGCTTATGGTAATATGTGGGAGCTTATGGGAACATGTGGGAGCTTATTGGAATATGTGGGAGCTTATGGGAATATACATGAGATTATGGGAATATTTGGGAGCTTATGGGAATAAAGCTTATGGGAATATTTGGGAGCTTATGGGAATATGTGGGAGCTTATGCGAATATGTGGGAGCTTATGGGAATATGTGGAAGCTTAGGGGGATATGTGGGAGCTTATGGTAATGGAGCTTATGGTAATATGTGGGAGCTTATGGGAATATGTTGGAGCTTATGGGAATATGTGTGAGCTTATGGGAATATATGGGAGTTATAGGAATATGTGGGAGTTATAGGAATATGTGGGAGCTTATGGGAATTGAGCCAAATCGGGCCTGCAAGATTATTTAATCCTTCCAGCCATTCGTTTCAAAGTGAAGCGCGGCACACTATCTCCCCGTTACATTTAAACATATCAGTTCATGTCAACTTAGTTTAACACACGTATAAACACTAAACGCATGTATAAACACTAAAAACATCTATATACACTAAATACATATATATACACTAAACACGTCTATATACACTAAACTCACGCATAAACACTAAACACACGCATGAACACTAAACACACTCATAAACACTAAACACACATAAACATTGAACTCACGCATAAACACATCTAACTATATACATTAAACACATCTATATACACTAAATACACCTAACAATATACACTATACACATCTATATACAGCCATTATGGCTTGTTTACCGGGGCGTAATATTCTAAGAAATCCCCGTCGGACCAAAATATAGACATTCAGGAACCTCTCGAATTCCGCATCTGTTTCTCTGCTATGACATACTTTTTTATAAATGTAAACGATTCTCTATTCATATTGAGGTTTCTTAGCAGCCGTTTCGGTTTGTTAACGATTGTAAAAACTACATCTTCGTGAAAAAAAAAACAATTCTGAGCAGCGGAAAAGCAAATATTCGGCAATCCGAATATTTCGAATATGTTGTCATTGCAGCGAAACTCTTTTACCGGAATTTCCGACCGGTGGAAGCTTACCTTTATTCTTCAAGACACTCGATATGGCGGGAATAGGTGCCAAAAACCTCTCCAAACACTGACTTGTACTATATATACATACTATACATATAGTATATGTATATATATATATATATATATATATATATATATATATGTAATGTGTGAAAGGGAGAGAGACAACACTTCAATAAACCCTTTAGGTATTTGATTTTTTTTCTCTTCCTTTAAAAAGAAAATTTCAATTAAACTTGTTTACTTTGCTCCCGAGAATAGACTCTGACACACACGTACAAACACACACTCACACAAATGCCCATACTCTATTAAAAAAAAAAAGAGGGTACTGTTTATACAAAATTGGAATGGGGGGGGGGTACGGAGACTGTTATTTGTACCTGGGAGACGGCGGTGTCTTTGAAACGAGCCGGTCGTACCAGAGGTCGATGTCAATATTTGCAGAGTTTGGAGCACACTTTATGTCGTATATAGGGCAGCTTTCGACAGGTGACTTAACCGTTAATGATGAAAAGTGTAAAAAAAAAATTTTTAAAAAGGGCGGTGATGCAAGGATGAGGAGACAGGGGCGTAGTAACTGCAGGCATTTGAGGCGTATCTACTGGGGAGCTTTGGCGTGGCTGTGCGTCTGTGTGTGTGTGTTTTAGAGTGGTGCGTATGGGTGGGGCTTTTTATTTATTTTTTTTTTTACTTACAAAACAATTGAAGTCCCTGCGAGAGTGAGATGTCCATCTTTTGATTCAGGGCCGCCCCCCTAGTCATTCGATAGCAGATGACTGTCTGTGCCGACCGGGGCCCTAAAAGGTCAAATGACTCTGACATGTGTTCGTTGTGTTTCACCTTTGCCCCCCTCCCCCGCCCACTCTTTCGGCGGCTTTGTTTGATCATATATACCACTAAAGGGGGGCGGTTCTTATTGTGCTTTGTTTTATCCTCACCATAGCCCAGTGGCGGCACCACGGTACGGTACTAAAGGGAAACTTTCTGATGTTACAAATGAGCCTAGAAAAAAAAAAGGGGGACGCAATCTAAGCTGAATGACCTTTTCATAATAAATATAGTTGAAAACAAACAAACAAACAAATTCTTGAGGATCCTAGACAACAATTCTTTACGTGAAATGTCATTTCTGTTTTCTGGTGTCTTCAAACTACATCTACACCACCACCACCCCCCGCCACCCTCCTTTTTTTT
This sequence comes from Bulinus truncatus, assembly GCA_021962125.1. Taxonomy (NCBI): domain Eukaryota; kingdom Metazoa; phylum Mollusca; class Gastropoda; family Planorbidae; genus Bulinus; species Bulinus truncatus. The sequence continues at coordinate 2,567,791 of JAGDYQ010000048.1, read as the reverse complement.
CCGTCGCTCTTGTTTATTTTATTTTTGAACTGGCCAACCGGAAGTTGATTGTAGCATGCATGTTGACGACACCTGGGGCCATCCGTGTGTAGGCAGCTGGTCGTATACACACACACACGAGTGTAAACTAAACATCAGCTACACACCCAACACAATCCCCCACCGACCAGCCTGACTAATTAGCAGTAATATGGCGTCATGTACTGTAAAGAAGTCGTACCCCCCCAACCCCCGGGCCGCGGACCGGTACCGCTCCGTTGGATCAAATGGTACAGGGCAGCCAAAGAAAACTTAACTCATTTCATTTTTATTTACTGTGTTGTATTTATCTCGGGATTGTGCGACTTTTCATGTACGATAGGTTAACAGGGAGCTGAGCGGCAGTGTGATTGTAAATGAAAACAATCTAAAATATACACAATCTCCACCCCCCCCCTCCCAGCTAGCCGCGGTGAAAATGTCTCACGTTGACCGGTCCATGGCGAGGAAAAGGCTGGGGGACCACTGCTGTAAAAGATAAAGTTTAGGAATTCGTGAGAAATCTTCAGCTGCCTCGTTTACAAACCACATTCAAGTTATGAGTGGCAAAAGGAACATATGAAAGCATGCCGAATTAGATGTGTTGTTTTCTTAAAGAATGCCTTAGATTATTTCCTTGACTCACCTCTGTAGCAATTTGTCTACTCACCTCATCACCAAGCTGTCTACTCACCTCCGTAGCAGGCAGTCTACTCACCTCTGCAGCAATCTGTCTACTTATCCCCTGAGCAAGCTGTCTACTCACCTCATTACCAAGCTGTCTACTCACATCATCAGCAAGCTGTCTACTCACATCATCAGCAAGCTGTCTACTCACCTCATCAGCAAGCTGTCTGCTCACCTCATTACCAAGCTGTCTACTCACCTCATCAGCAAGCTGTCTACTCACCTCATCACCAAGCTGTCTACTCACCTCATCACCAAGCTGTCTACTCACCTCATCACCAAGCTGTCTGCTCACCTCATTACCAAGCTGTCTACTCACCTCATTACCAAGCTGTCTACTCACCTCATCAGCAAGCTGTCTACTCACCTCATTACCAAGCTGTCTACTCAGCTCATTACCAAGCTGTCTACTCAGCTCTGTAGCAGCTATCCACTCACCTCAAATGACGCCTTTCAGATATTCCATGCTAACACTTTAAATGCCATTTACGTATCTCTTGGTCTAAACAAATGTTTGCGAAAAGTGGCACAATCCGTCTATAATGTCAATCTATACCGTACTAGCCAAGGACCTAAAAAAAAAACAACTTTCGCAATTTTTTACATCTAGATTTACTTTTTAGTTGTTGCTAGAAAGCAATTTAAGATTAAAATTGAACATATTTCATCACGCATGTCAACTGGGTATTAAAACCGGAAATGTGTCGAGATGCGTGAAATAATGCGCAGTTGACACTTCAATTGGAGGCGCGATTGACATGAGAGCAACACTGAACAATGGGATCCATTGTTATGGGCGACGCCGCCGTCTCCTCAGTGTCTGTCAGGTGATGTCAACTCTTTTCGATCTCTCTTTAAATCCCTTGTTACGCTCCGTTGAGCATCGGACCCCCAAGTTACCACCTAGGCCAATGTCGTGTTATCGCAGTGCAGTTTGCGAACTGGGACATTCTGGAAGAGAGGGGAGGAGCACAGGGCAGATGAAACAATGAACATTATCTATAGATCTATGTCTCCGCCCGTCTATCAGCCAATATGTATGTAGGTTATCTATCTATCTATCTATCTATCTATCTATCTATCTATCTATCTATCTATCTATCTATCTATCTATCTATCTATCTATCTATCTATCTATCTATCTATCTATCTATCTATCTATCTATCTATCTATCTATCTATCTTTTAAACTATTCGTTTGTCAGTCAGTCTATCTATCAATCTATCAATCAATCCATCTATTTGTCAATCAGTCATTATTTCTGACTGTCTATCTATCTTATTAATCATTCAGCCAATCTGTCTATCAATTTATCTAATATTTTTCCCTTTTATATAGATCTATTTACATGATAAAAAAAAATCTCTTCAACTGTGGAACGAAATATTTATTCAAGACGTGCTAATGTACTCTTTTTTATCAAGTGTTTAATAAATTGTATTGATTTTTTTGTCATAAATCAGGGAGTTGAAATTGTCCACCGTTGTTATCTATTCTCTCTCTCCGTGTTTTAATATTAAATATTTCATGTATTCTTTGTTTTCAAAGGGCACATTTATTTTCTTTGTAATCTGTTCTATTTACACTGTGTTGACTTAGTCTTGACATTGCTTGGCGTCGGCTGTCTGTTTCACGAGTTTCTGTAAACCGTCGACATTTTGGAACATTGCACAAGTTACACCTCCCATGGTCTTGGAACATTGCACAAGCTACACCTCCCATGGTCTTGGAACATTGCACAAGCTACACCTGCCATGGTCTTGGAACATTGCACAAGCTACACCTCCCATGGTCTTGGAACATTGCACAAGCTACACCTCCCATGTTCTTGGATCATTGCACAAGTTACACCTCCCATGGTCTTGGAACATTGCACAAGCTACACCTGCCATGGTCTTGGAACATTGCACAAGTTACACCTGCCATGGTCTTGGAACATTGCACAAGTTACACCTGCCATGGTCTTGGAACATTGCACAAGCTACACCTCCCATGGTCTTGGAACATTGTACAAGCTACACCTCCCATGTTCTTGGATCATTGCACAAGCTACACCTCCCATGGTCTTGGAACATTGCACAAGCTACACCTCCCATGGTCTTGGAACATTGCACAAGCTACACCTGCCATGGTCTTGGAACATTGCACAAGTTACACCTGCCATGGTCTTGGAACATTGCACAAGTTACACCTGCCATGGTCTTGGAACATTGCACCAGTTACACCTGCCATGGTCTTGGAACATTGCACAAGTTACACCTGCCATGGTCTTGGAACATTGCACAAGTTACACCTGCCATGGTCTTGGAACATTGCACAAGTTACACCTGCCATGGTCTTGGAACATTGCACAAGTTACACCTCCCATGGTCTTGGAACATTGCACAAGCTACACCTGCCATGGGCTTGGAACATTGTACAAGTTACACCTGCCATGGTCTTGGAACATTGCACAAGTTACACCTGCCATGGGCTTGGAACATTGCACAAGTTACACCTCCCATGGTCTTGGAACATTGCACAAGCTACACCTGCCATGGGGTTGGAACATTGCACAAGTTACACCTGCCATGGGCTTTTTGGAGTTTTTGTTTGCTTAGATGGGCTTGATTTACGGCGTTTAATTTTACAAAAGTCTACAATTGACTTGTAAATACACATACATTCAAGTATTCCGTCTGTAATATACATATAGACTGCTGTGCATTATAATTACACTTGATACAATTGCATAGCAAATCACTGATTTATCAATGAAGCCTTTCTGAATGTCTGTCTGTCTGTCCAAGGCTTATCGAGGGGCTGCTAATTCGACAGTCAAATATACTAATGATTCACAATTAATGTACACATTGTTTGTATCAATAGACCAATAATAAAATGATATCTTTTTCTTAATTGCGACCACTGTACTATTTGCGACCACTGTACTATTTGCGACCACTGTATTATTGGGACCACTGTATTTGCTTCCACTGTATTATTGCGACCAGCCGACCACTGTATTATTGCCACCACTGTATTATAGCGACCACTGTATTATTGCGACCACTGTATTATAGCGACCACTGTATTATTGCGACCACTGTATTATAGCGACCACTGTATTATTGCTAACACTGTATTTGCTACCACTGTATTATTGCGACCACTGTATTTGCTACCACTGTATTATTGCTACCACTGTATTTGCTACCACTGTATTATTGCGACCACTGTATCTGCTACCACTGTATTATAGCGCTTACTTTACAGCACGTACTGGAAGACATGTTAGTATAACGTTTAGCAAAAATGAGTCACCCGTGTGGGACCCCCCCCCCCTTGCATGTGCGGTCAATCCAACATCAAATGTCGACAACATTTCGTTACTTCGGTATGAGGTCACTTGTAAGAAATAGAAAAGGACGGTTGGGGAGAGGGGGGGCAGTCTATTTATAGACACACCAAGAAACAGCGTGTGATGATGATTGATGTCTCCTGAGGTAAAAAATACACAATCCGTTTTTTTTTTCCCTGTGGCTGTTGTGGGCAAAATTATTTTTGTTATTTGAATATAGAATGCATGACATGTGCATGTTGAATTGAATATATTATATTTATGTGCATGAGACGAGACATCGAAACACATGCTCGTAAATGTATAGTTTATGATTTTACGGATTGACATGACATGCAGTTTATCTATTTAGATCGAAACAGATAAATGCATACAGCACGGAAAACTTTTTGTTGCAATCCCCACCCCCACAAACCCCTCCTATTCCCGATTCAGCAAATTAAAAGTAATAAATAAAAAATTAATAGCATGTTTTAAAAGAGCATTCATTACGCAGGCTGCATAAACATTCACCCGCGTGCAATATTTGCACGCATGGATAATTTGGAATGCGGTTTTATGTGGTCACGTATGTGATGGTGGTATGGGTGGGTATTTCATACATCACACACGTTTGTGAATTTATGTTTGTGAATTTATGTTTGTGAATTTATGCTTGATTCTTATGCTAGAAAAAAAAAACACGTATAGATAAATAATTTCCTTGTTTATTTTTTTTATTTTCATTTTTATATGGAATGTAAAAAAAAATTAGACCGACCTAAATAAACATTTTGTTCGTAATAAAAATATGATCTATTTATAGGCACACGCGGGTCATTTACTGTAAAACATTTGTTATGTAGTCCACAGAAACTAACGAAGTGGTTGATTTGGTTGAAAGTGAAATAAGTCTTTAAGAGCATCCACCTTTGAAACATACGAGTTAACTCTTAAAGTTTATCATAGTGACGATTATCGGGTGAGGGCTTCGAACCCAATGGGCATGCACTATTATTGGAGTGTATGGGCAGGATCGTCTTATGACCCTCCTAAGGACTTCAGGGGCCCCGAACGAGAGAGTATTTTGAAATCCTTTTTTTTTTTAGACTTTCGTAAGTTCCAGAATATGTTTATGTCTGATGTGCCAATACAAATAGACGGACCCGTCTATGGGCTCTACAAACACAACACTCTGTATCGCATCATTACAAGCACGATGAATGTTTTAATAGGGCTAGCCCCGCCAGCTGCACGCACAGCTAAAGGGGAATAACTTGCCCTTTTACGTTAAGGGAAACAATAAATGTTTTTCTTGGTACACTCTTTTCAAGATATCACTAACCATTGACTTGTATAACAAATAGTAAATGAATACAAACATTTTTTTTGCCAATAACAAAATATATGAATGCAGATTGATGTTAATTAGTAAGCTAAATTATACAGAAACATTTATTAAATTAATAAACAGACCACCACTTTAAAAAAAAAATTTGAAAGTAACATTTTTGTTTCTGTCTTTTTTATTCAACAGTTCTCTTACTCGACAGTCTCAGGTTAAAGGCCCACCTGATTGGCTCGCGTCTCCCGGAAATGACGGAGGGATATTTCACCTGGAGCTGCCCGCGGGCGTCGAAGCCAAGCTGGTGCGCCTGAGCAGCCTCGACGGCGGGTCCGTCAGCAGCCTCGCCATGGGCGCCGGGTGCAACAGTGAGGACACGGGGTACTCCTCTGACCAGGACTCGTTCTCCGTCGACCAGTCGGGCGGGAAAGTCGCTTGGAAATCGGGAAGATCCCGCGAATTCAGAAACAACAAACTCCTTTCGAGGAAGTCCAGAAATTCGTCGTCGTCGTCCGGTTCGGACAAGGCATCGGTCAGCACGTCCAAGAGCGCCTCGCTCAGCGGTTCCCTCCTGGACGACAGCATCGATGACGACGGCGTGTTCCTGCACAAGTCGAACTTCCGGTCTAGCCAGACCAGCTCGGCGTCGTCCGCCTCAACGGGCTCTCGCTGCAGCTGCGGCCTCCTCGCCAGAACGGACCCGCCGCCTGAGGCGCACGTGGCTCGGTGGGCCTGCTCGCGGGGGTGCTGTAAAAACCGTGAGAATCCTCGCGAGTGGAAGACATTTGACCTGGAGGTGCGCGTCAATACCTGGGGTGCCGGTGCCCCTGCTGCAGCCAGTGGCGGTGCTCTGTGCGAGCGTCTCCTGGGCATCGTCCATTTCTCTAAAGACGACAACAGATTCACAGGTCCACGGGTAATTGTTAAAGGTCTGCTGCCTTGCTGCGACCCCGCCCTGAAGTTGGATATGGTAGCTGGTAAATATTGAACTTTTCATAATGCTTTTACTCTCATTTATCGGGTGCTGTGAAGATTAGCCAAGGGGTGGATTCAGGAAAAGAGAAACAAAATTGTACACCATTATTTTTTTTTTTTTTAGAAAATTGTAACTATTATTAAAATGTGCTCATTTCTGAATCAGTTAATAGCATTTTATCACAAAAATATTAGCTAATTTTGAAGGAACAAATCATAGTCCGATGTTCCCTCCCCAGCCCTTTTTTTACGCCATATGTGTGTGCAGTGGCGCAACTAGGGGGGGGGCATGGGGGGCATTTGTCCCCTCCGAGATAAAAAAAATTAAAAGATTAGACCACATTTTGTTGAAAATACAATACAAATATATAAATAATGTGATTTTTTTAATATAAGAGATTTTTTTTGCCCCCCCCCCCTGAAAGTTTGGTCTAGTTGCGCCTCTGTGTATGTATGAGAGAGAGATAAATAGATAGATAGATAGATTAAATAGATAGATTAGATTATATATATATAGATAGATAGATAGATAGATATAGATAGATAGATATAGATAGATAGATAGATAGATAGATATAGATATATATAGATAGATAGATAGATAGATAGATAGATAGATAGATAGATAGATAGATAGATAGATAGATAGATAGATAGATAGATAGATAGATAGATAGATAGATAGATAGATAGATAGATAGATAGATAGATAGATAGATAGATAGATAGATAGATAGATAGATAGATAGATAGATAGATGGATGGATGGATGGATGGATGGATGGATGGATGATTGGATGGATAGATTGGATAGATAGATTGGATAGATAGATTGGATAGATAGATTGGATAGATAGATTAGATAGATAGATTAGATAGATAGATTAGATAGATAGATTAGATAGATAGATTAGATAGATAGATTAGATAGATAGATAGATAATCTGAATTGAGAACTATCACCTGGAAAACAACAACAATGACATTAAAACGTATTATTTTATTTTATCTCTCTGTGTAATCTCCCTACTTCTCTGTCCCAGGGCCACTATTTGAATCATTGCCTATAAAACATTTTATGTACATTTTTATTAATTTCTAAATTCGGTCAATCCGTCCCACTATTAGTTGTGAGTTAGCATTAAGAGATACAATCCCATCCTGTAATAAATGTCACATGATTGGTTGTATTAAAGTCAGCCCTACGGACTTACAAGTTTTTTTTTTTAAATTAATATTTTTCACAAACACTAAACTTTGGCAGAACAGATTTTGAAAACATTTAGATATGATTGAAATGAGTTTTTTTTATTCCGTTACTCCTTATTTGTTTGATATTTTTATATTTACTATAAATATCACACTAAACAAAATATGACCTACTTAACAGACGAAATTCAGTATCGATGCATGTTGTTTACAGATAAAATTATAATTGATGGTTTTAACAGAAGGGAAGTAACTTAGTTATTATTTCCCTAACGCAAGTGTGTTATTTTCCCAACACACTGTGAAGTGGCAAAGATGTAACATTGGCCTGGAAAAGAGAAGACATGGATGTTAACAATTTAAAACCGTCATTGAATGTTAATACACGTGTAGATTATTTTGTAAGCATATCGAACTGATGTGGCTCCCCCCCCCCCTAAACCTATTTCTGTGTTGTATATCAAAGAGTCACCAATCAGATTGTAGAATGGCGTGATTGTCTCGGAAATAAAACCAAACTTAATTAGAATTAATAACATCGATTTGGATCTGTTATACTCTGTAAATATTGGCCTCTACATTTTAGAAGATTAGAATCTGTCACAAAAATTACACACTGCATGAAATACTGAAAAACAGACAGATCTCCAGGAAACTTAAAAAAAAAACCATATACAAGACAATGATCCGACCAGCAGTAACATATAGTAGTTAAACATGGACCATCAGCAAACAAGCAAAGAATACGATAAACACTTGAGAAAGGAAGATATTGCTCAAATATATGGGCCATTAAAGGACAATAATGAGCGGAGAAGTAGAACCAATTCAGAGATGTACGAACTGTACGAAGAACCAAATATAACAGCTGAAATTAAAATGAACAGATTAAGGCGGGTAGGGCACATAGAAAGAATGGAAAACAACAGAGGTCCAAAAGCAATATATAAGGCAACACCCAAAGAGAAAAGGCCTAAGGGCAGACCAAGAGGCAGATGGTTAGAGGAAGTGGAGAAAGACCTTAAAGCCATAGGAGTGAGAGAATGGAGTGAGAAGACCACGGATCAGGAAAAGTGGAGAAGAGTAGTATGGCAGGCCAGGGCCCTAAATGGGCTTTAGAGCCAAAGGAAGAAGAAGAATCTACCACAATCCTTACACACACACACACACACAAACGCAATAGTGCTATGAATGATGGGATGTACCTTATAGGTCAAGATCGATATCTCTTAATTCTAAACCAAAACTCACAAACTCATGAAAAATACTTGGTCGCTTCCCGCCCCCCCCCTCCTCCTATAATCGAAGCTGCCGAGGCCTTGGAGTGTTGAACGTACCGCGGAGCTCCTTTGACAGATACCCCCACCCTCGAGGTAACGCAATGTGGCAAAAGGTAACTGGGTGATTCGAACCCGAGAGTACCGACCAAGACGGTCGAGCGTACAGCCTGAACTGCCACCTTAGTATCTGACCGGGGAATGGGGCGGAGTGCATTGCTGAAACCTGTACAATGATAATATACTGTGTGTGTTTCTTATTAAAAGGGCGTGGTTTTTTTAAGGGAGGGAGAGAAAGTGTGGGTGGGGGGGGAGAGAGGGGTTTATTGTTGAACTCTAGACATTTGTACACAGTACTAACGAAGGCCATGCCTTACAGTTTAAGTATGAGCTTTTGTCCAGAAATATTCAATCTGTCCTTTTGTTACCATCCATCCATCCCACTTTCGTTGTCACTGATATCAACTTTAATCCAAATGCATTGATAAGCTGGTGATACAGTGCCGTCCTTCGGGTCGTTCGGGTGCGGGGGGGGGCTTCTGGTTAGAAATGCCTGGCGGGGGATCCCCCGTGTAGACGTGAGTGCAGAGACAGTCCCGATTATTGGTGCCCACCTCAGACTTTGAGTCGTGGGTCACACTGGGCTCGTAAATTTTGACATGTGGTCCGGACCACTGACAGACGGATGGAGTGTTGACATGTGGTCCGGACCACTGACACACGGATGGAGTGTTGACATGTGGTCCGGACCACTGACACACGGATGGAGTGTTGACATGTGGTCCGGACCACTGACACGCGGATGGAGTGTTGACATGTGGTCCGGACCACTGACAGGCGGATGGAGTGTTGACATGTGGTCCGGACCACTGACACGCGGATGGAGTGTTGACATGTGGTCCGGACCACTGACACACGGATGGAGTGTTGACATGTGGTCCGGACCACTGACAGACGGATGGAGTGTTGACATGAACTAATATAACTTAAATGACATGAACTAATGTAACTTAAATGACATGAACTAATGTAAATTAAATGACATGAACTAATGTAAATTAAATGACATGAACCAATGTAAATTAAATGACATGAACCAATGTAAATTAAATGACATGAACCAATGTAAATTAAATGACATGAACTAATGTAAATTAAATGACATGAACTAATGTAAATTAAATGACATGAACCAATGTAAATTAAATGACATGAACCAATGTAAATTAAATGACATGAACCAATGTAAATTAAATGACATGAACTAATGTAAATTAAATGACATGAACTAATGTAAATTAAATGACATGAACCAATGTAAATTAAATGACATGAACTGATATAAATTAAATGTTAACGTCATAACATAAAAAAAAGCTTATTAGTGATAAGCTTAACTGATGCAGAAGTGAATAAAGTTTAACATAAATAAAAATCGAGATTTTTTTTTTTCTTAAAGTTTTGGTTTAGATATATATATATTTTTTAATTTAACGAATTCCCCCCTCCCCCCCCCCTTTAAAAATATCCAGATTGGCAGCACCGCTGCGTGGCATGGGAGGTGGGGGGTGGGGGTATAAACCTTAAACAACTGAAACAGCTCACAAGTTGGACTTTCACAGGCCCGTAGCCAGGTCAAAGTAAGCAGGGGGGGGGCACCAATACCCAGCAAGGGGGCAGTTTTTCTCATTTTAGTTACTTTTTCTTTATTTTTTCCTCTTTTTCTTTTTTAAGCGGGGGGGGGGCACTCCACACCTAGCGGGGGGGGGGGGCGGGGCACGCCCCCCCCCAGTGCACCCCCCCCCCTTGGCTACGGGGCTGGACTTTCATAACACCCACCTAAAGGCCGAGTTAAAAAGGGGAAAGTAGAATAATCGTTTCTTATTGAGGTTAAGGTGTTGTGTGTGTGTATGTGTGTGTGTCAGTTAACCCGGTTAAATCCAGGAATCCCGACTGTTACTATTATTACTTATTACACACCCGCAAGTTGGCTGCAAATACATGAGGGGGGGGGGGTGGAGGAACCGAGAAGATTGTTCGCAAACTGATTGACTCGTCTTGTGTCAGACTTGTATGTATCGACTTTCCAGTAACTATCACCGTCACTACATGTTCGTTTTCCTGAAGAGTCGGTGGGTTCCATCACATTATACGGCATTATAGAATGTGTAGCATATTTCCGTGTTTGTATAGGTCGTGTGACTCGTGTCGCTGTTATCCCCCCTCCCCCCAATCATCATCTCAAGCAGTTTTACCTTCCGGGGCAACACTATGCCGCGTTTTTTTCTTTTTTTAATGTCTGCTATACATGAGGGGGGCGTGTCCAGGAGGGGGGGGAGAGGAGGAAGGGTGGGGGGTAGGACTGTGTTTAGTGTGTAGTTACATCAGGGAAAATGTGGCTGTGAATAATAACAAAACTATGCAGCGAGGCAATGGTGCCTACAGACGGTGAGCTGAAAGACTTAATGTTATTAACTTCCTATTCCTTGTGTCTCCAGGCAGCTGGCTACATAGTATTAATGGCCAGGAGCTGACGTGGTACAACATGGACACACTTCTGTCCAGTATCGGCAAACTTAAAAAGGTAAGAGGACACGTGTGTGTGCTGCTAGTATTTACCGGAAGGAAAAAAAAACAACAATGAATAGCTACTTTGTTTTTAGACGTGTGTAGTAAAGTATGTGTGTAGTTAAGCATGTGTGTAGTAAAGCATGTGTGTGTAAAGCATGTGTGTAGTAAAGTATGTGTGTAATATGTGTAGTTAACCACCCAAAGCATACCGGTTTATTATTTATTTATTTTTTATGTGCTAGGTCAAGCTGACTTTAAAGTCCCTGAGACTAGAGAAGTCGTCTCTGGACCTGGAGAAGCTGGTCAGTGTCTTGACCTCCGAGTCCCACGACCACCAGAATGTCATGGACGGTATGGCAGCCATGTACCTGTCGCTGGACAGCTCCAGCAGCCAGGATGACTCTGGTAGCAGTCATGTAAGGGTAACTCTTCAGTCTTTCAGTCACGCCCCTTGACATCACATCTCTCATCAACAGTGTCACCTCTCATTCAGTCTTTCTATTATAAATGTTACGGCCAATGTCTGCCAGGCGGCCAATTGCAGACATTGGCTACCCAGGGCCCCACCCCAGCTGCTAAGGTGCCCACTGTAGCAGCTGTTAAGGGCCCCCACAGCTAATATGATTTAAAAGTTGAAGGTTGTAAGAGAAGACCCCAATTTTCAAAGTTCATTAGGAGGCTAATATTTTCAAGTGGTGGCATTAAGTGTATTGCCAACAGGCCCTTGTATAGTCATAAGTCATATATTTATGTCTAAATTTATATATTTATGTCATAAGTCATATATTCATGCCATCAGTCATAAGTCATATATTTATGCCATCAGTCATAAGTAATTTATTTATGCCATCAGTCATATAATTATGTCATCAGTCATAAGTCATATATTTATGCCATTAGTCATAAGTCATACAATTATGTCATAAGTCATATATTATGACATCAGTCATAAGTCATATATTTATGCCATCAGTCATAAGTCATATATTTATGCCATCAGTCATAAGTCATATATTTATGCCATCAGTCATAAGTCATAAAATTATGTCATTGGTTATAAGTCATATATTTATGCCATAAATCATCTTTTTAAATGCATGTGGATGTATTCTTATCAAGTGATTTGGGATGTTTCAACATATACCTATATTTTTTTATAATTGTAAAATGTGTTCATCTGATGTTGTGATGATTCATATCAAACTGTCATAAAGATGTGTATAATGATGTCAATATGTCATATATCATCAGGATGGCCTGGTGTACAGCTATCCATCAGAAAAAAACTCTCTGCATCATCTGCAAGGAATGTTCTACACACTGGCACATCTAGTCAAGGACATCAACCCAGCCAACACCATTAAAAAGTCAGTACACATTGAAACATGATTATTCCAGTAAAACATGACCTATATTTTTCAACTGTCAAAGATTAATCAATGTTTTTAACTGACACATTTTTCTTTCTTTTAATTTTACCTTTTTTTTTACATTTCTTCATTATGTGTAACAATAGTTCTAGTATGGTTCGTTATGTGTAACAATAGTTCTAGTATGGTTCGTTATGTGTAACAATAGTTCTAGTATGGTTCATTATGTGTAACAATAGTTCTAGTATGGTTCATTATGTGTACCAATAGTTCTAATATGGTCTGTTATGTGTAACAATAGTTCTAGTATGGTTCATTATGTGTAACAATAGTTCTAATATGGTCCGTTATGTGTAACAATAGTTCCAATATGGTTCGTTATGTGAAACAATAGTTCAGTTATGTGTTCCCAAATACACAGTCAAAGTCTAAAAGTTTGGTCAGCCATATGAGATCACATTGAGCCACTCCTTTGATGCAGTCTTCTCTTTTTACAGTGAATATTTCTGGTTATGTGTCCTTTCCCCGTGAGAAACAAGGGAATTTTTTTTCAGGTTCTGACGAAAGCTGATTTAAAGTCCTTCAAGTCCACCCAACTTTAAATGGGTACCAGACTTAAGTTGAGGAAGTAAAGGTGCTTACCCCACAACAGATGAAGTCTACACTTTATCTGACCTGATATCCCTTTAGGGCTCAGGGAACTATTTTCTTTTACATACTAGTGTCCTTTCTATATTTCTATATCCTTGAAGTTTGCAGTGAAGTTGGAAGCTAACTTTCACAATGTATACATGCCCATGGCTACTATCATTTTCTGTTTCGCTGCATAATAAAAGTACATTCTGAATAATAAAAGTACGTTCTGAATAATACAAGTACATTCTGAATAATAAAAACCTACTGAGTCTTATTTTCATCAGCAGGTTTTCAGTTTATTTCCTTGTATGAGAGAAAAAAAAATTAATGATATATTATAACATGGACCACAAGGGAGAAAATATTCAGTCATATTATTTTTTTTTCACTGACATACCAAAGAGATATTTTTTATAGTTAACAAAAATTCTATAATTAATGGTGAAAAAATATTCAGTTATATTATTTATCCATTTCACTGACATAGAGATTATTTTTTTATAATTCTCTTTGCCTACAGCTTTTTTAACCCATTAACTTGAAATGCTGTATTATTTGAATTAGACATATTAGGATTATATAATATTATAATCATTATTACTAAATATTAATATTATATGATCATTAATATTATTACTATTTACTTTTTTATTTTATTTCTCAGCACTACACTTACAATTGAGAATCGACTTGTTCATGTGGCTTACCAACAAGAGTATTCAGACATCTTGCTTTTTGCAATGCCAGCATCTCAGTAAAGAAATTTTCTTCTCTTTTTAGTTTTTTTTTTTTATGAGACGACCAAAGTAGCAACATAGTTATACCCTTCTTTATTTGTAACAAATTTGATTGTTTGAATGTACTTCTAAAGCTCAAAAAAGAAACCAGAGGTTTAATTTAAAACAATCCATTGTAGCAAAAAAATATTCTAAATATAAAGAACTAAAAGAAAATAGTGGAAAGAAATTGTAATTTAAAATTTTAAAAGGCAAACTTGATAACAAAAATTCATTTTTATTAAAGACATTCAGATTGTTTATATCAAAACAGGTGTTAATAATTAATGTTTTATTAACAAACTTAGAGATTTTCATTATACTTTTTTTTTTTAAATATGGCACATTAATATGATTTCTTGTTTTTGCTTGTCTCTATTGTTTAGTGTTTCGGTTCATCAGCTGAATGTATTGCTGTCAGACTTTGCCAGACTGCTGCGAGTTTTGTTTGGTTCCATTGAGTCTGCTTTTAACAAGGGTAGTCACTCTGGGCTTATAGACAACATTCTGAGCTATCTATTTCACCAGGTGTTACAAATGTCACCTGTAAGTTCCACATCACCAACATCATCAGTCTTGAAAGAGAAAGTTAGCGCAGCATCTGAGTGTTTACCATTTGTCAGATTTTCTCAGCATATCCCCTCGTTGAATTTACCTGAAGAGCTCATGGTAAGCTCTGTTTTTTTAGATGCTTTTCATTGTTTTTTTTTTTTTTAAATAATGCTTTTTATTATAAGATTTGTGTTATCTTTTTTGAAGTTGAATTTAAATATTTAATCTGTAATGAAAAGTTAATGATGTTACTAAAAATTAAAAAATATGATATTTACAGGTGGAAGTTGATCAAACATTAAGCAAGTTTTCTTCATCAAACTTTGCTAATATGGTAGGCATTAATCATTTCCCTTTCATAATTAGATTCAGCTAAGATGAATTCCTTTTAGTGATTTTGACTAGGTTATCATATATTTTTAACAGTTCATCGTTTTATTTATTGCAAGAAAACTAATATGGACTACAAACTAACAATGGCTTTACAAATAAAAAAGGAAGAAATGGATGCAACATGGCTAATGAATTTAAAATTAGACTTACGGTTGATAATAAATGCCTGATATACTTACAATTTTTAGGCAAAAAATGTATGAGCTTTTTTGTTTGTTCCTTTTTTTTCTTAGGATCACTTTTAATCTTACTTTCTTTAAGACATTTAAAACTGCTTGCTGAAAAAAAATGAAGAAGAAGAGCTAATTAGTTTCTGTTAATATTAGTTTTTTAGCACACTTAGTTATAGCAATAAAAATATTTTTCTATACATATTTGCATAACATATTTATGTCAAATTTATTGAAATACCTGTAAACTGGTTAAACATTTTTGTTAAGCCAATGTAATGTGTCTTTATTTCAAAAGCCTTATTACTTTTTTTTTTTTTTTTTTTTTTTACATTTTTTTTATTTTGTACACCCTTTGTATCTTATTGATTACACCATTCTTTCCACAAGTCTGAAAGCTTCTATGGCTGTCGAAGAAAGTATCACATACTCGGGTCATGCTTCTACTACTCTGGTCAACTGGTTGGTAGCCAGCTGTCCCCTCAGGACCTGAAAGACATTCACATTTATCTCCAGCACCATGGACTCCTTGAGCTGACTGCTCGCTGCAGTATCGCCCAGCTAGTGGTGTGGCAGGAAGTCCACCCAACTAGACTCTGCCATGACGTATCTGACATAAATAACAGCTTCGGCTATTCTGAGCCAAATGCCAGGTGGTGGCAACTAATTGTTGGACTGGTAAGTATTCTGCCTATTATTATTTTTTAATCAAGAAAATTTAAAAAGGTTAATCTCTTTTTTTTATCACTTCAACAAAATTAAGATAAATCACCCAGATTATTTTTATTATTATTAAATTGATTATTAAAAAAAAAAAATTTTGTTACAGAAATATGGTCTTTTTTGTTGTCTTCTGGAAACTGCTAGTCTTCCCATCAAGTAAGTCACATTTTATTTTCCATGGTTGCTATTTTTTGTCTTTTGTTTTAACACTGTTTCATTTTTTGCATATTCTTCATATAGACAGACCTATTGTCTAAGCATACTCAAGTTCTCATGATCCTTTATTAAAATATTAATCATTTTATGAAAATAGTTCTAAACATTCATCTTTTATAGAAGAAATTAAGAATCCTTTGTTACTAAAATATAGAAAAAGGTAAAAAAATTCTGTAGCCTCGAATGAAACCAACACTAATGCTAGCCAGTGTGTGCTTTTATTTTCATAGACGTGTTTGTAAATTTCAATCAAAGTTTTGAAAAAATTGTTTCTTGCAGAAAGTTATCCTCTTTGTGTCCTGATGTATTTTACATTGACCAGGCTAAAGCTTGTCTGCTACAGCTCCAGACACCTCAGTTACTTTCAGTACTTAACATCAGGTACAGTAAAAGCAAACTCCGAAAGTAAAGCATTAAGAATGAATTAACATTTATTTCATTTAGAAGTAAATTATGAAATAAGTTTTCATCGAAATTAAAAAGAATCAACACATGATTAAAATCAATTAAAATAAAAAAAAAAAAAATAATTAAAGGTGAATTATGTCAAAAGGAATCAAATTTGTAATTAATTTTTTTTTAAAGAGTCAGTAAAGAATGTCAGTCTGCCCTAACCAAGTCAGACTATTGCGCCACTTACATCAAGACCAACTGTGAGAAAACTACACAGCTATTTGGTGAAAGTTTTAAGCAGAAATCTAGTACCAGCAACTCACTTGTGGCTGCACTGCAGTCAGACTGGAAGAAATTCTCATTGCGACCGAATGTGCCAGGTACCCCTGGAAATTTGTACCAGGTAATTAAATATTACATTCCTCTTTTTCATAAATAGCCTTTGGAAGGCAACGCTATGTATAGTGCCCTTTCTCTTGAATAAATTAAATTTAACCTGTATCCCTTATAACATATGTGGAAAAAAAACAACTAAGCTTTACTCTGTACTTGACTACTTAAGGGGAAACAACTCAGCATCTGATACTAGTTTTTTTGAAGGAGTTATAGACCTTTATGAACCTTAGGAATACGCTTACCTTTTTTTTTTAATTTTTATGTGAAGAATTAAATTGCCATGAGAAGGGAGATAATTTCTTTTCAAGCCACCTGTGTCAACATGACACTTCAAGCTGTTTACCCCACTTGAACAATCTATGTAACAGTTCTTATCTCTTTGATAATAATTCACCATCTACCATTGTTAGATTCACTTCTCAAGTACCTGCACCACCCCCCCTCCCTTTTTTTTTTTTACACAGTAGCTTTTTAAACTCTTGTCTGTTATTGACAAAAACTTTCAGCTTTGACGCAACAAAGACCAATGAGATTGATAGCATCTGTGTGTGTACGCAGTGATTCAACATCGCTCTCATCTCCCATTCGAATGTATAGTGTTTTATAAGTTTTTTTTATTCACACTTGTCTATGTTTACAGAACCCTGAGAGTGGCAAGCTGTACCCAGCCTCGCAGTGTAGTGTTGGTAATGCTGGATCACTTGAGCTGCCCATACCAACTTCCCTGTCAACCTTACCTTGCAGGTAAGTTATCTGGCCCCCCCTCCCAACTTCTGAATAGATTCTCAAACTGTAGACATTATAAGCAAAATTAAATATTTTTAAAAAAGTAGAAACCTACAGCCAAATGTAGGATTTTAAATATTTAAAAAAAAGTTGAAACCAAATGTAGGATTTTAAATATTTAAAAAAAAAAGTAGAAACCAAATGTAGGATTTAAAAATCAAAATCAATATAAAAATTTGGATGCTTCAAGATTCATTATTTTATAATCATACATTAAAAATATCAAATATAAGTGTGCTCATTTAATCATGTATTATTGTCATTGAAAACAATGAAATGAGCTGAATACCATAACTGTAAAAAATAACATATGCAGGTTTTTTTTTTTACCAAAGGGTACCCAGTATTACAGAAGTAAAAAGGGGTTACAAAATTGTCAAAAGTTTGGGAAACACTCATATAGAAGATGCTAACAAAATATTTTGTTTTATTATAGGATCTCGGCTACAAGCCCCTCCATTTATCAGTACTGCTACTTAGATGGACTTGAAGGGAAAATGATTGTTGGTTCTGATGTGGACTCACCAGGAATCTTCCAGTCCCAAATTGTTAACAGTTTTTACCTTTGCTGCAGGCAGATTCATGATTTTTTCCAAGACATGGGAGATAAATGGGTTAGTGGCATTGTTTGTTTTTGGAATGTAAATGTATTCACTTATAAGAGGACATGGTTCTATGATTTTGGACCAGATTTTGTCAATGATGGAAAGCGGTATTATTTAAGTGGATATTTTGACCAACTCAAAAAAGCCAGCTCATAAAACAACCTAATTCAATGAAAAAAAAAAAAAATTTTTTTCCGTTTTGAAATCTTAATCCTTTTACAACATAAAGTTATTTCATTACAAAAATAGTTCTACTTTAAAAAATCAAGTAACATACCAATAATTTGGACAAACAATAAATAAAAATAGATAGCTATTGTAATTTTTAATAATTGTATGATATTTTAATCAAAGAAATGGTCTCACACTTGTCATATTCATAGGCAACTATAAAAAAAACAAAAAGCAAATATAAAACATTTATCTTCAAATGAACATTCAAATGAAAGTGCATTTTAATCTCTTTTACTATAAATATTTAACAACCATTTGATTTCTTTCATAAAATAATTTTTTTATTTAAAGGCCAGAAGATCAGAATGTTTCTTTCTCATTTAAATAAAAATGCATCAATAAATGTTTCCGTCATATTTTTTACTCTTCTTCTCTTTGTTTTCAAACTGATTTGAAATTTCATTCACTATAATATTTTTAAATTCAGCAGCAAAGTCATCTACCAGCTGATGATCTAGAAAATTATGAAATGGTAAAATCTGATTGCAATCTTAGAGGAATGAAAGAGCATGGTGTTTTATTGACTTTTAACCCCAACAACAAAGAAGACGGACACAGGGTTAATCAAGTTCTTGAATATTGGGTAGTCGGGTAAGTTGATGTCTTGAATGAATTCAAGACTATCTGTCATAGAATGGAAATAGAAAATTACATGTAGGAAGTGGATCAAAAATTTGAAAAACAAAACATTATCTACAGATTTTATTTGTTGCTTTTTATATTTATTTTTCAGACGTAAACTCAAGAGACCTAGTTCAAGAGAAATGTTTGTTTGTTTTCATGCCTCAACCTCACAGTGTATTATTGATCTTGCATTCAAGGTTTTCTGAAGTTGAATATAAAATATTGCTAGAGATTTGTAAAAGGAAAAAAAATACATGTTTTAAATTTTTTTCTGTTATGCTAGCCTGTACATATCTTTAAAAAACTTGTTTAGAATGTAAATAGCTTTGTTACTTTAATGTTAAAATTTTGTAATGGTTTGTATTTTTAACAAATGTAAATTATGATTATTTTATCAAAATATTCCAGATGTATTTATTTATGTTTGAAGCAAAAATGATTAATGCTATAAAAAGTCTTCCAAATACCATGGTTATAGAACTTTGCATGTACTGAAATTAATGATGTTATACTATGATGCCATTTGACTGTCTTTGAAGAATTGAACAAATAACAACATACACGTACAGTGGAACCTTGGGCTATGAATGCCCCAGTTCATAACTTTTCAGGTTGCAAATAATAGTGCCTCGGGTTAGAAACTAATGCCAGACAGAGAGAGAGATCAAGGTTTAATCTTGAATACAGAAATATGCATACAGTACCAATGAAGGCCATACCTTACATTAATATAGGAGCAGTTGTACTATGATGAGGAGCCAGTGACTGTTTCAAGACTGCTAAGATTAAAGAAATTTGTTGCATGTGGACAGACATCGAAGATTTCATTGTGAACCATCATCCAAACAAACTTGTTGATAACAGTAAAGAAACCTGATGAACAGTAAAACATTGGTCCACTTCCAAAAGGTATTTCAGCAAAGGACATGACATATTTCCCTTGACAGTTTGTTGGTGCAGAAATATTTGCACTCACCTGCCAAAATACAGCTACAAGAAACTCCTGAAACAAATGATTCATAATTGCAAAAAAAGTAACAAATTTCCCGAATTTTAGTTTATTTGGTTGTTTTCTTTCTCTTTATTTAAAACGTAAACTATACATATTTTTTTTCGTTTTGTCAAGGAAATGTCCTAATGCTTATAAAAAAGATTCTTTCATAGAGAAACAGATTGTGTTTATTGAATTGATTTTATTCTATGTGCTACAACTGTTTCAAGTTACAAATTAAGTTCGTAATGCCCAGGTACTATCATAATTCTAAACCTCTCCCACGAGATTATATTTGCCATTCTTTTGAAAAACATAACTTGAAATGTGATAACTTTATTTTCCTTTTCACCTAAAAAGCCTCAACTAAAATTTTCATTATTTTGTCGGCTATTTCCATTTATCTGTCACATTTTCTTTCACATCAGTGTTTCATATATCTGTGTAAATTGTAACATTGTTGTTTTCTATACATGACAGCAGCAGTGCTAGTATCTCACTGTTTAGATTAGCTTTCAGTCAGTTTAGAAACATGTAGTAGAAAACTTCACGACTTGAGCTTAATTCATGGCTTACAAAGATGAAACGTAATTATTTATTTATATGCTAGATTTAAGTTTGAACTTTTTTTAACAGAACTTTGACAGTGTTTCACCATTAGAATAGCTTTAAAGACTACTATAGCACTTAAGCTGTATGCTAAAAAATTAAACTTTTTTGAAATTTTCAAAACCATTTTCAATAAAGAGTAAAATAGTAAGTACTTTTAGTCAAAATCTCATTTATTTAATTTTACCAAATCTACAAAAAGTTTTTATAATATTAATGCTTTAAACTTAAAGCAACAAAAGAAAAGAATGATAAACATATTTTTTTGTTGATAAATGAAAATGTATGATTACTTTAGAATATTCGCTTCATTTCAACTATGTTTCAATTTTGTCTATACTTACGGCTTAAAGTAAACAGTTTATAAAAAAATGAGTTCAGAGTTCAGGAGGGTATATTTTGTTTCTAGATCATTCTTTCATGATAGAAATCGATACCACAAACATTAAATAAATAAACTTGTCATCAGAATCTAGTCTTGTAAATAATTCATAACTTTCGCAACTGTAAACATTCTATATATATAGAAGTTGTGACTACCTCAGAATGTTTTTATTTTAAATTTTGTATTTTTAATATGTCTGCGATGGTTATAGAATAAATGGAATATATAATTTTTTTTACATCTGATGTAATAGAGTATGGTGTTGAAATGAATTAACATTTGTAGAGTCTACAGGAAGAAGGGCATAGTCACAAAATATTTCAATGGAGCAAACTAAATTTTTTACATGGTGCTCTATTTATCATTGGTTTTACGAATTTCACTAGATTGTTCAGATAATAGTTTATATCAATTATTATTACATGTATTATGTTGAAATATAGAAAAGTTTACATCAAGGCATAGGAGATTTAACTAAATTTTTATTCATTTTGTGATTATGTCCAGTTCAATTCATGGACTCCTCATTTGCATAATGTCATGTTAATTTAGTATGCAATGACTGTTGTCTTGGTCATAACGATATTGTTTTAGAATGTATTTATTAAAATAAATAAATTGAAATTCATTAATAAAAAGCTAAATTCTCTTAACCTTTTTTATTTTCATTTATAAATTTTTCAATCAAATTAGGCAGATGATGTCAGTGATAATTGAATATCGGTTCATATGTTGATCATACATCAGTTTTTCTAGATTTTTATGCTGTTTGTTTAAAAATACATCCCAGTTTATTTTTTTGAATTTGTATGATCTCTATTTAAAATTATTTAATCTGAAGCTAAAATTATAAATATAAAAAAAAAATATTAATTTTATTTAACAAATTTACGATGTTGAACTAGAAGGGGAAAAAAAGGATGAAAATAAAGCATAAAATTCGGGTATCAGAATAATTTTTATTCATTGTTTTTTATTTGGATACAAGAGCACTTGCATTAACAGTACAAAGGTAGTTAACAATTATATATGGAAATCTCATTTATTTGTGTAATGCAATATGTTTGTTTAGATTGTATAACAAAATATATGTATCTTACCACAAATTAGTTCAACTGGAATTGGGGGGGGGGGGGGGGGTTAATAAAATTACAAGGAAACATTTATCGAAATGAACCTAACGTAAATCCAATTGACATTTTTGGTACAAAGCTATTCAAAAACACCAAATATATTAAGACAATGAATTTCGTATTCATTTCAAATGTACACTTGTTCTTAAAAAAACAAATTTGATGCCTGTAAAATTCTAATATGAATAACCAAGTGATTGATACAAAACAAAAAATTCCAAAGAAAAATTAAATGTATATGCCATGGGATTCAGATTGTGATCAGTAAATTCAATTTCATTTATATTTTTGCTATGTCTTTGGTCCTCTACATCGCATAATTCAATATATAAAGAGTAATATATCAACCATGACTACAATTTACACAAAATTTTAATCAGTGAACTTACTGCTGTAACAGTATGTACATATTATGTAACTTTGATGTTTCACTAATGTAAATAATGTCTGACCACAACAGACAAACATTTATGCCAAAAAAAAAAATAGCTTCAAATGAAGTGAAAAAAAAACACAGACTAGACAGCAATTAAAAATTTTTGAAGTTTGACTGAAAATGGTGCAAAATATTTTGCATTACAAAAAAAATGCATGCGATCTTAAAGGAGGTTAACAATCATTATGTATTTCAAAGTATTCAATTTCAAAGTATTCAGTACTTCTTTTACAGAACCAGTCCACAAGTACAACTATTTTAAAAAAATCTGAAACACGCAATTAGAGAAGTTAATCTTTGAAAGAACTAATGATGACCAATGAGCAGCATTAACAAAATGAAAACTTTAAAACAAATAACTTTACAAAAAAAAGCAAAACTTTCATCATATTTTGTTAATGCTGCCGTATTCAAGTGATAGCAGAATAAGTTTTTGGGGTACACACAAATATTACAAAAAACAATGAATATCTCAAATTTATACAGGACACGTTCTGTATAAAAAAAAAGTTTTTTGACTTAGTTTAATCTGACTCTCATAAAGTGGAATTAACACACTGTTAAAAATATTTGTAAATAGGCGAAGAGAGTATATGTTAAAAAATGTAAACGTAACAATAAAACACTTTAATTATTAAGTAGGGTTCAGGGGTGAACCACTCTCATGTACAAAATAAACATATCTCCTTTATAAATTAAATAAATTGTAAATTTCACAATCAATTCATCTGTATACAATATATGTGGAAATCTTTACAAATATGTCAATATACAAATATTATATACAAGGCTGAATAACACAAGGTGGCTAGGCAGCTGCCAACTTGACCCAGGAACACAGAAAATTCCCCGGGGTGCTTGGTCATCTATGTGTACAACAAGAATGGTGGGAAAAAAATCAACGATTCTGACTTTTTTTCTTCTTTTAAGTTTAACAGTGTTTTAGTGGTATTACACTGTCATCATCTGCTGAAACGGCAGCAAAACTTTATGTCAGCACGTCTACCTCATTTCAGGAAAAGAAACGATAATAATGGGCAACATGCAGCAAACCTTCCTTTCAGTATCTTATCACAATGCGTATAAAAAACTCCACTACAGTCTATCAGTGGAAAATTTATTGGTGGGGAGTTGATTCAGAACCCCTGCGAGCCTAGAAGAATGAAATGTCGGCAGCACATTCAGGTTGTTAGGGGCTTTCATGTCACCTCCTAGTGGAGGGGCGAAGTCCTGAAAGTCTTCAGGGTCGATATGTGGAGCCACGTAAGGTCGGTTCTCATGCTTGTTTAGAGCCAGCTGACGGAGGTTGTCTGCTTGGGCTGAACCCAGCTCCGATACCAAGGAAGTCAGACGGCTGGTTGGGTTTTGGAGCAGATAGTATGGCGTATCTACCTCAGCAATTTTCCCTTCTGAAAAAATCTGTTTTGGAAATTAAAAAAAAAAAAAATTTATCGTTAGTTGAATGGTAATAAAGTTTTCAGTATAGTGCAGATATGAATAAAAATTTGATTTTTTTAAAATGCAAAATTAGATTCAATATTTAAAGATGTCTGGCTGTACTTTTCTATTGTTTTTCCTCATTTTCAGAGGTTTTTTTTTTTTTACGCAATCGCTCAACTGTTAAAGTAACAGTGACAAGAAAAACTTTGGGAGTAAATAAACAAAGAAATCTTTGCCTTTCAAGATATAAATCTTAAAAATACAAAAATGTTTTACTTTTATTTCCATTCTTTTGTTGCTAAAATTGTTTAACCATCAGATTTTTTTTTTGGTTTATCAAATCATACATTTAATGTTTGTGCTAGTACGTTTAGGGACAAGAGGGCAGTGCGATAGAGCGCTCGAATGAAAACTGGAAGCCTGGTCTTTACTCATGTCCCAAAGACCACCCAAATTAAAAATGGGAACCCGGTTTAGAAAAGTTAAAGACGGTTTGCATTGTACTAGCCACAAAAATCACATAGAATGGTGGAGGATACAGAAAAAGATAAGCTCTACTTCATCTAGTCCAGATGGTTTGTATAGGCCTGAAATGGAAATTTTAACTTACTTTTACAAACAGGTTTAATAATGACAGGCCCTAACGTTGTTTTTTTTCTCTAAATCAAAATACAGTCGATTCCGCTTAATTGGGACACATCGGGACCAAGGCTTTTTGTCCCAATTAAGCGGCTGTCCCAATTAAACATACAAATTTACTATTGGCTTCTTGGTTTGGTTTCTTTGAGATTTGTCTCAAATAAGTGGCTGTCCCAATTAAGAGGAATCCACTGTATAAGAAAACATAAATGAAACTCTAGATTACAAAATGGGTTTACCATGATTCTGTCTGTATGAATGATGGTGTCAGGCAGATGTGCTATATGTAAAACCGTGCTCGTAGGAAACCTAGTCCGCAGCAGACTTTGAATCAAGGTATTGCACCTAAACACACAAAAATAGAAAATTGGTCTAAAACACATTTACTTTTATTTCTTTAATTTTACGCCAGGAAAAAAAACAGGGAAACCTACATGATATCCAGACTAGAGCTTGGCTCTTCATAAATAACAATTTTGGCTAGTTGCAACATGGCGGCTGCCAGCCTCAGCAGTTGTCTCTGGCCAACACTCATACCATCTGCCAGAATGGATATATCTGTAGACAGTTTGTTGTTCAGTGACAGGACTAGTGTGGATAGGTGAACCTTGTGAGAAACAAAAATAAATCAAAATCAATGAGAAAATGTTACAGACAATGTACTAATAAATTTTATCTTTTGATTATATATTCCCTAAGAATCTCAAGGAACAAAAAAAGTCAAAGTCTTTGAATTACAAGTTGCTGGAGAGTGTTGAATTCTAACCTCTAACCCAATATTTACAAATCCACCAAATTAGTTCATTATAACACTGCCAGACTGACTTGTCTATTTTTACTGACCTCTTCTAGAACTTTCCAAACTTGAGCATCTGTAAATTGCTGCTCTGGATCCAAATTTTCTCGAATGCTTCCGATGAATAATGTCGGGTTCTGCATAAAATAGAACTATAAATGCACCAACACTTATCTTTTTTCTAATCTAAGAATACATTTTCTTTAATTATAAATTTAAAAAAAAAAAAAGAAACACATTTGCAAAGCAACTTAAATGCTTTAACATCTTACAGTATAGAGTTCTGTACAATGCATAAAGCAATTGTTAGAATGAAATATTATTAAGATCCATTCATAACCATCTGATTCGTAAAAGTAAAATAAAGTTCCCTTAGCCCTAAAGGGCCATCGGGGCAGATGAAGTGTAGAATTCATCTGTTTCTATAACCTTGGCATATGAAGGGATTGTGTGGTTAGCACAACGCCCAGCCGCCTTTACTTCCCCAACTTAAAGTCAGGTACCCATTTAAAGCTGGGTGGACTTGTGGGACGACTTTGAAACAAATTTCACCTGGAAAAATTCCCATGGTTCACACCGAGGATCGAACCCAGGACTAGACCACTCAGCCGCGCCATAGAACTGATGATGGCTGGCTTAGAATTGTTATGGCTGGCTAGCCGGCTTAAGCCGTGGCTTAGGAAAATACCTAGCACCCCTGTTGAAAGCCGGATCCCAACGATCACACTGGGTATCACCGATATACTTTTACTAGTCATACAAACAACAATTTTGAAATAAATAAATAATACTTTTTAATTTATTGTATATAAACAGTGAATATAAAGATTTATTTTAAAAATAATAAAAAAATAATAAAAATTTTAATTAAATTAAGAACCAATTTTTAAAAAAATGTAAAAATACAAAAATGAGTTAGATTTCAAGTGTTATTATATTATGCTACTTGCAAAATTTTTCTTGAAGCATCCTAGCTGAATAATATACTCGTCATAATTGATTATCATAGTCAATTAAATTCACGTGTGCTGGAGAGTTTCATTAAGAAATATTGGCATGATATTCATATGAACACTCCATCCTGGCCTGAGAGACATACCATGATCTACGGGGGATAGATCATTGGGGTTCTCTAGTCAGGAAAAAAAAAACTTCTTTCTTGCGAGGGTGGTGGTACTGTGGTCAATGAGGACTATCCGACATCGCAGTATTCACAGCTGGCGGTGGTGACGGATGTGGTCGACACATAACACCCTTCCACTCTGTCCCACTCAAGCACACCTGCGCAGCCTGCCATTTCGGGCTGAGAATACAGGCACACTACACCCTCCCCTCTGTCCGAGTGGCAGGAAAAACCCCTCGCCTTGCCATTCTGGCCGATTAGCAGTACACGCACCCTGCTGGTCTGGCCAGTTTTGGGCAAGGAATAAAACCCATCTTTCTGCCATCCCGGCAGATGATAGCGGGCACACTCACCCCGCCGCTCTGTAGGGATGGCAGATGTGCATCAGCGCCGCCAACAGTGCTGGTGTGGTAGGCACACTACACCCTACCATGCTGGCAATGGCGGCGTAAAAAAAAAAGATTAAAATTAGTATAAAAAAAATGTTTTATATGATTTTTGGATGCGATTTTCGTAATCGCTTCAAAATGACATGAATTAGCAATTCCGAATCTCCCACGACTTAGAAAAGTTTTGGTAGCTTGGCTTAACATTTTTTGTGGCGGCTTACAGCTTACAGGCTTCGTGGCGGCTTATGGCGGCTTAAGATGGCGGCTGAGGGGTTCTACCCAGGACTCTCAGGTCGACAGTCGAGTATCTACAACACTCGGCCATTTGTCCCACTAAAGGTGTAACTAGGTCAAGAAATATTATTCATTTAAAAAAAAAATCCATTCATAACCGTCTGATTCGTGAAGGTGTTACTAGGTCAAGACAAATACTGATAGTAAACAATATAAAAAAGCCAAGATTTCCAAACTTCCAGGATGTTTATCTAGCACACGACCAGATTAAAATGACCTGCTCACCTGTGAAATGTACATGACTTTGTCCCTCAGTTTATTCTTTGGTAAGGTCAGGGTATCCACGCCATCAATTCTTACCACACCTACATAGTCAGTCAAACGGAACAGCATGGACAGGAAAGCTCTTTGTTCAGATGCTGTACAGAATATCATCCCCATCTGAAAATGTACAGTGTTAATGTCTAATGCTAACACGCAAAGATTTGTGTAAGAAACATGAACATTCATCTTTTATTAATTAACTAAAAGTCCTTTGCTAATTTAGGAATTAAAACCAAAACAAATTTTTAGCCAGGACTTTTTCTATAAAAAATCTCTAAAATGTAAATTCATTTTTGTGAGAAAAATTATTGCTGACGCATCATTTTTAAAATCTTTAATTAAATG
Organism: Bulinus truncatus; assembly: GCA_021962125.1. NCBI lineage: Eukaryota > Metazoa > Mollusca > Gastropoda > Planorbidae > Bulinus > Bulinus truncatus. Next base: position 2,539,671 of record JAGDYQ010000048.1, on the reverse strand, counting down.
AGATTTATTTTTGTTTCCACAACTTACTTTTTCCTGAGCCCTGATGCAGCACCAAATATTTCTTAAAAGATTTCCTCCCTTCGCTGGTGCTCCGTTGGCTGGTGGTACACTGACGCCCTCACAGGTTATTATTCCGTACCTGGGCCAGCCAGTGGGTGTTGGTGTATCAATGTCCGTGATGAGAGGAACCTCTGGACAGAGTTGATAGTATTGCAGCAAGTGTGACACAGATCTCATCTGAGAGACAAAAATATGTTTAAAATGTCACCAGATTTAGATTTGAGTAGGGTTTATTTTAATCTGTAAAGGAAGGTCCACAGCTACATAAGAGTTAAGAGGTTGCCATCTATGACATGTTTTGGACAGAGGAAGCATGGTGGGGTCCACCTATCTCTAGGTTAAGACTATAGATAAGTAAGGAATCAAGCCTGAGACGCTGTAAGGTCCTTGCACTAACTGTTAAACTACTGAGGCAATTGTTTTTGAAATCTATTGAATGTTTGTGCTAAATTACATTAACAGGATGAGTAAATATTATTTGTTAGAACTTCAAAATGGTGCCCACACAGGAACATCTATTAAGAGAAAATATTTATCTTACGATAAAGATTTTTTTTTATACATTATATTTAATAAAAATTGTAAAAAAAAAAAGGAATCCAGTTTATTAACTGATGCCAACCTTAAAATGAACAGCTGCAGATTTTCTCAACACAGGCTGATTAACGTTGGTTAGATTTAGAGAGTAGTACAGGGACAGAGCCACAAGTGATGCAGGAAGTTCCCAGCCTGTGCGAATTTTAATAAAATACATTTATGCAATTGTGTTTTTTTTTTAATCATGTAATTCATAAAGTACGCTCAAAACTAAGATGTTAACTCTAAAAATAAAAAAAGTAACTATGCAAAAAATAAAAAAAATGCTTATACTTAAATAATTTTAAAAAAACAAAAAACAATGACAAGTACCTTGCAGTTCAACGACGAGAAAAGATGCAACCACCACACCAGTGACTAAGGCCAACCCAATTAGGTCAACTCTTATACCAAACCACCTGTACAAACAAAGGAAAATTTAACTTTTATTCTATTTACTAATCAGGTCATTATTGTGCATACACAGATATAAACTTTACATTTAAGACAATCAGAAACATACACAGAACAACCGAGTTACTAGTTTAGTGGATTCAATATCCATTATACAATGAGTTCTTAATACCGTATAGAAAGTGTGAAGGTTTATTAAAATATAAGGTCCATGTAAAGATGACATAATAAATCTCTCCACAAATGAGGTCTCACTGAGGAGGAGATATAAACTTTTCAAAGTGTAATAGACTCATAACTTCTGTAGTGCCTTTCTACATTTGTGTTAAGTTGATTTAGGATCAGAAGATAAGTCAGGGAAGATTTTTTTCTCCATTTATCAGAGTAGAAATATTTAAAAACTACTTTGGTTTAAAAAAAAAAGCTAATTAAGAATTCATACTTTAGATAATACTAATGTATGCAGAAAAAAACTTAAAATTTGTTTTGAATTTTGCCTCCAACTTGTTTATTAACATTTTAAGAAATAATTATGATTTTGCTTCCTTGTGACTGAAATCTGACCTGTTTGCAGCTAAATGAAGATAGCAGGCAGCTGTGCTCCTGTCTTGGTAGATGTCAAACTTGTGTAGAAATCTTTGCTCAACATTCAAAGACCTGAGTGTCTGGATTCCTTCCATACTGCTCACAACATGAGCCCCAACAGCACATTTAGCTGGATTACAGAACAACAAAGTTTTTAGGAATTTTTTTTTTTTAAATTATCATCACCGACAAATTATATCAACTGTTTAAACAAATCATAATAGATCCTTCAATCTGAGTGATTTGTATGATTCATTAAAAAAATACTGGCAAAGAAATGTTACTGCTTACATGGGAATGATGCAAAAAAAATTACTACATTATGATACAAACTTAGAATATACTTAGAATGAACAATTTATGTATACAGACTTAGAATATAGTTAGAATGAACAATTTGTGTATACAGACTTAGAATATAGTTAGAATGAACAATTTATGTATACAGACTTAGAATATAGCTAGAATGAACAATTTATGTATACAGACTTAGAATATAGTTAGAATGAACAATTTATGTATACAGACTTAGAATATAGTTAGAATGAACAATTTGTGTATACAGACTTAGAATATAGTTAGAATGAACAATTTATGTATACAGACTTAGAATATAGCTAGAATGAACAATTTATGTATACAGACTTAGAATATAGTTAGAATGAACAATTTGTGTATACAGACTTAGAAAATAGTTAGAATGAACAATTTATATACGGGGGGTTTCAGCTTACATGCCAGCTCAATACGTTCAACATCTTTCGTTGCCTTGTGAAACCTTCTCACAGCCCACAAAAAGAGAAAAAATAATGGAACAATCAAGATGAACAGCCAGTAGTTGACGCAGCCAACAATCAGAGCTGTAGCCAGCAGGACACTCAAAGACTGGGGAAAAAAAACAAACATTATATGTCAATATAGGCTCAGCTCCATCAAACCAAAAGCAATCAAACAAACAAACAAAAAAAATATATTTAGGTAAATTTGACATAAGTAAAATAAAAGACTTCAGTAAAACTTTTGATATGGAATTGTTGCACATGTATATAAATAAGGAGGTTGAGTTTTAAGAAGAATTAAAGGCAGTAGGACGTAAAATTTAAATGTTTCCACTCTCCAAGACTACCGCAGATATTCTGGTTTATAAATCGGACTCATAGTCTGCCACTTTCTTTTTTACCCAAACAACAAGGCATCATTCATATTGCAAATAGCCTGCCCTCAACATCTCCTGCCTTCTGTCAACACTAACCTCTATGAGATCCAAGAGGACAGGTGGCAAAGAATCAACGATTCCCACATCTCGCAAGAAATGGCTCAATACACCACCTGCAATAATATACCAATAATAATTAATTTATGCTCAGACACTCTGCGTTTACTATTACTTAAAAATAAATTTATGCTCAGACATTTACTTAAAATAAGACTAACAATCTTTTTCTTCAAAGATCTGACAAAAATTTATTTTCTTAAATTTCCTATATTCTATGATTCACAAAATGTATTAAATAAACTCTTAAAAATTATTTAGAGATACAAATTACCTCGACTATTGGCATCGAAAAATGACAGAGGTGCTTGCAGCAGAGACCCAACAGCCAAATCATGTAAAAGCCATCCGGCCTTCTGTGCTATGGCATAAAACATGACTGCCTGAAGCAGGCCAAGCAAAATAGTTGCAGCGACGATGCCTATGTAGACAAAGATGTGGTAGTCAAGAGTCGCTGCTGATTTGCCTAATAGAGAATTTTTTGTATAGGTGACTGCACTTGTGTTTTGATAGTTCTCCGACCTTAAAAATATAAAATTAAAAAGTAAACCTTAAAACATTCCAGCAAAAAAAAAAATAATGTACACATAAATTGATTAAGCAGCCTAGTAGATATTGTGAAAACTTCACAAGCACAAAAATGTGTTTACTTTATTTTTCACAAACATTTTGATTGTTCTAGATAAAATAGTTTTAAAAAAAGTTAAAAAAGAAATTGAATAGAGACAATTGGAAGACTGTCTTTTTATTTTCAAACTTAATTCTGTATATTTCTTTTTTTTTTTAAATAACAGTTCTAAAAATACATCTATATAAAAATTATAATTAACCAATACAATTAAACTTACCAGTATGCCAGCCACCATTCGCAGAGTACAAAACCTCCCTTTGAAATAAAAAAACAAAATTTATTAATCAATTCTAAAAATTAAAAAAAAAAAATTTTTTTATCAAGGTACATGTACTATCAGCCTTACTATCATTAACATGTTTGAAATAAATTTTGAGAAAACTGAAATAATTGTAAACCTTTTTCAATTCAATCATTATTACCTGCTCTAAAAGACATGTCAGAACAAAGAAGAAAATCCCGCAGAACCCCCCACCGAGTACAAAGTAGGTGGTGTAAATTGACCTCTTATGAAATGGTCCGCTGTAACTGCTATCTCTATCATTGGATATAAGAGGGTCACCAGATTCCTGCAGAATCGTGGGTAAAATTACAGTGTAAATCTCCATGACATCTTTTTTTTTTTTTTATTTAAATGAATATTTACTATTCATCTATTACATAATATTAAAAATAACCAATACAGTTTTTAGATCTGTATAGCAGCTTTAAAAAGTTAAGACATATAAAGGTAACTGAATACTAAATAAGAATACCTTAAAATCTGCTTGAAGAATGTCAAAAGCTGACCCAGCTGGACTATCTTTACCTCCAGCTGTCAGAGGGTTGGTAGACAAGGTCAATGCCAAATTAGCATTGGCTAAATCTTGGATGAGTGGGGATGAGGAATCTGCCAATTTGCTGACTTCCACATTTTTATACGATCTTGAAGTTAGTATTTTATTGATATTTACACCACCTTCTAGGAGTTCGTTATAACTTCCTATGTGGTGAACTCGACACTGAGAATGAAATAATAATGAAGTATTAACAGGTTGGTAATAGTTTAAAATTATTATTATATAGTAAATTTAGTTGCTAAATTTCAGTAGTATAATGTTTCCATTTTTTAAATATTTTCATAGGTGTGTAATTGATGGTTCACTTGTTTGACAGATGTTTACATTTTTAACTCTCAAATAAATTATATTTAAAGAAACTAAATACTGATTGAAATAGAATTTTCAGAAAATTAGATATCTAAAATGTCCCTTATTGAAAATCACCTTCCATAAGTAGCAGAGTAAAATTGTTCACTAGTGATATATCCAACCTGTGTGGCAGGTTCATTAACCTAGATGAATTATTTTATACAATAGTATTTAACTGCTATATGTTTAGTTCAAACAATTTATTTTCTCAAAGGATCATCGATATGGTTGGATAAGGTTAAGCAGAGGCAATATAGCAGAGCCCATCCATCTTCAAACTAGACACAGTTTTCTAAACAAATAAATATTTAAAGCTACTAATGAGAATCGAACATGGATATCTGGTAGAGGTGGGTGCACTTACTTTAATCTTTGTTTAATTAGTCTCTGTCATCTCATACAACGCCCAACAACGAACCAAGCAACATGGATATTAATGAATGATTGTATCATTTCTATGCAACGTTACCTGAGACATTAAAATAACTTTATGGGCCACCTGGGTATGCTGTGTATTGTCTGTGATCACCAGCCGAGTTTTTGATCGTAACAACCCACATATACATCTGAAATGCATTAAATGTCATAGAAAGTTGAATCTTAAAAAAAAACAACTTTTCAAGCTACATGTTTTAAAGTTTATAAGTACTGCTTTTCAAAAATGCTATGGTTTGGCTAAGGATTTTTATTCATTCTAATCAATTTTACTTATACAAGGAGTACAAATAAGTACTTTATTACAACTTACTTTTTAAAAATCTGCATGGCAGACTTAGCATCCATTCCTTTTAGTATGTCATCAATAAGATAAATATCACAGTTTTGATAAACAGCTCTATTTCCAAACACAGAGAAAAAAAAGTCACATTTCCAGTTGTATATTTCATAACTGTAAAATACCATGGTTGTCTATCAGGCATTATGATTCCTAACCGAAGATTAATTAAATACCTACCTGGCTAAGGTTATTTTGGCTTGAATGCTGGGGTCTAACGCAAGACCTCGTTCTCCAACAACAGTTTGATCTCTCAATGGAAATGAATCAATAACCTAGACATAGATTTTTAAAACATATTGACTTATACAGATAAAAAGGTTTAAGGCGAATGAAATGTTCAACATAAATAATGATTCATTCACTGACCAATATGTAGAAATATCACGGCACACAAATATCTCAAAAGAACATCTCTTCTGTTTAGCTGAAGGGTTATTTGATGGGCATAAAAAGTTTCAAATATCGTCACAGCATAGAACAACCAACACCCAACCCTCAATCCATGAGACTCACCTGATTCAAGGCACAAGAGTTGAGCACCTGGGTGTATCTCGAGTGGGAAAATTCTGAGCCGAACACAATGTTATCCCTTATGGTTCCAGGACACAACCACGGCCAAGCAGGAACATAACCAAGTTTACCATCATGGAAGACATGACCTTTGTGTCTTTCAAGTTCCCCAAGAACAGCCAGCAAAAGACAGCTCTAAATAACAGACAAAGAAAACTTTCAACACTATTATTAGATTTTAAAAAAAAAATTGTTAAATATCAGACAGTCAGCACATATCAAGCCAAGAAAACTTCCAATGTAAATTTTAAATTAGAAAACATTAAACATCAGATGGTCAGCAATGTACTGAATTTTTATTTTTTTACCTTTCCACTGTCAGGGGGTCCAATGATGCAGTACAACTCATTCTATAAAAAAAAACTATAGCAGATTAATAAGGAGCGTAAAATAAATAAACTTAATAAGGAGTGGAAAATAAATAAACAAAGACATTTTAAAAAAAAGTTTAATAATAATTGTAAATTCAATGATCATTTTACAAAGAAATTATTTTTACCTTTTCTATATCAACGTCTACATTTACCAGGACCATAGGCGCATCAAAATTCTAATTGACAAAAAAAGCAATATTTTAGTAAGTAAAAAAAATATTTGCTTTACATATTAATGGGGGGGGGGTAAAAGAAATAAAAAAATTACAAATTATTATTACCTTTTCTCTGCTAGCAAAATAATTTTTGAACCTAACGACAATATCTTCACCAACAGAAATAGAGGATGGTCGACTAATTAATGACGTCTTCTCGGGCAGAAGTAACACTTTCTGTACAATGAAATAAAACAAAATCTGGAATTTTTTTTTTTTCAATGTAACAGACAATATGGCCCAACAGTGATGATTATTTCTCCAGAGAAGACAAGGCAGACATTACTACCTGGGATGTTATGCAGGGTCATGAATATCATTAAACAACACTGAGAAATTAAGTGCATGTTGTATTTCATAGCAAATTAGCATTTTTAGTAAATCCTCTGATTAGAAATGATTCAGAATTAAGTAGAATATTTACTAAAACTTCCATAAGGACCATCTGAAATGTAGATTTTATATGTTCTGTAGCACAACAGCCCAGTTCCCTTACTTCCAAATTAAAGTCAGGTACCCATTTAAAGCTGGGTGTACTTGGGGGGGGGGGGGGGGGGGACTTGTAACCAACTTTCAAAAGGACTTGGATCGAGGATTAAACCAGGGACCTTCAGGCTGTTAGTTCAGCACTCTACACTGCTCACCCATTCCCCAACCCCTGATATTTACTGAGAGAACTAAAATGCTTCTGAAATGATGGGATATGATAATGAAAAAAAGTTGATTTATATCACATTAAATGCTTCATGAATGGGACAACATTTTCAGTCAAAGGCTTTTTTTAATAGAAAATGTGGAGAATGACAATTACCACTTAAGAGTTCTATTGATTATAGACTGAAGTCTAAAAATTTAAAAGTGTTAATGACAGCATATAAACTAGTATTTTGAACTGCTCACATTACCACTAGTTTATGATTTGTAAATCTTATCCTTTTGCTTTAAATAGCCAGTTTCTCACCTCAACTCTGCCAAGTGTGGTCAGTGTATCTGAGAGAGCCAACATCCCAGCAGGCAACAGTATACTCATGCTGACCCTGAGAGATTCCAGCAATGCCAGGGTTGTAAAAATCTGAGTACCATTGATCTCATGACCCATTACAACCAACAAAACAAAAGTTGCCATAACAACAGCTTTCCCAGATGTTAATGTCATAGAGCTGTTGAAAGCCTGAAGCCTTGAAAGTCTTCTGATTTGGTTTAACTCTGACCTAATTTGAAAAAGAAATTAAATAACTATTCAGAAAGTAAAAAATTATGTATAATCTATTATCTTATAGTAAAACATAACGTGACATAAATTATTCAGCTGTGCTTCTTCTTACTTTCTAGTCCTGCCTATGACACGACTACAAAACTCAGCCCAGTTGGAGGTCTTCATTTCTTCTAGTCCAGACATAATCAGCTGTAGATGTCTAAGTCTTACATTGGTTAGACTGTCCAATTTTCCCCTAAACCAAAATAAATAATAACATTATATAAATATATCTATTTACTGTTTAAGCGTCATAATTATTTAATAAGGGATTTTAGTATAACAATTTTTACATCAAGTCAATTTTGTTACAGCCTACGAGAACAATTTGTGACATTAACTCAATGGGCATTAGGAACACGGTACAACGTATTTCTCCCCATAGCCTACTAGAAATTGAAACTGAGGGCATCTGAAGTCCTAAAACTCTAAAGAAAATTAAAGTCAATGCAATAAATGTTCAAACTATTAAAAAAACAGATATCGAGAAATGATACGAAGATAAAAAAAAACTGTAAATTTGTGAAACTCACACACCTCAGAGTTCTTGATAACCTCCCCATGACAACTTGCACAGGAAACATCAAAAATAAAATAAGCAAACTTGTCACACAGGCCGGCCCTAAATCCAACCAATCCCATAGAAGATAACATGTCACTGCTAGCTGAACTGGTCCAATAAGAATATATGTTGCAGGTAAAACAACCTGAAAGCAGTATTTGTAAAATTTCTTATTGTGTGTTTAATGTTATACATATGTATATAAAATTATTTAAGCTATAGCTTTACAACAATCGAAATATGAATGAAGAGCAAATATGGGACTTCATTGGGTTTTTTTATGTATTTTTTTCACTGAATCTGGTTAAATCAATTATGGTACTGCTCTTTAGAGTGTAGGAAAAACTGGAGAGTTGCTCTCGAAGGTGGGCTACATCTCAGTGGCAAGACAAAAGATTATTAGCGAAATTTAGCCATTCACAAATGAATAAAAGTCTTGTTTTTTCAATAAATGGTAAAAGGACAGAGTATGATGTAAATAGGCAAATTTATTCAGTTTTAGATTCCATGCAATGAGTGGTGAATAAAAAATCCTGGCAGCTTTTTATTTTGAAATAGAAAGTGTGTGGAAATATAAAATTGAAAATGTTAGATATGTATCATTTAATTAAGCTTTAGCCAATTCGATCTTTATGTTGTAAAAAATGAATTTTACATGTAACTAAAGCAGTATAATTATATCATGAAACTAATTATTTTTGTAATAATAAATGTAATTGATTTAGAGAACAATTTAGTATAATGGGAAGCACTAAGAAAAAAGCTCACTAAGAAAACATGTAATTTTTAAGCTAATCTTTTTATGCCTTCTTTAATCTTACAAACCATTTTGAAATTATGTTTAAACTTTAAATTCAAGTACAGTAAAGTAAATATGTTTAATACATTACTAGTAATATTACCAATGGAAACACATCCATCTCTTTTGTTATTAAATTCATGATTGTCTCCATCATTGCAGGCTTCAAGGCAGAGCTGCATAATCTCATTACCTGCGTCATAAAAGCATAAGTCTCAAAAATAAAATAATAGGCTAAGTCATATCTTTTCACAGAATCAGTCATTCAGTGCATGTTGGTATTGATGAGCTTGGGGCAGGTGAAAATTATTATTATGTGGCGAGAAAAGTGTGTAAGCAATAGTTTAAACATGAAAAAATATTCATAATTAACACATAAATATATTCAGACGCTGAGATTTGGCGTAATGAAAAATGGTAAAGCATTTATGAAGCATTTGTTGTGGTAGCAGAACACAACAAGTGATATGAAGAAATCTATTTTAATAGAAAAAAGAATACTCTTTAAACTTGAAATTTCAGAATCGACTTTTTAATAAGTTTTTATGATAGACTTTATATATTCTTATTATATGATCGCTGGTATGTGGCTTGCAAAGAAATTATTTTTAGTCTTCATTCAAAGTCGACTCATCTTTTTTATGAAACTTTGTACTGAGATCTGAATGTGAAAAGTTTTGAAAGAAAGGGCAATAATTAACTTGTTGATGTTTCAAACTTACTTTTCTATAGATGAGTGATGTTGTAGCCACCCTCATGCGGTAACCGTGATGAAAGAAGTTATGGTCTAGGAATATGCTGACTAGATAGATCAAAATAATAAAGGTGATGAGTATGAAGATGTCCGGTCGAGCTATGGACTGATGACGACGGACGTCGCTGCTGATGCTGGACGTTACGTTGTCCGTGCTAATGATGATGTTGCTGCTGCTGCTGCTTGCTGTGGAGGTGTGGGTGGACTGAACTGTGCTGAACTCGAACATGTTTATGAATTTTCCCATCAGAACAGTCTGCACCATTCGCATACATTCCTGGTAGTGGTGTATGGATAGACAGAATTAGTAACTGTTTTGGGCATATAGATGGAGTTAGCAATTGGTGAGGATGTTACTCTAGGGTTGGCAATTGGTGAGGATGTTACTCTAGGGCAGTGGCGTCACTAGGGGGTGAGGGGGGTGCGGACCGCACCGGGTGACACCCTCACAAGGGGTGACACCAAAATGCAAAATATCTAGTTTTAGGCCTATATTCTTATTTTGTAATTTAAAATAATTCAAAGCCGTATTTAATTTTTTTTAATAAATAAAAAATATCTCCGATTATTAACAGCAAATGACTTTATAAGGCTTTGAAAAAAAAATAATGCCAAATATAAAAAAAATATCTCCGATTATTAACAGACGCTGCGTACTTTTTATTATTAATTATTTTAATGAAATTATTGGTATAATTGCACTGACCTATAGATATCAATTATTTATTCTTCTATTGTCGTTGTAAATTTATTTATAAATTTTGCTAAGAATGCTGTATGTCTATGGGGTGTCATGAGAGGGGTGACACCATGAGTTACCGCACCGGGTGACACCAACCCTAGTGACGCCACTGCTCTAGGGTTAGCAATTGGTGTAGACATATAGATATAGTTAGCAAACTAGAGTGGGGTGTAGATAGACAGAGTTAGAAAATGATTTGGATGTACAGATAGAGGTAGCAATTGGTGAGGATGTTACTCTAAGGTTAGCAATTGGTGAGGATGTTACTCTAGGGTTAGCAATTGGTGAGGATGTTACTCTAAGGTTAGCAATTGGTGAGGATGTTACTCTAAGGTTAGCAATTGGTGAGGATGTTACTCTAAGGTTAGCAATTGGTGAGGATATTACTCTAAGGTTAGCAATTGGTGAGGATGCTACTCTAGGGTTAGCAATTGGTGAGGATGTTACTCTAAGGTTAGCAATTGGTGAGGATGTTACTCTAGGGTTAGCAATTGGTGAGGATGTTACTCTAGGGTTAGCAATTGGTGAGGATGTTACTCTAGGGTTAGCAATAGGTGAGGATGTTACTCTAGGGTTAGCAATTGGTGAGGATATTACTCTAGGGTTAGCAATTGGTGTAAACATATAGATATAGTTAGCAAACTAGAGTGGGGTGTAAATAGACAGAGTTAGTAAATGATGTGGATGTACAGATAGAGGTAGCATTTGGTGTGGATGTATATGTAAAGTTAGCAAAAACAAATAATTTAACACACTCACACTCTCACACACACACACACACACACACACACACACACGCTCTTCCTTGCTGTGGCATAGCAAGTGAGAGATGTGGAGCAGTTGCGGTCCACCCAGAGTCGGATTTACAGATAGGCCGACTAGGCCCCAAAATGTTGAGTAGGATACAAACATAAATATCAACACACACACTATCACATCGTTGCAGCATACCTCCATAAATATCAACACACACACACACACACACACACCATCGCATCGTTACAGCATACCTCCATAAATATCAACACACACACACACACACACTATCACATCGTTACAGCATACCTCCATAAATATCAAAACACACACTATCACATCGTTACAGCATACCTCCATAGATATCAACACACACACTATCACATCGTTACAGCATACCTCCATAAATATCAAAACACACACACACACTATCACATCGTTACAGCATACCTCCATAAATATCAACACACACACTATCACATCATTACAGCATACCTGCATAAATATCAACACACACACTATCACATCATTACAGCATACCTGCATAAATATCAACACACACACACAATCACATCGTTGCAGCATACCTCCATAAATATCAAGAGCGTGAATGCTAAGATCTGGGTACGGTAACATCGCCACAGGGCTCTGATCAACTTGGGTCTCCCACCAGTTTTGTAGTTGTACAGCTCTTTTTCCCATTCTCTGCAAAGTGTGTGGGGGGGGGGGGAGAGAGAAAGAAAGTGAAATGTTTAATGATTGAACTGCTATCAAACCAACGGTTCTCGCATGGTCGATGTTTGAATGATTTCAAACCCCATCAAGACCTCTAGATGAACGTGTTTTGACTAGAAAAGTATCAATAAAACCGTTCTTATGATACGATTAAAACGGCCTAAGGCTGTGTCAAATGCGTAAAGCCTAGGGATCAGGTCTAATGCAATGAGCATAGGGGAGTGTCTAATCCGTTGGGCCAAGGGGAAGTACCAAATGCGTTGAGCACAGGGGCATGTCTAATGCAATGGGTTATGATGGGGGTGTCTAATGCGTTGGGCATAGGACGACTTAAATTCAAAGCCTAGAGACGAAACAGTAGTCAATGTATTGAACCAAAACTCTTATATCGCGGTGCCTTTGATAGTTGCCCTAGTTGAGAAGGTTGGTAAATAATGTTATTGTATGTCTATTCGCACGTATTCCTTTTAGTTTAGTCGACTCATTATTAAAAGCTGGAATCAGCGTTATCCTCAATACTTCGCATGCGAATATCGCAGTGGCTACGGGACCATCAAGCACCATTATATTAGGGTTAGAAATATTGCTGGTGCCCGTACTTTTTATTCGAGTACCAGCAATTATATTAGGGTTAGGAATAGGGTTAGGATTAGGGTTAGGGTTGGGAATAGGGTTAGGGATATGGTTAGGGTTAGGGATATGGCTAGGGATAGGGTTAGCGTTAGGGTGTGGAGCAATATCTATTGCTGGTACCCGGAAAAAAAATACGGAGTCCCGCATGATGGTCCCGTAGCCACTGCGTACAAATATATTGAGACTCATAATACGGAATTTAATATTTAGGCAAGTGCATGTCAACTTTTTAACTCTTATAAAACATATCAAATCATGTTTTATTTAGTTTACATAGGTTCTTTTTAGTAATTATCTCCACTAGCATCACGTCTTAAGCATGATAGATAATAATGTTGTGTTTGATGGAGAATGGTGGGACGGATGGCCGAGTGGTGTAGACACTCGACTGTCAACCTGAGAGTCCTGGGTTCGATCCTCGGTGAGGCCCGTGGAATTTTCCCAGGAGAAATTTGTTTCTAAGTCGTCCCACAAGTCCACCCAGCTGACTTAAGTTGGGGAAGTAAAGGCGGCTGGGCGTTGTGCTAACCACACAATCCCTCCATATGCCGAGGTTATTGAATCAGTGGAATTCTACACTTCATCTGCCCCGATGGCCCGTTAGGGCTAAGAAGGGAACTTTACTTTTTACTTTTGATATTAGGGTGAACTTACGGTTTAAAATTTGCGGGGTGATGTCGGAAACTCCCACTCCCCTTTCAATTGTAAAATTTAGCAAGTCAGTGAGTTATGTGCAGCATGCGGCCGTAGTATTAGGGTTACCGGTAAATGCGCAGGGCTAAGTATATAACAAGACATCACTGGCAGCCATATAACAATGACCTGGCAAGGTTGTTGGAAAGTTTGACCGTAGAATCTTGTGGCAGTACGTCATACACGTCTGCTTCATCGAGTGTATGGTGATATCCCTTCCAGAAAATTCTACCAGTCCACCTGTTTAAAAAAAAAAGAAAAGAAAAGCACATTATATAAACATACATGAACTATGTATTGTGTGTTGTTGTTTTTTTTTTAAAACACTTTAAAGGCTCTCTTAATTTATAGTAAATAAATACTAACTTCAGTATGTGAAACGTGTAAATAAATAACATATATTCCACTTTTTTTTTTTTTTTTTGAGAATTGGTAATTCAAAGAATTTAGTTGATTAAAAGGATTGAAACACCAATGAATAAGACGTTGATATATCTTTTTTTTTTTTAAAGTTAGTAATTAAGGGTTAGCTTACATAATACACAACGCATGTGGGTTGGTGAGGAAAATATTTTGTTATAATCCTTTATATAAGAATAGTGGTGATAGTTTATCCCTGTTGTAAAACTCAAAGTGCTTTTTTTTAATGATAATAAATTATAATTTAATCACCCGGGCGGCTAATATGCTAGGCACGGCTCTGTCTACGAGTCAGAGCTATATAATCAAAATGTTATCTTCCAAATATCAAATTTTGCTACTCCATTAAACAGAAACATCAAATATTTATCATAAAAAAAAAGAAATATTAAAAAAAAAACTTTTTAGAAATAGATTTTCATCCTCAAAATTATCATATGCTCATAACTCATGTTCCTTTTTAAAAAAAAAATAGACTATGCTATTCCATATATGGAACTATAAACTATTTCCTAAAAAAAACTATACTAAAATGATATCATTCCAGAGCTGAGGAAAATACATATGTAATTAATTACTTGCCCAGCAGCATTATATGGTTCCGATTCTGGAAACATATATTAACTTCCTAAACATTTTAATATTTTAATTGAAACTATGTGTTCCATATCATATCCACCTTCTAGAAATTGAAAGCCCGATGAATTCTTGAACACAAACTTTGGTGGCCACTGATTTTTTTTTCCCTTAAGACAACAAGCTGACCCCCCCACCCCCATGGACTAGAAGAGCCTCTCCCTGACCACCACCCTTACAGATGATTTTTCCCCCTTCTTTTTTTATTGTTTCTCGAAGAATAAAAAAAAAATCAAATTTTCAGGTTTCACTGGTTGGGAAATTCTGTGTGCAAGGTTTTGTTTTGATCAAACCGCATAGTTTATTTTAAGTGTGCAAATATGGCAAGAATAATTGGGTATAATTCTTTTTTTGTGAATTCTACTACGTGAAAGGGAGGCTTACACAAAAATAAAATGCAGAACCGCCCCTGGATTTCTTCCCCCCCCCCAACTTTCTCCGCACTGAGGAGTTTTCTTTGAGGATCAGTTATATGCTTCCACATTTCCCCCCACCCAGAGGTTTTAGGCTCCCAGACATAAATACCTGTAGTTCCCCATCTTACCACCGACACAAGAGACGTTATTTACAAAGAGCCTTTATTATTGATAGACAAAATGGCAACCGCCTAGCCTACCCCCCTCAGTCAGAGGCGTACCTAGGGTGGGTTAGGGGGGGTCCAAATTTGAAAGTCCCCCGGGCCCCATGTTGAGGGGGGGCCCAAATTTTTGTACATTAAATATCAAGTACATTATCTCATGTCGTGGTGTCGAATGTCAAACTGCAGGGGCCTCCAAAGAGGCCAAGCCCCCCCTCCCCAAATCAGGTTCGGCACTGCCCCCAGTGCCAATGGGCCCCTTCCAGTAAAATGTATGTCCAATATGTTGCTTTCAGGGCACCGACTTATACCTTTGCGTCGGCCCCCACCACTGTCTGCCCAAGGCCCCTATGAAACTATAGAACGGCTCTGTATACAGTGATGGTACAGTTTTGTGTCTAGGGTGAGGGAGTGTCTCCGGGCAAAAGTCCTAACAATCCCATCGGTTACAAATATCGGACCATTAACAACCTCTCTGATAACCAACCAAGTGTTTAGTCATTTTACCCAGAGGCTCCAGGCAAGTTCAACTGATCGAATCTATCTTCCTTGCGGGAGGCCAAAAAAAAAGCCCCATTTATTTATTTTTAAATTAATACACGCAGACACACCAATCTGTAGTTTATGCATAGAACAGTTACATAAATAGGTAATAAATTAATAGCACGGTCATATTTTTCGTTTCCTTTCCCCTCCTCCGCCTTTTCCCAGCAAAAAAAATATAACATAGTTCCTTAGAAATTGGAATTTGACCTCAATTTCAGTGATGGTCTAGTGCAAGATATTAAGAAACATAGCATTGATTTTTTAGTCCTGCAGGTTCAGAGACATTGCCCTGGGGGCGGGGGGGGGGAGGAGGGGAGGGTGCACCGAAGGTCGTCTGCTCTGTTAATCTCTCCTTCTATAGAAGAAAAGTTCCACTCCTCCTGTTTCTACGAATCGAAATAACACGAAAAACAATGCAGACTATTATTTGACGTTTGGCGTGTCTCGTGAAAAATCTGGACATCGCAAATATACGTCTCATACCTGGCTAGCTCGAGATAGGACCAGCTTGGCGTTCTGTTGTGTATGTTGCAATCTTTAATCAACAACTTCTCGACAAAGAGTTTTATTGTTTTCATGCGAAAGATAAACGAAGCCATTTTTTAACTATTTACTTGTTGTCTGTGAATTTCCCCTCTATTGATATTATTATTTTTTACTTGCCTTTTAAATCAAATACAACATAACAAATATCATTTTCTTTAAAAAAAAGTTTAATTTGAAACTGTTAAAAACAGATCCGGCAAATACAAAATTTAATATAGCGAGTGGTTAATTGAAAGAAAAATGTGTCTGGTTTAGGAAGGGGGTTAGGGGGCGTAGTTTTTAGGTTAACAGAGGCGTTCCTAGAGTGGGGGGAGGGGGGTCAAAATGCGAAAGTCCCCCGGGCCCCAATTTTTTTTACATTAAATATTAAGTTCATTATCCCATGTAATGGTGTCGAATGTCAAAATGCATGGGCCCCCAAAGAGACCAAGACCCCGGGGCCTCCAAATCCCTGGGTTAGGTACTGTAGGTTAATATAAATGGTTTAATTATTGAATACACAGGTCATGTGCATATACACATGTCTGTCGATTTGATCTTGGGTATTTAGGCGGCCTATGTATAGACTTGCAGAGAAGTGTGGGGACCCTAGGCAAAAGTAGATCCCGGGGCCCTCTTAGCACCGGATTTAATAAGAATTAATAATTATAGGGTCCCCTTTCGTTGTGTGGGGCCTCTGGGCAGTGGCGTAGTGGGGCGCAGGGGGGGGAATCATGCCATGGGCGCTACTCATAAAAGGGCGCCAAATGGTATATTTTATAAATAATTTTATATGGTTTTCGAATGGGGGGGGCCCTAAAAAGGTATTGTGCCCCGGGCGCGAGTTAAGCTCCCTACGCCATTGCCTCTGGGCGATTGCCTTGTGAGTCCATCCATAAGAACAGTCTTGGATATGTGTGCATGAGTACGTGTGTGTTGGAGTGGTGCGTGCCTGTGTGTGCAACAAAGTAAATAGCTCTAAACATGCGCTTGATTTTATTTTAATGAAGGATTCTCGTGCTTTCAACAGCACTCACTGTAATGTAAAGCTACGCCGTTCAGCTCAAGTGGGACATGAAGATAATACGATATGTGTTGTTGTTTTTTTTTTTTGTCTTTCTTTAATCATGAAGTTGAAGAATTTTGACTCACTTAGATTTCATCTGGTCTCTGGTGATATGATAAGTGGACACCCATGAAATGAAAGTTTGGTTCACCAGCTTGTCAATTCATAAGCGCGGCTCAGTGCCACATACACATACTAAAATCTGATTGGGTTGAATTTCCAGTCTGCCCCCCTAAAATTTTAACTTTTTTAACTTTGTAATTCATTTTAGTTTATATGCGTCATTTTCATTTTCATAATTCATTTGATTTATTTCTTAAATTTAATATTTGAAAGAAATTATAATTAATTGACATTTTACAGTAATCACATTATTGAGAGTTGTTGTGGCATATTTTAAAATTAGTTGCAAGTACCCGGCTTTGCCCGGGTTTAAAATAATGTTTTCTGTTTATTTAAGAAGCGTAATTTGACGTTTAATTAAGATTTAAAATAAGACGCGTAAAAAAGGGTTTATTTGCATGCAAATTGCAATAAAAGGGTACATTTATCTTAAAGCAATGTGATACACAACATTTTTGGCAGTTCCTCTCTCTCTCCCTCCCCTCCCTCCCTCTTTCCCTCCCTCTCTCTCCCCTCCCTCTCTCTCCCTCTTTCCCTCCCTCCCTCTCTCCCTCCCTCCCCCCTCTCTCTCCCTCCCTCCCTCCCTCTTTCCCTCCCTCTCTCTCTCTCTCTTAGGCATGACTGTATCAAAAGATGACAGTTCCTATGGATGAAGGAATGGAATGTAATAATGTAGTAAGTAATGTGATATTTGGTTCCCCGTACCGATCATATTTATAGTAAGTTAGCTATGTGGGAGAGAAGCTCGTAAAACCTGAAATCGGGGTAAAAGTTTGCCAATTTTCATGTCTTTGATATCCAAAATAATTAATTACAATTAAAGTACCCATTGAGATGGAACGAAACCAGTTTAAGAACATTCCCCATGTAATTTTGTGTACGTGTACCCAGTGGCGCAACCAGCAAAAAAATGCTGGGGGGGGGGCTCACATATTGAAAAAAGACAGTTTGACAGTCTTTTTTGTAACTTTATAACGTAAATTATGTATTGATAATTTGGCATGGGGGGGGCTCAAGCCCCCCCCCCTGTCCCCCCCCCCGGTTGCACCACTGCGTGTATCAAATTTCACGTTATTTGGTTGTCTGGATCTTGAGTTTTAAGGGAACAGACAGACAGATAGCAAATGCTTCTTATAAGTATAGAGAAGTATTGGCATCTACCGATTGAAGGCAAATGTGATTTTTAAAGCAAATACAATTATTTATTATCTTTTCATAAATTACTTTTTGTTATTGAGTTTCCCGTTTCCGGTTTCATATTCATCATCATTCATGATAATTATCAGTAATTTTCTGATCTAATTTCACTATTAAATTTGTAAACAAACTGACATTACGAATCAGTTGACGACTGAAGTGCTCAATGTTCATTTTTATTTTTTTTAATATATTATTTTTTAATAATATCGATTAAATACTTGCTACAGAATTACTATATTCTATTATAGAATTAAGGGGGTAAAATTTGTCTTTCGGTCATATTTTGTCTTGCCCCTCCTTAAAATATTTCGTTCCGCCGCCGGTGGTAGGCAGATATTTCAGACATAGGCCTATAATTTGCAAGTCAGGATGGGAGTAGTTAATTACATATATAAATAGATAGATAGATAGATAAATAGACATGCAGACACTGTTTTATATATATATATATATATATATATATATATATATGAGATAGATAAACAGTGAAAGATAGATAGATAGATAGATAGATAGATAGATAGATAGATAGATAGATAGATAGATAGATAGATAGATAGATAGATAGATAGATAGATAGATAGATAGATAGATAGATAGATAGATAGATAGATAGATAGATAGATAGATAGACAGACAGACAGACAGACAGACAAATAAAAAGAGTGAGTGTACACTATTGTTAAGTGAAATGTCTAAACCAGCCATGGGGGAACTACAGCCCGCGGGCCAAATCCAGCCCGTTGAACTGTTTAATCCGGCCTGCCACAAGTTTCAGAGTGAAGCACAGTACTAGCCTTTTATGTTTACAGTTTATCTTAGCCTCCCCTCCCCCCCGGTCTGCTCTAGGTCCGGTCAAACTTACTAATCCTATGTGGCCCACGATTCAAAAAGTACGCCCGACCCCCTGGCCAAGTCTTTTCCTGAAAACATTTGAAAAGGACCCATTTCGTTTAAATTATGTAACTGCTTCATTCCCCCTCCCCTCCTTCTTTTCCTCCACGAAAGACACACGTAATATGGCGGCCAACCGACGTCTGCTGCCCGTGTTGACAATATAAAAATATCCGCACTGAGCTCCTCCGCGCAGCTTCCCGTGGTTAATACTGTTTGCATACACACAAGAGTCAAGTCTTGGGCGTGTATCCGTCCTCCGTCTGGTCCCCTGCTCCCTTTCTAAACTAAAAGAGATCATTACAGCGAGGATTCTGTCGGGTTCGTAGTTCCTGATCGCTTATTAATAACAAACGAATGCGGAAGTTAACTATTTGAAGCGGTTTTCATTTTCTTCCTTATAAGATTATTTTGAATGTACATAGAGTCTTTATGTAGAGAAATATACGTGAGTAATTAATGTGGCACAGCAGAGCCGTTCTTAGGCTCTTGGGGGCCCTAGACATATACTTTCTGTGATATGTGGGGGCTCTAGACATATACTTTCTGTGATATGTGGGGGTTCTAGACATATACTTTCTGTGATATGTGGGGGCCCTAGACATATACTTTCTGTGATATGTGGGGGCCCTTGACATATACTTTCTGTGATATGTGGGGGCCCTAGACATATGCTTTCTGTAATATGTGGGGGTCCTAGACATATACTTTCTGTGATATGTGGGGACCCTAGACATATACTTTCTGTGATATATGGGGGCCCTAGACATATACTTTCTGTGTATACAGCAGCACACAAATCAATCGCGATAAACAATCAACAACAACAAAACTGATAATAAGCCAGATTTTTGAGAGATTGTGCACTCAGTCAATTACACAAGGCAAAGAGTGGAAGGTGGAATATTGAATTAGAAAACGAATTACGAGCTTAAATGGTTTAATGTTTTATAAATAAATAAGTGAAATAATTTGTTGGTTATTTTCATCTCCCAAAAAAGGGACTTAAAAAATTAAAAAGTCCAATGACATTTTTTTTTATTGTATTTTGAAATTTTTTTTCTCAAATTACTTTTCTGCTGTATTGTCTTACAATATAACAATAATAAACAAAGTAACGAACTGCAGTTGATTCTAAAAAACTGAAGGGGACCCCCCCCCCACTATAAAATCGTTTTCAGTAGACGATTACTTTATTCTATTATATATATAAACCTATCTAACTAACTGAGTAACTCTTAAGCCACGCAAAAGGCCTTAAATAAAATGAAGTGGAAAAAAAACAAAACATTTCGTATTTTTGTTAACTTACATTGCAGCAGTGTGAATAGAACCAGAATGAAATTTATTAGCGTCATTTGTTGAAACAAACCAAATAAACTGGTCAGCTTTAATTAGAATAAGATACAAAAAATATCCTGTTTGCTCAAAATCAACCGCTGTATATAAATAAAAACATTGCCAAATATTCCACTAGGCGACTTTTATGACCAAGATTCTTGTATCATCATCAGCTGGTATGATTGCGTCTGCATCTTCGTCCACTTGAGTGGTCAAGTGGACATTTACTACTCTCAGCTGCTTTCGTAAAAGAAAGAGAGAGAAAAAAAATGTGCATTTAGTCGTCCGGGCCCCACTTACATTATTTTAAACAACCCCCCCCCCCCCCCACCACCCTTTCTCTCAGCATGTTTAAACGGATTTGGTGGACAGATTACACACACACATACACACACACACACAAATACGTGCATAAACACTCAAATAACTTACACACACATACAGTACAAATTTGTAAACACTCGCACACATACACACTCGCATATACAAAGGTCACTTAGATACATGCACACCAACATCCAAAACAAGCATACACACATACATACAAACATACACACATACATACAAACATACATACATACATACAAACATAAATACGTGCATACGCACACAGATACATACATACATACACACACATACATATATACATACATACATACATACATACATACATACATTCATACATACATACATACATACATGCATACATACATACATACAATACATCGTGATTTGTATTGGCACTGTATTTATCTTCTATTGTAAAGAATGCATCTATTTCTCTTGATTTGTTTCATCGTTATTACCCTGGTTATATTACCCTGGGCTATATTACCCTGGACTATATTACCCTGGGCTATATTACCCTGGACTATATTACCCTGGACTATATTACCCTGTCTTAATGTCATGCTCTATTGTCCCCGTTTTGTCTGTCTGTCATCACCCTAGATCTCAACAACCATAAGTCCTAGACCCATGATGTATAATCATTTTGTAGGTCTTGGCCTGCCATGTGTACATCAAAAGTTCATTTCGCGACAGGACCTCTGAGGGCCGGGCTTCAGGGCTCCTAAGGGGCTTATATATTATATATACACCTTGTACGTTCAATAACCCATTCATTTGGTGCGAAATACTGCAGCACGTAGTTTCACCAAGATTTATTAAGAAACTCATCAAATGAAATAGTAAGCTTGTGTTCTAAGTTTAATTGAAAGTATCAGAGCTATGCAACAATTGACGGAGTTTTCGGACGATTAAATGACTATAATTTCGAATGTTTTCAATTATGAGTCCTATTTCAGTAACTACAAACTACTCGTAGTTAGATTTAAGAGAAAATAATTTTTTTTTCAAATATAAAGAAACGTCTTTATAATATTTTTTTTACAGATATATGCATTACACAATTGTATTTATAAACATTTCCAAAATTTACAAATATTTACTGAAAGCTAACAAACGTACTGATACATAACAAGAAAATGCGCTAACACGTCCTGTGTCCAGAATGGAACAGGCTTAATTGCTTGTTTTTTTTTTTCTATTTACACAACAATGTTAAATGAAATGTGGTATAGAACTTTGTAGCACCTGCTCACTAAACCGTACAGGTATATCTTGTTGAATAATTTATTTCTATTTTCTTAAATATTTTTGTTCAATGTTTGTACTATTTCACGTGATTGCACACAATCTAATTAATCATTATTAATATATTTTTATATGATTAGCAAGGGGTGTCACATGACGCCTATGTTTCCCGGGCAACGCCGGACACGACAGCTGGTTTATAGATTTTACAAAATCAAACAGTGTGGTGGCCTTCCTAACTCAAATATAAAGGTAAGTGCTGCCGCCATGGTTGAAAAGGGGGGTTGTGCACCACTGGTTTCACGCTGCAATACCCTGAGCAGAACTTTAATGCAGGATATTCTGGATGGAGCACGAGAATGTGTGTGTGTGTGGGGGGGGGCGGGTGGATGCTGTCCTAGAGTTCCAACATTGAGGAAATGGACTGGCCCAGATACAGCAACTCTGCTGGCTACCACATGACAAAGAAAGGACATGAGAAACAAATCCACCACAGTATCCCTGAAGTTCCACCCCCCCCCCTAAAACCACCTACACCTCCAATCTCCGCCAAAAAATGAATGAGTATGAAACCGGTAGATAAAGACGTGTAACAAAAACAATTGTTTTATCAAATCAACGCAGATGCTTCCTGGGTAGAGCCGTTGTCATGGATATACAGATTTCAAAAAGAAGGTCCCCCCCCCCTTTTAAAGAATGAATTCCAAGGGCCCCGACTGATACTTTTACTTAAGCCAGCCCTAACCCTTAATTTCTGACAGTCTCTGCCTAGGACGTCAAAATACTTCAGAACAATTCTTTTCCAGGTTGTTGTTGATTTGTTGTTATCTCTGTGATTTTTTTTTAGCACAATGACGTCATCTTAATATGATTCCATTGTTCAAGTAGGAAGAGAATGAGGGGCGGGGGTCTCGTCTGACATCTAGAGCATGCGCAGTAAGCCAAGTTCCAAATCAAGCTTAAAAAAACAACATTTAACTTAGTGATCAATTCGTGGGGGTTTATTGGTCAGAAACGTTCTCATGGACAGGTGAATGAGGCGGCTGCTATTGGGCCCTCCTTTTTTTTAAGTCAGCCCCCCCCTTGTTGAGACTTTTACTTTATCTTTACATAGTGCCCACAAATGTACCTTTGCCTAGGGCACCCCCTTCCCTAGTAACGTAGGAACCACCCCGGAATCTATAGTGTAGTGTTTATTATTGAATATGTTCATATGAAACACGCGCCACTCTGTTTTGAGAGGCCTTTTTCAGTCTCCCCCTCCCCCCACCCCCACCCCACACCCCAATGTTTGGAGTGCGCTGGAGAGTGAATGTAGGGGAAGGCCCTTTGATCCACAAGGTATTTCAAGGAATTAAGTCAAGTCGCATATGAAACATCTATACCATAGGCGGACTGGTATCCCTGGATGCCCCACTTTCCCTGGAGGCATACGAAAAAAAAACGGTTCTGAAGTGTGGGAACCTCCCTATGGCTATCAGGGGGGCGCAGCAAAGGCGTCTCCTTGGATGCGGTAATGCGAGATGGTTAGCTATGCTAGAAGCTATAGAGATTTATTTTTTTATATGAAAAGCCCAACTTCAGAGATGTGGTTGTATGTATGGGCGTCGCTAGGAATTTTTCCAGGGGGGGGGGCAAAAATTTTCTGGGGGGGGGGCAAATAACAACTTTATGACATTTTTTTTAAATGTAAGGGGGGGGGAGCAAATGCCCCCCTCTTATATGACATTTTTTCAAAATGAATACGCCCATGGTTGTATGTCCCTACACCAGTGGTCCCCCAACCTTTTTTCTCGCCACGGACCGGTCAGCGTTTGATAATGTCACCTCGGCCCGCTTGAAAAGTGTGTGTGTGGGGGGGGGGGGAAGAACCGTTGGTTAGTTCTTGTCCATGGAAAGTCGCACAATCCCTTGAGAAATTATATCACAGTAAATAAAAAGGTAAATAATTTAATATTTCATGGGCGGCCCAGTATCATTCGATCCACGGATCGGCAGCCCGCGGGGGTTGGGGGACCCCTGTGCTACACAACCAAGCTGCTTGATGTCAGACAACCGTGAATACGATTGACATCCAAACTGACTGCAACATTTTGTTTGAAGTAACTGGGGAATTGAAGTTACGGCTGAAATGGATTCCCCTTATTATTGGCATAAAATTGATAGAGTAGAACAGTGTTTTTCAACCGGGGTTCCGCGGAACCCAAGGGTTCCGCAAGGGCCAGCCAGGGGTTCCGCGATTGAATTTTAAAGAAAAATTTAATAGCAAAAATTTAGGGCCATGAAGGGACATAACCGGGTATACAAGTTCCGCCAGAAATCTGACGACACCAAAGGGTTCCCCTGAATAAAAAAGGTTGAAAAACACTGGAGTAGAATATGATAAGTGTTCGAGTTGCTTCCCCTATCTTTTTTATATAACGAGCCTAATCAAACGGTACATACGGTGGTCGTTGTTGCTTTTTTCTTTGATTTAGATTATTTTAGATGTATCACAGTTCGCAGTATAACCGGCATTGCTCGGGAAATCGACCTGCCAAATGACACTGAAACATTTTCAATGCTTACACTGCGTCTTACCGGATATAGCCGTTGTTTCTTTATTTTCATCTTTTAGATATAAAATTAATTCTATTGGGTGAGATTCAGACTTCAAGGTATTGTACGGAGATTCGGACGAGGTTTATTAAGTAACAAAGTTACAGCGAGATATATGGGCGAGCTTTCAAAGGTAATTAATTTATCATCTACGAAGTAATGGAGATATGGCGAGATAATGATAAGAGTATAGCGAGCTATCGTGGTGAGAGGGAGGTAAGATTGTGAAATGAGGGCGAGGTAACAAAAAAAAAGAGGTGTTGAATTCAACAAACCATATCCAAGTTTGTCCATCTTGCACACGCACAAACTCAAACACCGTTCGAGCCTTAATACGTGAAACATTTTTCTTTACACAGCATTCGAAGGGGGATGAAAGATGGAGGGATGGGGGACGGGGGGGGGGAGAAGGGGCTAAGAGAGGCAATTATTTGTCGAAAGGTTTTGCGAAGTGGTTAAGTTTGAGAGAGTACTGTTTCCCTTCTTTGCTTGTGTCGTCTGCTTATCCGACATTACTGAGGCAACATGCCTGCCGCGGAACAGGAATCCCTCTGAGGTGTATATACTCGTCCAAACATTACGTAGGTTTTGTTTGGTTGGTACAGTGGACGTACAAGTTGACTGGATGACAGTGTCGGGGGAGATAGACAAATCCAACAAGTGCAGAAATCCTAATTAAAATAACTAGACTTGCCGTGCAGAGGGAGAATTGTACATAGTCTCAAAGGCGGACAAGCATGATTGTACATAGTCTCAAAGGCGGACAAACGTGATTGTACATAGTCTCAAAGGCGGACAAACGTGATTGTACATAGTCTCAAAGCCGGGACAAACGTGATTGTACATAGTCTCAAAGCCGGAACAAACGTGATTGTACATAGTCTCAAAGCGGGACAAACGTGATTGTACATAGTCTCAAAGCCGGGACAAACGTAATTGTACATAGTCTCAAAGCCGGGACAAACGTGATTGTACATAGTCTCAAAGCCGGGACAAACGTGATTGTACATAGTCTCAAAGCCGGGACAAACAAGATTAAACCCAAAATCGCTTTCATCAGCACCCTCAAGACCTGCTTTAAAAAAAAAAATCTTTACAATTATGAATTAGAACGAACACCCAAAGTTCATCATGCACAGGACACCAGCAAACAAAATGGCCGACACTGTTCAAGGACTTGACTGCGGACACTTGAAAACGCATGCGACTCATCTTCCCAGACGAAACTTAAATGTAAACTTGAGTCCGTTCTTAGGTTTACTTTGCCCCTAAACAGAAAAGGTGTCAGGTTTTAGGGGGCCCTTAGGCCATTATGGGGGGCCCGAATAACCGTATTCATAATTTTTATAGTGATGTGAATGTCATATAATTATTTTGTATCTTTACAAATGTTTAATCGTAACATGTAAAAACTTATCATGATTGTGTAGCATCACAAGAACTGACAGGAAGCCCTCTTTACTTGTGGTAGCTCTGTGCCCGCTGTGGCGAATATGGCACGCGTGGCACGGTCCCCAAGCAGAGCCTCATCAGTCGGCACGCGATTAAAATATCACTTCCTTTTAATTTTAATTGGAGTGTTGGCACTTTGCTATAAATAAGTTGTGGTTTTAGGTTGAATTGTGTGCACGCGGCCCCCCCCCCCCCAAAAAAAAAGGTTGGCCACCACTGCTCTAGTCGGTTGCCTATTTGGCTTATATATAAGATTCATTTGCATAATTGTTGAGTTAACAGAATATCCCCGTGAGAAATGAAAAGAAGTATTTGTTGACAGTTTACTTAATTCATAGGTAAGAGAGCATCAAATTTCACTAATCATAGACAGTCGTTGAACTAGAAATAACAGCACAATATTGTATCCACAGTGTGCTGCATTTTTTTTAGTGTGTGAACTAATAAAACGAATTTGGCTTTTAATGTGGATGAAAAGAGCCCGTGACTCATTATGATCTATGGGGGTGGGGACTAGGGAAGGGCACATACACTGACACCAGACATTCAATGTCAACAAGGAGCATTTCTTCTCTGACACAGATGACATTTGAATCATGTAAGCTGTTACTACCAACCTCCATGTTTTAAAAAGTTTCAGAAAGACTGTTAGACACAAAGTAACTAGCTTCGTTCAGTGAACGCATTTTTTTTTTAGGTTCTTGGAAGAAGAAGATGTCTATCTCTTCTATCCTGTAACCTCAAATATGACCGGGTTTTTTTCAGAGCTCATTTTTTTTAACATCCTCATGTAACCGATAGTGCAGTGGTCATAGCGACACCACGGGACACATTTGTGTGTAACAGGACACGCAGGAAGTCGAATCCGCAACCCACAGTATTCAGATGTTAATTTGTACTTAAGTTAATTGATAAGTGAATAGCCCTCATTTATAAATGAGTGTCCCGATAGATAAATGAGTAAGGCTTATTTATAAGTTAGTAGCTCAACTGATAAATAAATGTATTTTTTTTATAATTCAGTAAACGAATTGATCAATAAAAAGCCCAGCTGTTGTTTTCTTTACTTTTAACTGTGAACACAACAGAGGTGGGGGAGAGAGGGGTCCTAATTCGAAGTGCCCCCGGGCCCCAGCTTGAGAGGGGCCCCAAACTGTTTTTTACATTAAATATTAAGTGCATTATATCATGTCATGGTGTCGAATGTCTAAATGCAGGGACCCCCAAAGAGGCCAAGCCCCCCTGGGACCCCAAATCCCTAGGTTCGGCACTGTGAACACATGAGCTGGTGGTATCGCAGAAAATTTACAGACTAGTGAAGGTATATATAGAACTACGCTTATGTTGATAGACACATGTTTAGGGCTACAGGGATAAGTCGGTTTAGTCATACTGGGTCAAGTTGACACAGGCTGAGCCACAGATCTGTGGGCTGAGCTAACCGTCGCGGGCGGCCTGCTTTCAGTGATCAGCTTAACTCCCACATTTAACCCAGAACATTGAAAACTGCTACATTCGAATCAATGATTTTGTATTAAGTGAGATTGGCAGACAGTTTTAACTAATACAATGAAGAAATGTCGAGACGCCAATAGTCTGTAAATTTGTTACTTTGTTTCTCTACCTTGCTGTGCGAAACTGTGAAATATTCATACAGTCAGAGTATTACCAAAATGCCCCCCCCCCAGGACACTTTTCTGGTGACTAGGCAGCAGCCGATTTATCAATGAGTTGGTAGCTGGGTCGCCCTTGAACCCGTAGACCGCTAAGGATTCCTCTGTGACCTCATAAGTTTCCCATTTAATGTGTCATTATTTGAGGAGGTTGTGATTGGGGCCCGAACACAAACAGGATGGCCTGCGGCCAGTGGTGTAGTGAGGGCGGCAAGGGGGGGGTCATCATGTCCCGGGCGCTACTCACAAAGGGGCGTTAAATGATATATCTTACATACAATATTATATGGTTTTCGAATGGGAAGGGGGGGGGCGCTAAAAAGGTATTGTGCCCCGGGCGCGAGTTAAGCTAGCTATGCCCACTGCCTGCGGCTCCACAAGGAAATGACGACTCTGTATATAGTGAGTGAGTGAGTGGGCGTGTGTTCCCGTGCGTGTGTATTATACCTATAATCCAGAGGCGTACTTAGAGTGGGGGGAAGGGGGTCCACATTCGAAAGTCACCCCGGGCCCCAGCTTGAGGAGGGCCTCCAAAATTTTTTTTACATTAAATATTAAGTACATTATCTCATGTCATGGTGTCAAATGTCAAATACAGGGGGCCCCCAAAGAGGCCAAGCCCCCGGGCCACCAAACCCCTAGGTTCGGAACTGTTATAAGCAATCTTCATTCTTTTTATACGTTTTTTGTAACTTGATTTGAACAAAGAGATTTAATTTTTATTAAGACACGAAAAAAAAAATATTTACTTACCAAAACCAGGGAATACTCCTGGTTCCAGATCCAAGTTTCCGGGACCTGATCGGAATGTCCCGATCTCTGGGCGAGTCTGTGACGTCACTGGTGCTCATGTCGGACGCGTGGCGTCAGGCATCGTCCATCACCATCACCCCCTTCTCTCCCCTCTCTTTAAATTTTATCGACGGCCTCAGACGGCCGGGGAATTATTAATCCGAATTAGATCCGCCCGAAACATCGGGAGAACAGCCACACAATAATCCACAGCACACTGCTCCAACAACGAGTTGCACACCACACTGCTCCAACAACGAGTTGCGCACCACACTGCTCCAACAACGCAGCACGGTAAACAAGAGTCTTGAACAGCCACAGGTTACACTGTCTTCCCTGAGCGGTTAACCGCCTGCAGGATGAAAAGAGATGTAATGTTGACACTAACAGGGAGTTGGGGAGGGGGGGAGGTGGAGAGTATTTGTCATAGAAGGACAATTTTGAAGAGGAAAAAAAATGAAACTTTATTCCTCAGTTTAAAAAAAGGCGAAAAAAAAATGGGAGCTGGGAGGAAAGAGAGGGAGTGGGGGGGGGGGGTCTTTTGCCATCACCAGCCACTTATTTCTAAGCAAAGAAGTAAGTAAGTAAGTAAGTAAGTAAGTAAGTAAGTGATTAAGTAATTAAGTAAGTAAGTAAGTAATTAAGTAAGTGATTAAGTAATTAAGTAAGTAATTAAGTAAGTAATTAAGTAATTAAGTAATAAAGTAATAAAGTAAGTAATTAAGAAAGTAAGTAATTAAGTAAGTAATTAATTAATTAAGTAAGTAAGTAAGTAAGTACAGTAATTAAGTAAGTAAGTAATAAAGTAAGTAATTAAGAAAGTAAGTAATTAAGTAAGTAATTAATTAATTAATTAAGTAAGTAAGTAAGTACAGTTTTTTGTTTGAAAGAATTTTTGTTTGTTTTTATTTTCTAAAATTGAATCTTATGTAACATTGTCGATTACTGTTCAGGGGCGGCTAAGTTGGGGCCCTGAGGCGAAGAAAAAATAATGGGCCGCCCTAAATATGAAAAGGGGACATCAAAAAGGAGTTAAAGCTGGGTTCTTCGGGTAATAACTTGGGTTTACCGGGCACGTCACAAGTCGGGCCCCCCCCTTGCGAGCGCCTGTTGCGCCATCCCTTAAATCCGCCTCTCTGTAATCTTTATTTACAAACAACTTCATTGCTTTTTAGTATTACAGTTTTTAAATATTAATTCACATTTTGTTGTTGTTGTAGTTGTTGTTTTTAAACTGTTAACTACTATACATTAAGGTCAAAACCAATGAACATTGGCCAAACATTTTTAATAATAATAATAATAAATGTAATACATATTTAATATTATTGTCAACTAAATTAGTAGATGTAATTCATATTTTAATTCAGACTAAACATTTACTTTCAATGATTTAAAAAATGACAGTAAAACTACATTTTTTTGTTTGTTTGTTAAATCTATCCTCTCTTCTCTCCTTTTTTGTTTCATTCTCTCCCCCCCCATGTCTTTATCTCTCTCTCTCTCTCTATCCCTCTCTCTTTCACTCTTTGTCCCTCTCTGTCCCTCTCTCTCTCTCTCTCTCGTTCTCTCTCTCCCCCCTCTCACTAGCTCTTTCAGTCTCTCTCCCTCCCTCTCTCTCTCCCCCTCTCTCGCTCTCTCTCACTCTATCCCTCTCTGTCTATCCCTCTCTCTCTCTCTCTCTCTATCTCTCTCTCTCTCTCTCTCTCTCACTAGCTCTCTCACTCTCTGAAACTTTAACTCCGGGCAGCAGCAGTTGACAACACGGACCAGGACAGAACTAGGACAAAACTGTTTGCTCTGAGTTTGACACTTTTAATTAACTCAGAGCGACGTGAAGTTATGTCTGTAGCTGGAGCCACAAGGGTACCTAGTGCTGGAGAGAAGTGACTATATGTTGGTGTGTGTGTGTGTGTGTGTCGCGTGGGGGGGGGAGTAGACTAAAAATATATTTTTTTTGCTTCGATCTGGGTGACCAGCTTCAAACAAAATAAAATCCAATACATTACGTCATGTCCGGTTCACAAAGGATAAACCTCAAGATTTGACCATGATGATCAGTTGATCTCTGTTGAATATGACCATAAATAGACCTTAACCATAAGAGAAAGAGGGATGGAGGAGGAGGAAGATAGAGGGAGGGAGAGAGGGAGGGAGAGAGAGAGGGAGCGAGGGAGGGAGAGAGAGGGAGTGTGTGTATAAACTACCTCAAACAGGCAAGATCTGACCTGTAGATTGAATCACAGCAAAAGCCTTATAACCGTTTACATTTAAATTATATTAGTTCATGTCAACTCTCCGTCGTTCTACACTCTGTCCGGTCCGCCGGTCAAATTTAGAACCCAATGCGGCCCGCGACTCAAAAAGTTCGCCCACCACCCCCTGGTTACAGACCAACGTGTACATCGTAAGTAGATTATAAGACTAAAGTTTACATCAAACATAGGGGAAATCACACTTCATGGTCTGTATGCCCCAGCATAGGTAGACCTGCGTTGGGGGCCTCTGTACAGATTGTAACTTTGGGCCCCCCCGTTGATATCGAATTGTTATTAAACCCATAAAAAATGTGTTATTGAAATTGCATTTAAGAAACTCAGTGTCATGGGAGGGGAAAAAAATGTCAAGTTGTTTTTTTTCTTTCCGGGGGTCCCTAGGAAGTCAAGCCCGGTGTGCCCGTTGTCTGATCAGCCTCTGTCAGCCTCTGACCGTATACGTGGAATATATGTAAGACCTTAGCTGAGGTCGACATTGTGTCTCCATTGTCATTGCAGTCATGAGTCGTGACCGACCGCGGTATGAAGGTAGATTGGGTACAACCGATGCTTCCCAGTAGTGGTTAAGCCCCCCCCCCTCTATAGCAGTGATTCTCAAACGTGGGCCGTGAACCACTGGGGGGCTGATCTGAGATACATTTACAATTCATTTTAGCGTTTACGGCCGTTCACCTTTTTTTTTTTGTTTCTTTACTGTTTGGGTTGCGAAAAAAAACGGTACAAGTCTTTTTGTGGTTCATAAAAAAACAAAAGTTTGAGAGCCTAAGGGATAGGGGGGGGATACCATTTAATGCCCACATGCATGGGCGTATTTATGGGGGGGGCAAGGGGGCATTTGCCCCCCCCCCACATTTTGAAAAAATGTCATATAAGAGGGGGGCATTAGCTCCCCCCCCCCCTTACATTTAAAAAAAATGTCATAAAGTTGTTATTTGCCCCCCCGGAAAATTTTTGCCCCCCCCCTGGAAAAATCCCTAGCGACGCCCATGCCCACAGGGACACAGTTGAAAAAGGTTTTGTTTTGTTGTTTTTTTTCATTTGTAGCGCATCACGTGACGATCCATCTATATACAGGTCAGTGATTCGTGGCCGCCGAGATTAAGTCAACGGTGATTAGCATATTTTTAACACCGCCCCTCCCCCTCCCCCCCCCCCCCCCCACATGCACACATACAAACACACACAGAACAATGTTCTAATGGTCACTCGTTACCAATGACCCACAAAGAGACTAGAAACTTTTTTTTTTTTGAAAAGTAATATTTCGGTAAGAGGAAGGGGATCTGTAGTCTCGAAAAGCCAGGTCTGTAAATTGCATGATAGATGGTACGGTGTGTATGATAGATGGTACGGTTTGTATGATAGATGGTACGGTTTGTATGATAGGTGGTACGGGGTTTGTATGATAGATGGTACGGGGTTTGTATGATATATGGTACGGTTTGTATGATAGATGGTACGGTGTTTGTATGATAGATGGTACAGTTTTTATGATAGATGGTTGGGTTTTGTTCGATAAATGGTACGGTTTGTATGATAGATGCACGGTTTGTATGATAGATGGTACGGTTTGTATGATAGATGGTACGGTTTGTATGATAGATGGTACGGTTTGTATGATAGATGGTACGGTTTGTATGACAGATGGTTGGGTTTTGCTCAATAAATGGAACGGTTTGCATGTTAGATGGTACGGTTTTGCATGATGGGTGGTACGGTTTGTATAATAGATGGTACGGTTTGTATGATAGATGGTGCGTTTTGTATGATAGATGGTACGGTTTGTATTATAGATGGTACGGTTTTGCTCAATAAATGGAACGGTTTGTACGATAGATGGTACGGTTTGTACGATAGATGGCACGGTTTGCAGAGAGTTGGTACATCAACGATCCGAAACGACCTCATTATATCATAAGATTACTACTGGCCGATTGTATCAGCTCTTATCCTTGTCGATTTGTCCTTTAATTACATTATACATCATTTTCATTCAATTTATGCTATACTTAAATACGTGTGTGTCCTTTACAAATCAGACGTAAGGCAAATCATGATTGAGCGGTTGGGTGTTGCCTTATTAATTCAATGGGACAATCATGATTGAGCGGGTGGGTGTTGCCTTATTAATTCAATGGGACAATCATGATTGAGCGGGTGGGTGTTGCCTTATTAATTCAATGGGACAATCATGATTGAGCGGGTGGGTGTTGCCTTATTAATTCAATGGGACAATCATGATTGAGCTGGTGGTGTTGCCTTATTAATTCAATGGGACAATCATGATTGTGCGGGTGGGTGTTGTCTTATTAATTCGATGGGACAATCATGATTGAGCGGGTAAGTGTTGCCTTATTAATTCAGTGGGACAATCATGATTGAGCGGGTGGGTGTTGCCTTATTAATTCAATGGGACAATCATGATTGAGCGGGTGGGTGTTGGTTTATTAATTCAATGGGACAATCATGATTGAGCGGGTGGGTGTTGCCTTATTAATTCAATGGGACAATCATGATTGAGCTGGTGGTGTTGCCTTATTAATTCAATGGGACAATCATGATTGTGCGGGTGGGTGTTGTCTTATTAATTCGATGGGACAATCATGATTGAGCGGGTAAGTGTTGCCTTATTAATTCAATGGGACAATCATGATTGAGCGGGTGGGTGTTGCCTTATTAATTCAATGGGACAATCATGATTGAGCTGGTGGTGTTGCCTTATTAATTCAATGGGACAATCATGATTGTGCGGGTAAGTGTTGCCTTATTAATTCAGTGGGACAATCATGATTGAGCGGGTGGGTGTTGCCTTATTAATTCAATGGGACAATCATGATTGAGCGGGTGGGTGTTGGTTTATTAATTCAATGGGACAATCATGATTGTGCGGGTGGGTGTTGTCTTATTAATTCGATGGGACAATCATGATTGAGCGGGTAAGTGTTGCCTTATTAATTCAATGGGACAATCATGATTGAGCGGGTGGGTGTTGCCTTATTAATTCAATGGGACAATCATGATTGAGCGGGTGGGTGTTGGTTTATTAATCCAATGGGACAATCATGAGCAAGAATTCCCACGTTAAGAAAAGAAAAAAAAAATTATTTCAGGTCGAATTCAATTTCTCTTGACGTATGTGACAGCCAGGTATTTCAACTGACAGGAGTCGATTGATTGACAGATAGCGAACGAACTGACTACACCTTTCTGAAAACGTAACGGGCAAGGCTGATACGAATGAACAAAAGTTGAAACTAAACTCAATGTGTTATTTATTCATTGGTAAAGTCTTGAAAGTTTTTGGTATATTGAACACATCTGTCACAGGTTCTATTTAAACAGTCTATATCTTTTAAATTCTAGTTATTGGAAGTTATATACAATATTTTTTTTCAAGTTTATGAAACTGAAAGTGTTTAATAATATATATTTATATATTTACTCTGTTTATTTTACGACCGGTGTTCCCCCCTCAATGGTTTGACAGTGGCCCCACAATGGCTCAAAGGGGGCCCATAATGGTTGACAAGGGGACACTTAACGGTTCGAAAGATGCCCCACAATGCTTCTATGACAGCATTATTAGGGGCCTGGTCTTTATGGTGGACTTCTAATAGTGTACGTGCAAAAATTTCATATGTATATACATGTATATGTTAAAATGTTCTGCAAAAAAAAAAATTAATCCAATCCAACATTTGTAATATATTCAAATACTCCAACGTTATTTACAGAAATCTAATTACTTTTTTTTTTTTGCTAACGCATCATACAAAATCTTTGTTCGGATATCGGATCAATAAGCAGCTGAAAGAATAAGCTTATATTTTACTCTTAAGAAAAATTAAAAATAAGTTGAAACACCAACCAAAATGACCGCCACAGATGTGTCTATAAATACGGATAATGTAATTTGTGCAAGAAGTGAAAAGTGCAGTAAGGTTTATTTTGTTTTGTTGTTTTTCTATTTAATTTCATGGCATTTAACCAAGCGTGTAATTTGCCCTATATAGGGGATTCCAAGGTCTATATTTATGGTTTGATCAATCCTTAAAAAAAAATAGAAGGGGAAACATAGAGGGGGATGGGGAGTAAACTAACTGATTCACTTGTTATGCCCCCAGATGTGGGATAAAGTCGTATAGCAGCTTGGAATCATTACATCGTTCAGTGATTTAAGAATTTTGTAGGACCTATATATTACGTAAATATGTGTCCTAGACTTTAAATGTTTGGGATGGGGCAACGAGCGTTTACAATGTATGTCATCCTTTAATAACAATTGCCAACACTAATGTATTATTGATGTGTTCGGTTTATAAAGTTTGAGAAACAGTGCAATATATTTTTTTTTTAAAACACAATAGTCGCTCCACAGTTCCACCAGTCGTGTCTCATTAGTTACTCGCGTCTACTTTCTTTCTATCAGCCAGCCCTCAACACAGGCATGGATCCTATGCAGAGGCGCACCTAGGGTGGGGATGGGTTCCAATTCGAAAGTCACCCCGGGCCCCACCTTGATGGGGGCCCCCAAAATATTTTGTATACATTAAATATTAAGTACATTATATCATGTCATGGTGTCGACTATTAAAAAGAAGGGGCCTCCAAAGAGGCCAAGCCCCCCCCCCGGGGATCTAAAATCCCTAGGTTCGGCACTGATCTTGTGCCCTTTAGGCAGAGCCTCTCTCATCTATAGGGAAACTTAGGCGACTGCTTATGATTTTTCACTGCCGAAAGGTTCCTTAATATACCGACTCACTTTAATTGTGATGCTCTATGGCGTTGTGCTACCCACACAACCTCTTATTATGTCATGGCTATAGAAACGGGTGTATTCTACACTTCATCTGCCCCAGTGGCCCTTCAAGGCTATGGGAACTTTACTACTTACTATGATGCTATATATTCCCCGAGATTAGGGCGCGAGGGCCCTAATACACCTTTAAAAACAACACCACCACCACCCCACACCCTACCTGTAAAAAACAACACCACCACCACCCCACACACACACACACAAATTAAACAACATAAGGAAAGTTCTACTTTCAGTAAGTCTGCACTCAAAGGAAGAAAGGGGGGGGGTAGTTTTGCAGCCCACCCCACAATGAGTCAGATTATTGCAAGTTGTCTTCACCAACCACCCCATTGTGTGGCCCGCGAGACACTGACTGTCAGCTAGGCGGCCCGCGATGTGTGAAATGCCGTCCCAAGTCCTTGGCCTTGTGTCTAGTCTGTCAGAGTTTATTTAAAGACGCATTTTTTTTTTTACATTTAACCTACCCTCCCCCCTCCCTCCCCAATCATAACCTTGAGATCGAGGCCCGAACTAATATCCATATGGGGCCCCCCCAGACCAACTGATGTGTTGGGGGGTGGCATTCTACTCAAAAAGAATGAACTATAAGTGATAATTAAGCGTGATGTTGCACTGGCGGGATCACGTGTTGAGGCGGATGGTAACCACAGCGATCAGACTCACACTGTATAGTCGTCCACAAAAAAACTAGTGAATGTATTGGTCTATGAGCACGTGACCAGCGATTGTACAATAGACATTATCTAATTGAAAAAAAACAAACAAAAACCAGTGCCGGAACCAGTTTTACTTACTATGATTGACAGATTGATAAATCGGATTTTCCCCCTCCACACAGAAAGATTGTCCGTATTAATAGAAATTCACATTAATCTTCCCTTGCGCGTGCATGACTCTTATTCCACAAATGAATTAATTTAAAAAATAAAAGAAACTGTAAAGTGTAATGTTTATTTGACCAATTAGTTATTAATAATTAGTCTCTAGCCCTAGACAATCTAATCTATAACATCACAGTTCAATGGGGGGGGGGGGTTCCCACTTAAGTCGATAAGTAACTTTGGTTATCCATGAAAATATATCAGAACAATTTCGCCTTTTCTTACTGCTGTAAGATATTTCAACACATTGGTTAAGTATGAAACAAGCAAAAAATTAATGTGACAGCTGTTTGCATTGATTGTGTGTTGCCGGTTGTACACACCACACGTGTGCCGGTTATTTGATTACAAAGAAGAAACAAATACATACATGTAACTAGTCAATTCAAAGATTTTGGTGTTTTTTTTTTTTACGTTAGTGACCAAGCATTGTCAGCCCCCATCACGTAACAGTGCCGAACCTAAGGATTTGGGGGCCCGGGGGGGCTTGGTTTCTTTGAGGGCACCTGCATTTTGACATTCGACACCATGACATGAGATATTGTACTTAATATTTAATGTAAAGATAATTTGGAGGCCCCCCTCAAGCTAAGGCCCGGGGGGACTTTCGAATTTGGACCCCCCCCTCCCCCACCTTAGGTACGCCTCTGTCACGTGATGCTAGTAGCATGTTCATTGGTGGGTTTGTTTTTATTTGTTTGTGATAAGAACTGCCATATTTATTTCTCTGTATCACTCAAAAAAGTTTTAACGTTTACGAAAGAATTTACTCTTTAAGATGAGTACACATTTTTACTGACACACAGATAAACACTCCCTTTCTACATATATCTGATTTAAGATGTGTTCACTCACACAAACACACCATTCTAGATACGTCTGATTTAAGATGTGCACACTCACAGACACACGCACACACAAACAGACCGTTCTATATACATCTGATAATCTATGCATATGTGTTGTTATTTGCATCAAATAGTTTGCATCGGCACGTTAAGATAAAAGTTTGTTTTAAACATAAATGCAACAATAAAGTATTCATATAAAGTAGCTACAGCAAAAGGCCCGATTTCATTTTTATCCGCACCTGACAGACACACACCCCCATTATTTAGGACAAAGGTCAGGTGGGGCCTGGGGCCCAGAACAAAATTTTGCCCCCTTTAAAAAAAACGGATATACCAAAAAGTGCATGAAGTTAGTTTTTTAGTGGGTTTAAAGCTGTGCTTTGCAGCCCCGCCCCCCCCCGACAGTTCGAGGCATCCGACCAAATGCGTTCATCCATTAAATCCACCTGTGTGGGTGGGTGGGGAGATGACTGGTTGGACATTAATTTTCTGTCTTATTCAGGGGCGGACTCAGCCCCGTAGCGAGAACATTCTACAGCAGGGGTCAGGCATTCTACAGCAGGGGCCAGGCATTCTACAGCAGGGGCCAGGCATTCTACAGCAGGGGCCAGGCATTCTACAGCAGGGGCCAGGCATTCTACAGCAGGGGCCAGGCATTCTACAGCAGGGGCCAGGTATTCTACAGCAGAGGCCAGGCCAATAACAGAGGGGGCTAGGAAATAAATGTTACTAAGTAGAGCAAACAAACAGAGGGGGCCAGACAAAACGCAGAAGAAAATGTTGGGCCCTTTAAAAAAACGGTTTTAAATTGAGGTATGTGGGGACACTAATTAATCGGGGGGCCCTGGGCGCGTGCCCGGTGTGCTCGTCCTTAAATCTGCCTTACGTCTTTTTTTTTTTAATAAAAGACATGATCCTATGTAAAAAAAAAACTGGCATGTTTACATCTTACTAGGTAACTCTCATGTCTAAAGTGTTAAGATGGCCACTTTGGAACACAAAAATACAACCTGGCTCTGATGCAAATAAATGAATCCCCATAAATCATTTTATGTCAACGACCAGACATCAGCGTGTCAAAAATGACTTCATATTTTTTTTTAAAAAAAAAAAGAGTGTTGTGGTCATGTTTTATTTTTTAGGTGACTTAAAAAGAAAAAGGTGTTTTATTTAGTATGTTTTCTAATTGATTTTTTTTTTGTTCTAAATATTTTGACTAACTTCGTCTGTTTAACCACATCAATATATTATTAATTGGGGAATCACCATTAAAAGTTTTCATTACGCGTAGGTCTCTGCTAATGATGTTTTGTGCTAATGTCTGAGATGTTTTGTGCTAATGTCAGATGTTTTGTGCTAATGTCAGATGTTTTGTGCTAATGTCTGAGATGTTTTGTGCTAATGTCAGATGTTTTGTGCTAATGTCAGATGTTTTGTGCTAATGTCAGATGTTTTGTGCTAATGTCAGATGTTTTGTGCTAATGTCAGATGTTTTGTTATAATGTCAGATGTTTTGTTATAATGTCAGATGTTTTGTGCTAATGTCAGATGTTTTGTTATAATGTCATATGTTTTGTGCTAATGTCAGATGTTTTGTGCTAATGTCAGATGTTTTGTTATAATGTCAGATGTTTTGTTATAATGTCAGATGTTTTGTGCTAATGTCAGATGTTTTGTGCTAATGTCAGATGTTTTGTGCTAATGTCAGATGTTTTGTGCTAATGTCAGATGTTTTGTGCTAATGTCAGATGTTTTGTTATAATGTCAGATGTTTTGTGCTAATGTCAGATGTTTTGTTCTAATGTCAGATGTTTACGAAAGAATTTACTCTTTAAGATGTGTACACTCACAGACACACGCACACAAACAGACCGTTTGTGCTAATGTCAGATATTTTAGTGTTAATGTATGGGTCAGTGACATTACAGTGCATGGAATGTCTATGCAGCTCATCTACTTGTAGACCCTAATAAAGTCACGAAGGCTGTGGGTTGGAATCAAATCGACTTCAGCTACCCATGACCTGCGTTGTACACAGGGGCAGTCTCAGATGTCGGTTACCGGTTCAATGATAAACGATTAAAATATATCACTTCACGTTTATCCCGTGTGAATTATCTAATCCAGGCTTGATAACAATGGACGGGGGTTTAAGGGGGATCCAGAGATAATGAGATCACTAGTTTAGACAAACCAATCAACAAACAGAACACAAGTCACGTGCTAGACATATTCAATTTATTTTTGTTTTGTTTTCTTAAGTTTGCAACTGACTGTATTAAGGCAATGTAGTCCTTGTATGTGCCAAAATAATAATAATGGAATATTTTAAGCTTAACAAAAATATACACCGTAGACGTGTAGTTTACGAGCAAAAGTCTGAGAACCGTTTAATGAGATGACGTCATTACAGATCAATGATTTCACAATTTCAGGGATCTTATTACAAGTAAAAACCTCAGACACTGTCTCCTATAAGCCAATATTACCCAATCGCGTGTCGACACGAAGAAATCTAATTTGAATAGATCAATAAATTTGATCTAAAAAAACAGTCAAAAAATTGAAACACTTTCTTCTGATTATTTCATGAGCTTTTTTTTGGATGTCATTTAGAATTTAACTTTGAGAAATGTAAGACAAATTAGCAGTAAAGAATTAATTCCCCATTGTTGTAAGTGTCTGTCAGTATGTCTGTTTTTCCTTCTGTCTCACACGCAAACACCCACATTCATATAGATAAATAAAAAAATCCAGTTAACCAGTTAACACACACAAGTATAAACACATACTAATATTTAGAAACAAAAACACACTCATGTAGCGACCCATGCACTAGAACACAAACTATAAATAATTAACTAATTTCATGCAGACAGACTCGTTCAGCTACACGCAAGTAATCACTCTCACACACACACACACACACACAACCAAACCATAAATACTCAATGACACACCCGGAATATCCACCACAAACATGCAGTCAGTTTGTCATGCACAAACACACACACACAAAAACACACACACACACAAACCATAAATACTCAATGACACACCCGGAATATCCATCACAAACATGCAGTCACTTTGTCTTGCACAAACACACAAACACACACATAAACACGCTAAAACATTCAATGACACACCCGGAATATCCATCACAAACATGCAGTCACTTTGTCAAGCCCAAACACACAAGCACAAACACAAACACGCTAAAACATTCAATGACACACCCGGAATATCCATCACAAACATGCAGTCACTTTGTCATGCACACACACACACACACAAACACGCTAAAACATTCGATGACACACGCCAGACACTGTCTTATCCGTCGTTCACCGACACACACACACAACACACACAGCACACAATGATTGACACATTTTGTCAATAAACAAACACGCACATGTATACAAAAACACTCCAATAAAAAACATGCACAGTTAGAGACATGGGCTGTTGATGTCAATTATTACAGGAAGACAATCCACGGAAATTTCCGATAACATGTATCCATCTTTTGTGAAAGAGATAAAAAGAAAACAAACAAAACATTATACTGGTGGGTCATCATATTGTTTTCAATAATAAAATGAAATATATTACATTTAATAGATTCATAATACAGTTTGATGAACCGTGAAGGTGATACACAAAAACGTTAATCCTACTAGTCTGTGGGTCTCATTATAAACTCTGGAGACATTGAATGGAACATATGAAATAAGAAGAATCGCTCTGGCGTCAGGTTGCATTAAGTCGTGTCACCCGATACAGGTAGATCCGCAGGGTGAAATATGATCACAGCCTGGTGTTTCTTAAACATAAAGTTGATCGGGTACCACATGGTGATCGATATGTCAGTTTTAGTTATATGAGGGCTCAAAACACCCGCACGCACGCACACACACACACACACACGCAGGCCATACACAAAAAATAAGCATGGGACACATACACATGGTCTTTACGTACAAACTTACAGATTTTTCAGGGCTGCCGCGAGGTTGGGGGTGGGGGAGTGGCGTAGTGAGCTTAACTCACGCCAGGGGCACAAGACCTTTTTAGCGCCCCTCCCCCACATTCGCTAACCGTATAATATTATGTGTAAAATATACCATTTGGCGCCCCTTTGTGAGTAGCGCCCGGGGGGAGGGCAAAACAAGCACTTGTCAGGGGAGTGATGTCACTTTTTTTTTTTTTTAATTTAGCAAAACGTAACCAGCTTTAAAAAAAAATGATGCCGACCTGTCAGTCCCGCGGCCTGAAATTCTGCCCCCCCCCCCAGTACTGAATAAATTTGAAAACCTGGACCCTCTTGCCACTTACCCCTAAATTTTGCAGCAAAAAGAAAAAAAAATTTACAAAGTAAAAATTTCGAAAAGTGACAGGCTAGGGACCCCCCATAAAATTGTTTGGGTTGCCGCCGCCTCTTTGTGGCTGCCCCCCGCAACTACACAATATGTTGCCGCCCATGTCTCGCCGGAGTCATCTACAGCAGTGCTTCTCAAAGTGGTGGGCCGCGGCCCCCTAGGGGGAGGGGCGTAGAATTTCGAAAAATTATAAATTAAAGCAATCTAAACCAAAAAAAAAAATAGGGGAGCCGCCGCGACATATTGATTGGCGTTCCAAGGGGGGGGGGGCGTGACTTCAAAAAGTTTGAGAAGCACTGATCTACAGCAGTGGTCCCCAACCTTTTTCTCGCCGCGGACCGGGTCGACGTTTAATAATTTCAGCGCGGCCCGCAGGGGGGAAGGGCGTGGGGGGGCGGGATGGGGACGTTGATTATTTATATTATTAGTGTTTTGATTTACAATGTTGCTGTCACTCACAGCCGCTTAGCTCCCTGTTAAAATCTCGTCCATGTAAAATCGCACCATTCCGAGAGAGAGATACACCACAGTAAATAAAAAGGAAATAATTTAATTTTTTATTGGGCGGCCCGGTATCATTTGATCCACGGACCGGTACCGGTCCACGGCCCGGGTATTGGGGGGGACCACTGATCTACTACTCAGCCTAAAGTTACTTAATTAATTATCGGACGCCAAACAGTGTCAGCACTGTCAAAAAGCCGCTGGGATCCGAACCCACTGAGCTTGGTGCCATAATTTTTGTACATGTCAATAAAAGTTCTCACCCTACTGCGCCATTTAAAAACTTTCTGAATTTTATTCTTCATGCACTTAGATCTAAATTCCACATTCATCGGTAGAGGTGTTTTACAACGTGACGACACCCTTTTGTGCATTTAATGTGTGGAACACTCCCCGCCCCCCCCCCCGGGTCCCCCGTCCCCCCAACTGCCTTCACCTGCGACGTGAGAAAATCAAATGAACAAATAAAAAAATATATCGATCTAAAGGTAAGCTAGTAATTTTTATTTCCCAGACTTTGAGTTTATTTTCAACAAAACGTGTGTGTGTGGAGGGGGGAAGGGGAGGTAACGTTGCGATCAGTCGAATAAAAACAAAAAGATCTCGACACACAGGCCAGCAAAACACCATTGTATCGGTTTTAGCAAAACACAAAAACAGTTCAGGTTTGTGTGTATGTATAATGACTAAATGACTAATAGGGAGAAAAATGGAGAGAAGGTGGCGGAGGGAGGGATAAAGGAAAGGTGGGATGAGGGGGGGGGGGAAGGAAAGAGAGAGATTACATCTTTCCAAAGGGCGCCTTTACCGCTTGTTAGACACACACACACACACACACACACATGCATGTAGTGATACAAAGTGGGCGTGGCTAACATTGACATGTCAATAGACTTTGACGTCACCAACGCATTTTAATTAATTCATTTTTCAATAAGACCTTAAATTAATTATTATATTCAGCCAA
Source organism: Bulinus truncatus (assembly GCA_021962125.1). NCBI lineage: Eukaryota > Metazoa > Mollusca > Gastropoda > Planorbidae > Bulinus > Bulinus truncatus. The sequence continues at coordinate 2,495,951 of JAGDYQ010000048.1, read as the reverse complement.
TGATTTCCTTCTTTTTTTTTTAGTTACAACAAGAAAGATGACGAGCCAAGAAATCTCATTTACGGTCATCAGGAACAAAACGAAAAGGGAAATATCCATTATCCATATCCTCATTGTCTTCCAAGAGTAAATAATCCTTCCTTTGGCTTAATGCACTGTTATTATTTTGGTCGACACTCTTACAATTCCGTCTTAATGTAATTCCAGTTTACACGCCATCTCGTGAACATCACAACTCTCGTCTGCTAAATGTTGTTTTGAAAAACGGTTCAACCAGTTTGTTCTTATCTCAATACAACAACATGCAAGTGACTTCCCCTTTTGTATTCCAATTTAACACTTATATATATATATATATATATATATATATATATATATATATATATATATATATACAATTTTCATTAAATGGAAAGAAAAAAAAAAAAGAAAAGCAAATCGTTTGAAAAAGTCACGAATCAATCCACCAGATATCGACTGCTTGGGCTGAATAGGTGGGTCACAAGGGCGGGATCCATTCCCAATATTTACGCTCGATTCGTGTCGCTGAGTCCTAAAGCTATCTAGGGGGAGGGGGGATTGGGGGAGGGGGGGCGTAGAGAACGAAAGAAGACGGGGGGGGGTTGAGGTGTAATCGTAATCAGGTGGAAATAATGAAGTGGTGGTATTCAGTTTCACACCAGGTCCAGTCTCGGTATGGTCCTTTTCATATTGTTTCTTATTTTGTTGGTGATGGTGTTTACCAGCGGAGATAGACGTAATGCATTTCTGGCCCTACTAGCTGAGGGATAGGTAGGTAAGTAGGTAGGTAGATAGGTACTTAAGATAGAAAAAAGTCGAGAATATAAAATGCTAAGAAAGAGGTAGGGGCTGGGAAGAAAGGTGGGGGAGGGGGGAATCTGAAAGATCCGTTAAAACGAATTGAGGGACCTGTCAGGGGGAACTAGGATTTAAAAACAGGTACACGGGGAATAGGTACATGGGAAACAGGTACACGGGGAACAGGTACACGGGGAACAGGTACACAGGGAACTAATCATTCCTGGCCTGCACACCCCCCCCCCCGATTTCCCCTGACACACACACTACAATGACACCAACATGGTCACCCCCCACCCCCCTAATCCAACCCACCAACCCCCACCACTCAGTCCCCCCCTCCCTAATCTAGTCGTGCTTTTGTATACTCCGGAAAAATGTAACCTAAGAGATTAATTAAGTCTCATTTTATGACAGGTGGGGGGGGGGTTGGTGCGGGTCCGGCCGGGGGGGGGGGCGGGTAGAGTCCTTTTCCTAGTGAAAAGCTTTGACTATATAAATAACGGAACAATATTTCAAACCCAATTTGACTGGGTTTTTTTTAAACTGTCTTTGGAAGCAAAGAATCTTTGTGGGTTTTTTTTTTGTTTTTGTTTATTTATTTATGTTTGTATTATTTCGTATATTGTATTAGAACTGTATACTGTATTAGAACTGTATACTGTATTAGAACTGTATGCTGTATTAGAACTGTATGTTGTATTAGAACTGTATGCTGTATTAGAACTGTATGCTGTATTAGAACTGTATGCTGTATTAGAAATGTATGCTGTATTAGAAATGTATGCTGTATTAGAACTGTATGCTGTATTAGAACTGTATGCTGTATTAGAACTGTATGCTGTATTAGAACTGTTTACTGTATTAGAACTGTATGCTGTATTAGAACTGTATGCTGTATTAGAAATGTATGCTGTATTAGAACTGTATGCTGTATTAGAACTTATGCTGTATTAGAACTGTATGCTGTATTAGAACTGTATGCTGTATTAAAACTGTATGCTGTATTAAAACTGTATACTGTATTCGAACTGTATACTGTATTAAAACTGTATACTGTATTAGAACTGTATACTGTATTAGAACTGTATGCTGTATTAGAACTGTATGCTGTATTAGAACTGTATGCTGTATTAAAACTGTATACTGTATTAGAACTGTATGCTGTATTAAAACTGTATGCTGTATTAGAACTGTATGCTGTATTAGAACTGTATACTGTATTAGAACTGTATGCTGTATTAGAACTGTATACTGTATTAGAACTGTATACTGTATTAAAACTGTATACTGTATTAGAACTGTATACTGTATTAGAACTGTATACTGTATTAGAACTCATTGACTGAAATGTCAAATTTTATATTTAGTAGCCTATTTATTTTGTTGTTTACGTCGCTCTTTCATTTTTTTTTCCAAAATTCAGATTTCAGAATTTTTTATGAAACAAACATACAAAACACCATGGTGCGTAAAAAAATCATTAATCGTACTCACAGTGGCGTAGTAGCTTAACTCGCTCCCGGTACACAATACCTTTTTAGCAACCCCCCCCCCCCCTTCCCATTCGAAAATCATATAATATTATATGTAAAATATACCATTTTGCGCCCCTTTGTGAGTAGCGCCCGGGGCATGATGCCCACCCCTCACTACGCCTCTGCGTATTCATGCCCTGCGTAGGTGTTCACGGGGTTTCAATATAAATTAATTGATGAACCTGTTTATTTGACTTATTTATTGTATTGTTCTGTCTGTTGTTGTCTCGTTCAATACTTTGTGTTTTTTAATAGCAAGCAACACGACTTGTCTCCCAATAGTCTGTGTCATATTTAGTGAACGTTTTATTGGGTGGTACTTTAAAAGTACCCCGAGTAAAAAAAAATGTATTAAAAAAAATAGTGGGTGTGACTAGATTTTTGTTTTGACTGATGTCTAATTTGCATAATTTTGACACAAAAGTGTTAACTTACAACTGGCAACAAAGTACGGGTCTCTGACGGCACACACATATTACAACAGAGCGCACAGCTGTTTAGTGGGTCTATATGTATACACGCAACTGTTTAGTGGGTCTATATGTTTGCACGCAACTGTTTAGTGGGTCTATATTTATACACGCAACTGTTTAGTGGGTCTATATGTATACACGCAACTGTTTAGTGGGTCTCTATGTATACACAACTGTTTAGTGGGTCTATATGTATACACGCAACTGTTTAGTGGGTCTATATGTATACACGCAACTGTTTAGTGGGTCTATATGTATACACGCAACTGTTTAGTGGGTCTATATGTATACACGCAGCTGTTTAGTGGGTCTATATGTATACACGCAGCTGTTTAGTGGGTCTATATGTATACACGCAACTGTTTAGTGGGTCTATATGTATACACGCAACTGTTTAGTGGGTCTATATGTATACACGCAACTGTCTAGTGGGTCTATATGTATACACAACTGTATAGTGGGTCTATATTCTATATGTATACACACAAATGTTTTCCTCTTACGTTGTAAAGTCAATATCTTTCAATATACTAATACAGTTTTATTTTGTGTTCGCTGAAATTCTTTTTTAGAGCATTTTCGAAAAAAAATGCTCTATTGTCCCCGTTTTGTCTGTCTGTCTGTCTGTCTGTCATCACCCTAGATCTCAACAACCATAAGTCCTAGACCCATGATGTATATATCATTTTGTAGGTCTTGGCCTGCCGAGAAATGACTTTTTCCATTTCGCGATCTAACCTCTCAGGGCCGTAAAAGGGACCTTATAAAGTACCGTTTTTTACTATATAAGCTATATTAATAATGGAGCGCCCTATATCTCAGCAACCATAAGTCCTAGACCCATGATGTATATATCATTTTGTAGGTCTTGGCCTGCCATGTGTACATCAAAAGTTCATTTCGCGATAGGACCTCTGAGGGCTGGGCTTCAGGGCTCCTAAGGGGCTTATATATTATATATACACCTTGTACGTTCAATAACCCATTCATTTGGTGCGAAATACTGCAGCACGTAGTTTCACCAAGATTTATTAAGAAACTCATCAAATGAAATAGTAAGCTTGTGTTCTGAGTTTAATTGAAAGTATCAGAGCTATGCAACAATTGACGGAGTTTTCGGACGATTAAATGACTATAATTTCGAATGTTTTCAATTATGAGTCCTATTTCAGTAACCACAAACCACTTGTAGTTAGATTTAAGAGACAATAATTTTTTTTCAAATATAAAGAAACGTCTTTATAATTTTTTTTTACAGATATATGCATTACACAATTGAATTTATAAACATTTCCAAAATTTACAAATATTTACTGAAAGCTAACAAACGTACTGATACATAACACGAAAATGCGCTAACACGTCATGTGTCCAGAATGGAACAGGCTTAATTGCTTGTTTTTTTTCAAGCTGTGATAAATACGAGTTTGTCTGTTTTTCATTTTAAGCTGCAAAGTTTACAAATGCGTATCAAACCAATTTATATGAGCTTACGAAACAATGTCCAATACAATTAGTATAGCACAAATAAATGCTATAGCGTGTGTTTATGGCTGATTTCCACCGATGAGGATCTCGATACACCGTTAGTGTAATTTGCTCTCTGCTTGTCACGCGCTCTCAAAAATACTTAACAATATTTATGTTTGCGCTTCAATCGTCTCCAGTCCGGCACCGCCCCTCAATGAGACCGTCCCTGGACGCGTTATATAATCGAACAACATACTCGGTGAAATCACTTCCCATGTGAGGTAAAGCGCTCGACTGTCGACCTGAGGGTCCGTCGTTCGATTCCCGGTGAGTACCCATAGATTTATCAGGTCATGGTTAAAGTCCCAGCTATATCTCCCGTGGTGCCTCCATGGCCTTTGCACTATCGGCGATGGTAGGGATAAAAGAAGGACACTGCAAAAAATAAAAAAGTCTCATTATTTGTTCATAGAATCTAAGAAATTTCATCTCATCCTTACAGTGACTTCAAAACACCTCGTCCCACAGCCACCTAGTGTTAGAAGAATAAACAACCTTTAACCCCCTATATGTACTATGATATATGTACGGTCTCTATTTAACTTGAGGCATATTTTACGACACTACATAGATCCAACAGTGACGCCGTCTCTAAAATTTAGTTCATCATAAAAAGTAGAAAAAAAAATCATCAATACATCTTTGAAGCTATTTCAATTTCCCTTGACTTGACATCTTTAACAAACAAAAAAAAAAAGAACTAAATAACTGAAGTCCAGTTTGTATGTCAAGTTGTTCTCTGCGTCCCGTTACGACATTTGTAAATGTCAAAAACGTGTCTGTCCTTTAATTGAAGACGCTTTCACATTTTTTGTATTGCCTCTTTGGCCAACTGATTGCCAACTCCCAACTCCCTTTTTTTTGTTTTTGTTCACCACTTACTTCCCTTCTCATTTAGCTAACTTGGGTTGCAAGTTACACAAATATTTAAATATTTTTTAGTCCCTTGTCAAAATTTGGCGGGAAAAGATTGGTTATTTAAGAAAAATAAATTACAAAACAGAAAGACGAAAAATAAAAGAAAATTAGTTTTCTTTTTATTTGTGTTCGAGTGTTATATAATAAATCTTATATAAATATATCTTAGTAACAATCTTTGCTTATATCCTGAGCCGGATTTACAATTTTAGGGGCCCTAGGCCAACACAAATTTAAGGCCCCATTTTGAAAAGTAAAAAATATTGCTAAGTTGTTTTTTTTTGTATACTACTTAACATTTTGGGGGTCCCTTTTTCGCGGGGAACCCTAGGCCACGGCCTAGTGAGCCTATCTGTAAATCCGGCCCTGCTTATATCTATTAACAAAGCTATCGTTCTGTGCATTATCTATACAGTGTCTCTCTGCAAGAATGTATCTATTACTCTCTCTCTCTCTCTCTCTCTCTCTCTCTCTCTCTCTCTCTCTTTCTCTCTCTGATCTTTCTCTCTCTTTGATCTGTCTCTTTCTCTCTCTGATCTTTCTCTCTCTCTCTCTCTCTCTCTCTCTCTCTCTTTCTCTCTCTGATCTTTCTCTCTCTTTGATCTGTCTCTTTCTCTCTCTGGTCTTTCTCTCTCTCTCTCTCTCTCTCTTTCTCTCTCTGATCTTTCTCTCTCTTTGATCTGTCTCTTTCTCTCTCTGATCTTTCTCTCTCTTTCTCTCTCTCTCTCTCTCTCTCTCTCTCTCTCTCTTTCTCTCTCTGATCTCTCTCTCTCTCTTCCCCCCCCCCCCCCCTCTTCCCCTCCCCTCTCCCCCCCCCCCCCCCCCCTCTCTTCTCTCCTATTTTTTCCCCCCCACCCCTCTCTGATCTCTGTGTTTGTGTGTAACTACAAGAATCATACTCCACTGGAAGATCCAATGAATTAATAGGGGATGAGTTTTGTCTCAAAAAAAAATTATATACAGTAATAAATCGTCAAAGAACAAAAAAATAGATTTCAAAAACTCTCCCAGGCCAACGTAATATATTCTACACCTGACGACAGCTGTCAATCAGTTGGAGCCTCACTTAAGTTGGACCCAGTGACTTTAAAACACAACAGTGTCAGCATGAGGATGTGGTGTAGCACACTTCACTTAGATCTACCGTGTTCATGACTTCGGACTTTTGACTGCCAAGTACGTCAGGCGAACATAAATATTATGAAATTTGCATAATGTGAAACCCCCACTGAGGACATAACAGTCAAGAAGAGTACGACGCATGGAGAGGGGGGGGGGTACGATAACCCAAATTTGATTTAGGCCGAAAGGAAACAAAAGTAGCAATAGCAGTTGGATCATAATCATTAACGTCCTTACAGGGCCGGGCGTGATAACAACGTCAACTCTGTAATCGATATTGCGGCCTTGTTCAGTTCTGGGCAAGATCTACTGAAAACCCTGAATAGTCTTGTCAATTTGGCATATAAACGTATAGAGGGACGAGTGGCAGAGATGTGTAGAGCGCTCGACTGTCATCCTGAGAGCCCCTGGTTCGATCCTCGAGGAGAGCCTGAGAATTTTTTGTCTAGGTCTTGGTAAAAGCCAGTTTAAGTCTCTTTCAAGTCCACCCATCTTTAATTGGGTACCTGACGTTAAGTGGGATAAGTAAAGCTAAGTAAAGTCGGCTGGGCGTTGTGCTAACCACACAATCCCTTCATGTGTGGCGGTTACAGAAAACAGGGGAATTCTACACTTCATCTGCCCCGATGGCCCTTTAGCGTCAATGGACCTTTACTTTTTTTTTCCTTTATTATTAATTAACGTATCAAATAATTCAAATCTAAAATAGGTGTTGCCGAGAGAAAAAGGGACGGGGGGAAGGGGGTGATGCGGGTAATATATTGTTTGCTCCTAACGTACTTTATGGGTCCAGTAGCGGCCTTGATGTTTGAAACTGGGGGGCCACCATTCCAGTCCCCGCGGATGTGAGGGGCCCCCACGTTAAGACATTCTGTTATCTCCTAAATGTTAAACTAAACTCTAAGCCCCCCACATATGATACACACCCAGGGCCCCTAGCACTGCTCCCTCTCGTAAGGCCGCATCTACGGGGCCCAACAGGAAACCATTGTTTTGGGACCCCATACATCAAGCAACCATAATAATGTAGATCAGTTTCTACTATTTTTTAATATACTTTCCCCCTTTTTTGTCAGATTATCTATAGTAACAAGTTTTGAAGGTGAAGATGTAGAACCGAGAAAAGAACATTTGAATGGATGTCCCCATCATTACAGTTCTGTATATCCCCATCATTACAGTTCTGTATGTCCCCATCATTACAGTTCTGTATATCCCCATCATTACAGTTCTGTATATCCCCATCATTACAGTTCTGTATATCCCCATCATTACAGTTCTTTATATCCCCATCATTACAGTTATGTATATCCCATCATTACATTTCTATTAGATTACTATATAGATAAAAAAAAATAAAGAAAAGATAATATTTATTGTTTTGGCTTTTTCATTTTTTTCTTAAGTTGCCAACCCAAAGGACAACAAATAATATTTTTAAAGTTAAATTCTCTACAAATAAAGAATTCTCTCAATTTGTCTTTAATTTTAATGCACCTTTCGCTAACCTTTTCAAAAACTTTTTTTTATATGTGTGTGGTTTTACTTTTTTTTATTATTTCATTCTACCTGGTATACGGTACGTTTAACGTTACATTTTCGTGAGGAGCACATGACATTCCTGCCAGTGACGTCACACAGCTGAGCTCCAATGAACTCAGCGTCCGTTATTTCAAATAAAAAAAAAAATAAAAGGGGGGAGTTGGTCGGCGATGGCGCAGCAGTGTGTAAACAAGGGGGGCAGTCCGGAAAAGAGGTTTCACATCAGCATCATTCCAATCACGACTCTCTTACACTCCACCTCCCACCCACTCCCCTCAACCAACCAAACTGCACGTTTGCTCATGGGCCTCAGAGGCATAACTGTGTGACATGGTGTGATAGGTATGAAACCAGAGGCATCGCTGACAGATTGTGGTGAGCTCTCCCGCAAAATGATTTGGAAAGGGGGGGGGCCTCAGGAAAATAATGCACGGTGGGGTTTTTTTTCCCACTCTGTCCCCCCGGGGGGGGGGCGATTCCTTGCTCTCCTTTACCCGCTTATCTAGATCCCCGAGAGCCTTATTTCAGTGCCACTTGATGATACGTTCTCTCTCTCATAAATCGACCCCATGGCCATGGTTAGAAAGCACCAACCAACTGGGAGGGGGGCGTCCACAGAATAAATATTGTTTTGGTTCGCCGTTTCTAGCCCGCCTCCATATTTGTAATTTTTGAACCAAGTTAAGGAGACTGGTTGGTGGATGGGTGGGTGGCTCTTTTGCTCTTGATCCGGATCTATATGCTGTATCCCGAGCTACTTGCTGCAGATCGCGGATTCAACTCTCGGTGTTTTTCGGTACCGGTCCGTGGAACGAATGTTACTGGGCCGCCCAAGAAACATTAAATTATTTCCTTTTTCATTATTTATCTCGTGATTGTGCGACTTTCCACAAACCCATAATGAGAAACATGTTAACTGTGTGCCTTGTGTCTCATCCACCTGTGACCTATGACCCTAAAGTTCCCCTTTAATCATCGGGGCAGATGAAGAGTAGAATTCTTCTGTTTCAATAACCTCGGCATATAAAGGCACAACGCCCAGCCCCCCAACTTAAAGTCAGGTACCCATAATAAGTTAGTTGGACTTGGGGGGACTTACACCAGGACCTTTAAAAATCCCGAGGTTCTTACTGAGGTTCGAACCCAGGATTCTGCGGTCGACAGTCGAACGCTCTACACCACACGACCAACATTCCCCTTATGACCCTAAGGTCATCTTATAAAGAAAGTTATACAAGGATATCATCAACTGCATACGCATTTTTTTTTTAATTCAATCCAACATTTTTTTTTAAAATAGTAAAGCAAATTTTTTGTTGAATTATCTCTCTGTCCATTTCTTTATTATAATTTGTTTTTTTACAAAATTTAATGATGTCCGTCGATTTTTCCTTTGCTTATACATGTATTGTATTTTGACAGCCGAATGCTTTACCATACGACCATCCGTACCCTCTGTATTTTGAGAATGTCCACATATTGTAAAACGTTATGAGGATTAGTGAAGCTGGAGGGGGGAGTTAGTTTTTGGTGTAATCCGTTAATCCTTTACTAAAATTAAAATTTAATATTTTGATTATTTCATAAACAGAGACTAAAAGATTTAAATATTCCGAGATTTGTTCTTCCAAGAGTTTTATAATTAACGGAAAGAGGAGATCGACAATTTTATTATATATTTTTTTTTTTATAATTGTGATGGGGTAATTTTTAATTTTTTTTTACATCTCCATACGTTAAATGTTTCCTTGTTATACTAAAAAAAATATTCATATATGTTCGTAGCAATTTGTCTTGTAAAGAAAAAGAAAAAAGCGTAATTTATTCTGAAGGATTCATATAAGACATACGTGTTTTCAGTAAAATAAATAAACCAACTTACCGTGTTTGGAGAAACCTATTTTTTCTTGAATGGGCCAAATAAAATAAAAAATTACAAACACTGGTAAGTAACCTTTTTTGGTCAATCCACCTGGAATATGTTAATCCAAAGACGTAAAGGGGAAGCAACTTTTTACAATGTAAACGGATCACGTCCCCTTACATGAGCCTCGTTGGTGCTCTGTCATCGTTGGTTTGTTTTACTCTCCCATTCATCGAGCCTCGACATCCTTATTTAGGTCAGTGACAAGTGGGCGTGGCTTTTGTTTTGGATGGAAACATTTTTTTTTATTAATTCCAAAGGTTCAAGTAATTTATGTCCAAATTTGGACTCACTTTTTTTTTTACTGGTGCGAAGTTTTTTTTTTTAAACTTGGGAACTTGGGGGCTTTCAAAGAAAATAAATCATTTGTTCTAATTTTTTAGCCGATGTAGCGGTTGCCATTAGATGATTAGTGCCGTGCTATGGTAAAGAGAGGTGGTTGCATTAGGGCGGCACTGTAAGTTGGGCGGCACTGTAAGTAGGGCGGCACTGTAAGTAGGGCGGCACTGTAAGTAGGGCGGCACTGTAAGTAGGGCGGCACTGTAAGTTGGGCGGCACTGTAAGTAGGGCGGCACTGTAAGTAGGGCGGCACTGTAAGTTGGGCGGCACTGTAAGTAGGGCGGCACTGTAAGTAGGGCGGCACTGTAAGTTGGGCGGCACTGGGCGGCACTGTAAGTTGGGCGGCACTGTATAGGGCGGCACTGTAAGTAGGGCGGCACTGTAAGTAGGGCGGCACTGTATGTAGGGCGGCATCGGGTGTGGGTCGGAATTAAGGCAAAATCGAATGTTCTTTTAAAAGAGGAAAAAAAACAAGTTCTCTTTCGTCTGTGAGATGAAGGAGAACTTGGATTCGAACCCTTAGGCCTGTACTGAACACACAAACCATACATCCACACATACGCGCACATTGTCTTTTTTTTCAGTCCAGTGAACGCAAACATTTTTACCCACATCCAGTCAATTCAGACAATGTATCCACATCCAGTCAATTCAGACAATGTATCCACATCAAGTCAATTCAGACAGTGCATCCACATCCAGTCAATTCAGACAGTGCATCCACATCACGTCAATTCAGACAGTGCATCCACATCCAGTCAATTCAGACAGTGCATCCACATCCAGTCAATTCAGACAGTGCATCCACATCCAGTCAATTCAGACAGTGCATCCACATCAAGTCAATTCAGACAGTGCATCAACATCAAGTCAATTCAGACAATGTATCCACATCCAGTCAATTCAGACAGTGCATCCACATCAAGTCAATTCAGACAGTGCATCAACATCAAGTCAATTCAGACAATGTATCCACATCCAGTCAATTCAGACAGTGCATTAACATCAAGTCAATTCAGACAATGTATCCACATCCAGTCAATTCAGACAGTGCATCCCCATCCAGTCAATTCAGACAGTGCATCAACATCAAGTCAATTCAGACATTGCATCCACATCCAGTCATTTCAGACTATTGCGGCCCCCTGACATATATGACAACGCCCCCCGCCTGAATTTTGCAGGAAAAAAAATAATAACAAATAAAGCGACGGGATCTCCAAATGATTGGGTCGCGTGACAAGTATTTTGAGTTGTCTCTCGTGGGGGTTCCCTTTTCCTTAAACCTGTCTCAATGGATATGTGTGTGTGTGGGAGGGGGGAGCGATAGGGAACTTTTAGATACGGTATCTAGCCAAAAGTTACGACTCTCTGCCCAACCATTGGTACCTGCCTCTGATTGGCATCCCTTCCCCCCTCTTCCTGTACCTTTATTGTCTTAGAATAGCATTCTTTCTACTAAGCATGTTCAATAAGACACAAAATGTTAACCATAGTGAACTGTTCAATAAGGCGACAAAGTGAACTAACCTACTTTAAATACAACTGACAGCAGAGATAACTCACCCCTAAGAATGTCTGTTCCCGCACCCTGACCTGCGCATTGTTTGCACACTTAGCACCGTGACTTTGCACACAACATAATATGTAAGCAAAGTGTCAGAGATAATCTCATGTGTGTTAGAGGCCCTAAGCAAAGGTGGCTATCCGGCCACTGTTATCTCTATAAGAATACATGTTAATCAATTTATCAGTAAATTTGTGTATGAGAGAGAGAGAGAGAGAGAGAGAGAGAGAAACAGAGAGCTTGTGGGTGAAGTGCGAACTTAGGGATTTAGGGGCCCCGAGGGATTGGCCTCTTTGGGGGGCCCTACATTTTTACATTCGACACCATGTCATGAGACAATGTACTTAATATTTAATGTAAACAAATATTTGGGGGCCCCCACAAGCTGGGGCCCGGGGAGGACTTTCGAATTTGGACCCCCCGCTCCCCCTAGGTACGCCTCTGCGTGTGTGTCCATAATCTCCCGTTCAATAAATAACTCTTGATTCTAAAAAAATGACGTGTAGGGCCCACGGGTTCTCAAAGTGTGTCAGGGGCCCGCCTGTGATCGATCGAAGACATTAAACGGCGGGCCGTGGCGAGGGTCCTAATGATATCGTCCAGCTCGCCTAAACCTAAAAACGAATCCCTGAAATTTGGAATTGGGGAATACAGAGCAGCTCTTATGTATAGAGCAAACAATATGACTGCCTGGTGGGGAAGACCGCTACAAACAGTGGCAATTTTGAGCCAAACGTCAAAGACTCTAAGATTAAACAACTCAACACTTAAAGTCGGGCGGGGGGGGGATTCAGTTTCAAATTTAATTAGGGTCTCCAAGATTTGCAAGTAGTGACGTTAACTTCATTTCTAGCTAGGGTCCCCCCCCCCCATATATGTATATAAATATACTTATGGTTCCCAAATTTACCTTGCATAGCCCCTTCAGGCTATTGCCTGCAGACCCTAAGTTGTAATAGTAATCAGGGGCAGTAACTAAGCAACAAATTTGAGGCATTCAAAATGTAAGTGATTATTTCCCTTTTACTACAATATCTGGAACTGAAATACATGTAGTCCTATGCATCACAAGAAAAATTCATCTGTAAGAAAAAAAAACATTTAAAAAAAAATTTTATTTTGAAATTGTACACCAGGTAAGCATTTCCTTTCCTGTATAAAAATATTTTTTTCAGTATGATAAAATATGATATGAAACAATAAAAAATTAAAATAGCAAAAAAAAAAATCAGGTAAATGCACTATTATCAAATAAAAAAAAAAAAAATTCTAAGTGAACATAGGCAAAAATATATTTCTGAACTAGTCACTGCAATTTTGCTTCTATTTTATTCCCTTTTTTAACAACAGCCCATGAGGGCTAGTAGGATAAAATGAAATGTAAAATTCATCTGTAGCCACGGCATATTGAGCGATTATGTGGTTTGCACATTGCCCAGCATTCTTTATTTCCCCAATTGATGTCAGGTACGCAGTAATAAACAGGGTGGAATGGGAACATCACTAGGACCTGATAAATATCCCGGAGGTCTCGACAGAGACTCTAGCCAGGGACCCTGGCAACAATGTACAATTTGTTCAATGCGATTCATGTTTTTGAAATGTTGAATCAAATTATTTTTAAAAAAAACAAAGAACTAAAAGCCTTTTTTTTTTTTAAAGATATTTATTCACTGATGTAAAAAAAATAGTTTAATGAAAGAAATATACTAAGTTACAAAGATTCTAATTCTTATAAGTTAGAATAAAGGATATTAGGAATATACATAAAAATAGAAATTAAAAAAATGTAATAAGAGCAGGGGTGGCCATATGTAAGGTCAGTGAGAGCCACAATGAAATTTTTTGTGTCGTAAAAATTACTTCAGAAATCTGCATTAGCGAAAAAAAGTAGTTTAATAATAGAGAAAAAAAAATCTGTGGGAGCTGCAAAAAAAATCAAAAGACACATTGGGCCCCCCCCCACCCTTCTATGGAGCTGACGTTGAGTAAAACAACTAAAAAAATCTACAACTTTTAACCTATAATTCTTCATTTCTCTGTAAGCGTAAAAATTCCAAAAAGAAATCCAAACAATAACTGAATGCTAGATTCAACACCTTATGCAAACTATTAGGTAGACATATTATTTACAGAAAAAAGAAACATCCAATAGTAAAAAAGAATTAAATGGCTACAAGGCTAGATTGTGAGGCCTGCAAAGAAAGAAAGAAAAAATATTCTTAAAAGAAAAAGAATTAAGAATTCAAATTTTGTTATACATGTACATGTAATTTGTTGTTAAATTACCCTGAGTTATTCTTTAAATCAACACCAGCAGACTTCATATTTTGATTTTTTTTTTTTTATGTATCACAGCTTGTTGTAAACATAAGATGAATTTTAAAAAATATATATTAAAAAAATTCTCGACTGTTAGATCACAGATTAAAAAAAAAAAGTTGTCGGTATGAAAATTCATTAAAAAATACCAATATGGTTTCACAGAAAAAAACTTTCATTACAATGCTATCAATTATGAATAAAAAATACACTTCCGTCAGAAGATAATTTACAGATTCACAGTATACTTTTCAAAATATAACAATTGATTTTATTAGCTTGTAATTTTTTTTTGCCAAAGGAAGATGAGACAGGAATAATTACTATCAAACAATACTGTAAAATAATTAAATTATAAGATATGTATAATAAATTATTTAGCCTATACATATTGTTAAGTATTTTCAAACATGTGTAAAAAAAAAAGTGTTATGATTATAAAAACGATAGCATTCAAATTTATACCCAAAAAAAAAATACTTATACATGTATTCTTTTAAAACTATTTGTGAGCAGATTTAATACTGTTAAATTCTACATCAACCAAATCTTTGTTAGATTAGGATGAAGTTGACAAAATTTAAATATTTTTACATATAACTTTACCAAACTTTTTACTTTATTTGTAATAGCGGACTGGACTAGAATTTTGTAATACTTTTTTTAAAACAGGGGATTCATCGGAGGAAGTTAGTAATTCATAGCCAAACAAAATGTAAATAATAAAAATAGAACTTTTGATCAAGAATTTTTTTTTATATTAAGTTGTTGTATGACATTATTAAAATAGCATGGAATGGATGAATCTTTTGCTACATTTCTTGCCAAACAGATGACAATGAGTCTCAAGATTCTTCAATGAAGCATAAGATCTGGCAAAAGCATCACAAATTCTTGTCATCAGATCATAATAAAATTAAGCTAGAAATGATTTGTGAAATATCCAAAATACATGTATTGTGCTTAACTGGACGGTACAATGTGCAGGGTGAGTAGGAAGTACATATGATTAACATGGCTTCATAACTAAATTAACAGCAGTGTTAGAAGAATATTCTATAAAAACAAATTCATCTTTCAGAAATTCTACGTATCCATTGTCATAAACTATTTGAGTATCACCAAAGAAACTTGTTTAAAAAAATATCACACGAAAAATTTTTCAAGCCTGTTTGAGTAACATTAAAAAAAATTTCTCAACTGGGCTGAACATTGAATGTTACATAGTCTACAGTTAAACTTGCAAAAATAGAAAAAAATGTTCTGTTGAAAAATATAAATATATATATATTAAAATTGTGAATAAAGGTTTCAATCTCTATCTACGTGCCTGTATATTTAGATATACAATTTATACATTTATAATTTGCAATGTGTGTGTTATTTAGAGATGACCTAAGCAAACGTTTGATGAGAAGTCATTGGCAGCTGAATATTTAACACCATTTTCCCTGTAAGCACATCAACACCCCATATCATGTGAATTCAGTAAAAATACTGTCTATCTCAATAAAAATTATTAAGTGTCATATAGAATCAGTACTGACTGACAACCATCTCAAAGTATACATCCATTGTATCAATATAATCAACACATCATTAGTGTTTAAAAAAAAATGTAACCATTAAAAAAAAGCTAATTCTTGTCAATATTAGAAATCATACAAACGAATTTCTGAGAAGAAATTTAATTTTTCACAATTAAAAATATAAATGATTAATTTAAAAAAAAAAAAACTAGACAAAACGGTAGTGAGACAAGTGTGCAAAATGAAGCCATCAGAAGCGATCACAGGGAAAAATCTGAAAAGAAAAAAAAATTCAAATTTTAAATATCTAAAGTATAAGAAAAATGATTGCCATTTAAATCAAGCAGAAATTCTCAGAGAAAAATTTACTACAGTTGACAAGGATTGACTTCTAAGTTGATTTACCTTTAAACTAATCTGCTTCGTCTGGCAGGAGATATACCTCTCCTAAGTGGACTGGGAGATCTGCTTCTAAACCTGCTAGGACTCACTGAGCGGCTTCTTGGGGAAAGAGACCGGAATGGGCTGGTGGCACGGGCTGGGCTACGAGAGCGACGAGGTGTACCCTGTAAAAATTTTTTACGACTTTTATGCAATTGAATTACTTTATGTGGTCAAATATTATCTCCTGCAATTTTTTTTTTTAATTATAGCATTACAAAAGCAGATGCATACCAGTGATGCTCCACGGCGAGTGACGGCTTCCCCTTTCACCAGTGTTTTTGTCCCCTGAATGAGGGCAGGCCAGATGTGGTGATTGACAAGTGGGGCGGTATATTCCGAGTCATAGCTGCGTCTGTATCTGTCATAAATAGTAAATATTTAAATACATTTTTCAATGAAATGCAACATTTCTAGAAAGATTGTACAATAACAAGGAGTTTTAAACAGAATGAAAAATAAAAAAAGCTCAACAAAATAATGATGACATTGAAATTTTGATTGAATTAAAAGAAATATCAGTTTTATCTACTATACATTCTTTTAGTTGAAAAAAAACTCCACTAACTATAATATTGCTTACAGTAAATTGGGCTAATCATTTTTAAAAGAATTCTCTTTTTATTGCATATAAATCTGGCAATGAACTCATTTTTTTTTTTAATAACCATATAACAGTAAAAAAATAACTTACTTTGTATCATCAAAAAGTTCAGCATCAGTGGCCACAGCAATGTCCAGAGGATGAGCCAAGGCGCTCATCTGCCAGGCCAGTTTCACAGCTTCACGGATGAATGGTTGACAGATAGCATAAGAAATATCAGGTGGCAAGAAAATCTTGGGATTACGATTCAGGGCCCTTATAACATCCTAAAAAGAAAAAAATTTTATTTACTAAGCCTCTTTAAATAAGTTTAATATTAATTATTTTTTAAATGAACTATTTTGCCCAATACATGTATATGGTCACATTTTGTTAGATAGAAATTTAGGATATACATTTATGTTTTTTTTTGACCTGATTTTTTTAAGACCCTGAAATAAACAAAAATAAATTAATTAAAGAAGTAAAATGAAGATGTAGGAGAACAGTCAATATTATCAATGCAAGAGATTCTTTAACCTGTTCGTTAAGTTTTTATAATTTTAAGAACATGTGTTATGACACCACAAACTATTTTTACATTTGACTGACTTGTTCTTAAATGTCAACATTACGCCATCTGTCATAAGATTCACATAAAATATTTTTTTTAACGATTTTTAGATAACTTTTTTTTTTCATTATATTTTTAATATCAAATAACACACACAATAAAAAAAAATTGAGCAAATTTCAAATCTCAATCACGCTAGATTTAGTGCTACCAAAAATACTTAAGAGTAAAATGTTTAAAAATTCCCAAATTGTTCATCTTTAGCTTTTATTAAATTTAATAATTTAAAAAATGTTACTTAGCTCTTTCAAACAAATTTCGTGTCTAGCCATTTTAGTTATTATAACAGGGTAGTAATATTTCTCTTACTGAAACCATGGATGGCAAATCATACAAGTCTGTATTCCTGTTGATGTAATCTTGTACAGCCTCTTCCAGTGTATCTGGACCGTAGTGAGTCTTGGCCAAGTTGGCACGGGTTTTCATCTTGAACTGTCTGAACTCCAGTTTGGCAACATTAAATGCTTCCTATGAAGGGCAATGTAATTATAAAAATGAAGATGCAGTATTTTTTAATGTTTAATTGCTTTAAATTCTAAATGTTATCCTTAAATAAATTTCTATCATGTCTATTAAAACTGACCTGCATAATTGCAAACACTATCCTCTGGTTATTTTCTATATCATCTGAATATCGTCTTAGAGTATCCATTGTGGTTAGCCTGTCCTGTGCAAACATGTCATTAAATCTGGCCACCAGGTTTTGCTGTCGGATACGCTGAATGGTGTCATCAATGGACAAAGGAGATGTTGGTCCAGGCACATATCGATAATACAGGTTTAAGTCACTGGAGAGCACCATTGCAAAATTAAAACAATTGTAGACATATTTTAACTGGTTTTTTTTCAAATTCACTGACCGTAACATTTTAGTATTTAGCAAACAATCTATGTTATAATCAAAAAGTCAAAACAATGGAATAATAAATTCTGGTATTAAGCTGCATATCAATTGGAAAAAAAATTATATGATAATATTTTTGTCGGTTATACCATGGAGAAAAATATTCTATAATAATACCTTTTTGAAGAAAGACAGTGAAGCAAAGTTTACATCATAACTAAAAATATTAGTTGACTGTTCCAGCATTCACAATTGTAATTAATTTAAAATGGCGGCTTGGTGACTTGGGCTAGTCAACCTGATCCGCACACGTCAGGGGGAATAAATTTCTTATCAAGTGGTGATATTGACCACCCCTGTCATATCATGGTTTATAAACAACAGTATCTATA
Source organism: Bulinus truncatus (assembly GCA_021962125.1). Taxonomy (NCBI): domain Eukaryota; kingdom Metazoa; phylum Mollusca; class Gastropoda; family Planorbidae; genus Bulinus; species Bulinus truncatus. The sequence continues at coordinate 2,477,434 of JAGDYQ010000048.1, read as the reverse complement.
ATCCCAGGGCTATATTAGCCTGTTTTATGGTGGGAGGCAGAAAGAACCCTTAAAAATGGTCCAAACAGTGGTTATGGTTTATACACTAGATAAAGAGTACCTCAAAAAGATAAAAAAAAAAAAAGGGAATGAAAAAATAAATTATTTCAAATATCAGCTTACTTTGAAACATACAAAGTAAGTCTATCACAATTTTTAAATTAACCACTGTTGGTTACCTAAGTTTGTCATCTAGCTTAGATTTTTCTGATCTCTCATAAAGCGAAACATCTACTGGTGGGGATTTTATTAGAACATCTCGGCGTGCAGAAAGCAGGGCAATGTCATCACGCAGGCGCCTAATTTCTGTCTGATATTCTGCAAGCAGGCCAGACTTTGACCTCAGGAGCTTATTTTCTTCCTCTGCAGCAGCCAGTCTAAAAATAGAGCACAATACACAATACTTTATTAACAACAAAATATAAAGTTTTTAATTTAACTCAGATGACAGGTAGGCATTGAGCCATTGAAGTACAATTGATGACAGGAAGGCTCTTAGCCCTCTGCATTGAGCCAATGAAGTACAATTTGATTACATAGCATAAACAACAATAACAATGAGTCTTGAAGTACAGAGTGAAAGTACATGTTTAGGATAGAAGAAACTTGAGACCATCTAGTTTCAGGTATCAATGAACAGATATAAAATCTACTGACAGGAATTAAACCCAAGCTTAAAAGGTTGGTAGGTGGAAGAAATAGCACATTACCAAAGAGAGGACCATTCTCTTTTTAAAAATTGATGATCTTTTCATGAGCCATAAGTAAAGTGAAATAGTGATGATTGTTAATTACTACAGGATAAATATTTTATACATTTTGTCTCATGTATCTCATTCTTAATAATCTTTCAATAGATGTGTTTCTAAAAACCACACCTAGAAAAGTTAATATAATGCCCTGCAACTTTTTATGTGCCCAACTGTTATCAAATACACACTTGGAATCAGGTTCAAGAATAATAAAAAGACACTTACTTGCGTTTCAGATCATTGACTTCCAGCTCTGTAAACATTTTATCACTGTTGGATACTCTCAAACTTCTGTTCAGCTCAAGTTTAGTCTCTTGCAACCTAGACAATAATTCATAATTTAAACATAGGTTGACTACCTGGGTAAAGATAGCAAGAAACACTGATAAATACAAAAAAAATTAATTAAAATTAACACCCATTTTTTTTCAAAAACTCAAAGAAATGCTGTTTTAACATTGGTTCATTTTTTTTCAATCAAACACTTAAAAGTATTCATTTGATGAAAAGATGTAAGCAAACGTGAACTTTACTTTGTAAAATTTCATTTCATTTTATAAACCAATAGGTAAGTTGAAATATTACCGAAATCTATGTGGCTGCTATAAAACATAAATTTTTATCATTTACTTGATAAAACTATTTTGTAACAGGCTAAACAAATACCCACATTATATCTAACAATATATTAGTAATACAATATTACACAAAAATAGGCACATACTCATCTTTCAAATCTTCATTCTCAGATCTGGCTTTCTGCAGCTCAAGGTCCAATTCATCCAGAGACTTCTCGTACATTTCCTGCAACTCTGACAACTCCCTGTCCTTGGCAGCCGCCTCTGCCAGGACACTCAGACTTGTGTCTGCTGTGACTGCTCCGCCTGAAGTGAAGAAGTTCTGACCAAGCCATGGCAGCAGCCTAGACTTGATAATGTTGGCTCCACCGTATAAACCTCCTGAGATAAATTTAAGAGATCAATAAATAAAATGTGAAATTTGCTGCAGCAATAAAAGAAAAGTTTAAATTTCAATAGCACAATGCTTTTTCAATGTTACGAGATTGAATAAAAAATTAACAGCTAGAAAAATTATAACAGGAAACCAAATTTAACAAAACACAAATGCATGTTTTTCTTTTTTTACTTTATTAATAAAAGAGTTTTGTTTATTAATTTTTTTTAATGATTTTCACATGAAAACAAGAAAAAAACTTTATTTTAGTTTCCTTTTTTTTTATTATTAATCTTTTACAGAGAAGCCATTCCCTTTTTTTGTATCGAAAGAACTCAAGCAAGAACTGTTTTAGTAGTACATTTATTACATCTAAAAACATTACTGTTTATAAATTAGTTATTGTTGTTTATGCTATGTTTTTTAGTTGACGCTCTCACCTTCTTGGGCACAGAGACTAAGGAGCTTAAACAGTTGACCTTGAACTTTAGCATTAAGCTCAATAATCTCACAGCATCGAGCAGTGTTTTGGTCACAGGTGTTTATCTGGAATTAGTTTAAAAAAAACATTAATTCTCCATTGAATGTTCGTTTTGAATAAATGTACAGCTTTTAATTTGGTATGCCACTTAAATTCACTTACCTTTTTTATAATTTTTTTTAATGAAGTAAGCAAGCAGAATGACATTTGATAAATGCTTGTTATAAAATATAATATTATAGAAAACAGTGTGGATGATGGCATGAAAAATATATTATTTGAATAAAAAATGTTAAGCAACTATTACCATTTCATCTAATACTCTACAACTAGTACAACCTACAGGGACTTTACAAAGTCTAATATGAAATATTAAAAAGAAATGTACCATAATATAGTAAATAATTTTTTGATTTGTGTTTTTTATGTTAGACAACATTTATAATAATATCTTAAAAAATATATATTTAAGAGTAGTTTTCATGCAAAGTAAAGATGATCCTGTAAACATGTGTCAACAGATTCAAATTTGACTCTCTTTTTTTTGTGTAATGTGGAGTAATTTAAATCAATATTTCTCAAAATGAGGTTCATGGCTCACCAATGTGTTGTGCAGTGATTGAAAGTGGGGAGTTGTAGTAATTAAATTTGTAATGATGATGTCAAGAATTAATATAAAAAAAAACACACTTGCTACGGTTCTGACCAGACAGAATCCTAATTTTTTTTCCCGGGTACCAGCCATAGATATTGCTCCACACCCTAATCCTATCCCTAATCCTATATTTAAATATTTTAAAAAATAATTTTTTTTAAATTGCAACTTTTGATGATTATAGGTCAGTGACTTTCATACGCTAATATAATGGTTTTGGCTGGTGCTGTAGCCACTGGGAAAAAAAAAAAAAAACTATCATGTTTCTTAGTGTGGCACGAATTGCAAAAGTTTAAGAACCTCTGGTCTGATTTATTTAGACCTTTCTCCAAAGTGATGTAGAATGACTCTGAATGAGTTTATGACATCCAAAGTATAAAGAAAAGTTAGGGGCGGTTTACTTATTAAATAATATCTTGGGAAAAAAAAAAGGGAGGGGGGGGCTGAAGTGTGACAGCTAATGAAAAAAAAATGTTTAAAAAAAAGCGTTCTATCATAAATTAAGAAAAAAGTGTCATGTAATGTGTGAAGATACTTGCACATATCACAAGTGGGTCACCTTATGTGTGACAGAAACAAAAGTATTAAAAGTTGTATACTAGTTCATGTCAACACTCCATCCTTCTGCTCAAAGTCCTGACCGCCGGTCAAATGTACAAACCCGATGTGGTCCACGACTCAAAAAGTGTGCCCACACCTGGTCTATCAGGATTAAATGGTATGAGAAGATGTGTGGCTAAAATGAACAGTTGTGCATTATGTAATTTGGGGAAGTACATTTAGCGTCGATTTAAAGAATGGGATACTTCCTGTGGTATTCTTCAATTCTTGAAGTTTTCAAAGAAATCAATTTATTGCCAATCAAGTCAGTATAAATCACACACACAGTGACACACACACACACACATACACATACATATATCATTTAAAAATAACATCACTTCTAAGCGAACGGGTGATGGCCGACATTTGGGGACCTTAATTTAAACAAAGATACATTTAGGGGCCCGCAGAAAAAATACATCTTTCTGAGACCTTTATAGAAAAAAACGGCCACAGCTATCATATTTCAGACCACTAATTATCTCCACAATTAATGCCGCTCTTACCCTCTCCCCTGAATTGTGAAGTTGTTTTAGCGCGTATCCTGAGGCAGAGTGGGCGATAGCATGATGATCCAGAAAAATTGGTTCTTTTCAATAAAAACAGGAAAAGAAGATTAGATAGATAGATAGATAGATAGATAGATAGATAGATAGATAGATAGATAGATAGATAGATAGATAGATAGATAGATAGATAGATAGATAGATAGATAGATAGATAGATAGATAGATAGATAGATAGATAGATAGATAGATAGATAGATAGATAGATAGATAGATAGATAGATAGATAGATAGATAGATAGATAGATAGATAGATAGATAGATAGATAGAAAAAAACAATTTGTAAGAGTAGCCTATTAGTTTTTCATTCGATGGAGAAGTAGGTCAACACTTGTGTGCGCAGGGGAGAAATGTTAAATGCAGGATAAGATTTCTTTTTTTTTAATTTGGTAATTTGGAGGGGGGGAGGAGGGCATACAACAATACTTTGACATGTTTCTTTCAGTACCAAGTCCGCTTATTCGGTGACTATCACGGCACTCCATTTAAGCCTACACAACAATAATCCCTACCACTATACAGGTAGCAGGATTTAAAAAGCTGCACACACGTTCGTAGCGCATTCAACTCTGAAGGTAATGCCACCACAACCACTGATCGATTTTTTTTTCAAAAATCGATATCATAACGATAATTTCTATAGATTCTTTGTACGCATTTTTTTTTAAAACGCTACAGCGGCACATTTTTTTTTTCAATGGTGCCATAATTGGGTAAAATGTTAATGCTTATTATTCTCATAAAATCAAATATCGATAAAATATCAAGTGTATTCAATCGATATTTCATTTGAAAAATTCAAATATGGTATTCCAATGTGATTAAATAATGAACTGCTATGGTTAGACAAAGAACACTGAAGATATAACTATTTATTATAAGTAGGTAAACGGAAACAATTGAAGCAGACGTCAGCTAAACATGGGTCTTTTGGTTTACTATGCAAACTATGCCAGTGATATTATCACAACTGCATTTGAAGCTCAGGGGAAAATTACAATAAAAAAAAAACTGATAAGGAATAATAAATATTCAGACCGGAATCTCGTTATCTATTAGTGACGGGGTTAGTCTGTGAAAATCTAAAGACGTTTTTATTGTTGCACTTTAAAAAAAAAAGATTGTAAGCCAAAACTAATAATACAGGTACATTTATATTATTTTACTAAAATATGTATGTACATTTCAGCTTCATTTGCTTAGAATAATCAGAATGTATTTCAGGGGTATTTCCCAAATAATTAAATAAAAAATAAACCCTTCATACTAACAGAAGGTAGTACAAAAACTCTTCTATTATTTCGCAAAGTATTTAATTTACTTTTTTTTTTGCTTGAGTGAATGGTCGCCTCCAGTTGATATTGGGCCCCCCTGACAATCTTCCCCGACCGGGGCCCCTACAATAATACATACACGGCAATAGCTAAGTCATTTAATGGCAGACTATTTTGGGGGCTCCACTAATTGCTGGTAAGATTATATATGTTTGTTTTAACCACGATATACGGTTTCCGAGAATGCAGACGGCGATGATAATAAATAATGCAGCTGGCTCCTTTTTTTTTAGACCCTTTTGGTAAAAAAAAAAAAGCACACCAAGCCAGGCTCGGAGATACCCTAAAGTCTAATCGTTGCCTCCCTAATGACATCGTATCTACTGCAAGCCTTGATTTCGGCTTAAATGTTGAAAATGACACTTGTAAAAAATATTCCATTGTAAGGGAAGGATCGATACAGATAGAATCAAAAGGAAATGTATAATCCGCAAAGAAAATAAATTATGTGTAAAATTTTTTCCGTGTTTTTGTTGCAAGTGAAATCAGTAGATCCCCGTTGTTTTATACGTCATACCAGTGCCGAACCTAGGGATTAGGGGGCCCCGGGGGCTTGGCCTCTTTGGATGCCCCTGTATTTTGACACTCGACTCCATGACATGAGATAATGTACTTAATATTTAATGTAAAAACAATTTGGGGGCTTGGGGTGGGGGACTTATGAATTTGGACACCCCCTCCTCCACCCTAGGTACGCCTCTGTGTTATACTATAAGTCATTGGTATGTTCTAACCGTATCTCGAGCTATACTATGCTAGATCTCAACGACAACAAAAAAAACTGTTCAAACAGAATATATATATAACTATATATATTTAAGACAGCTAAGGTATCTATGTGTCTCGAATCAATCATTTGCTTATCTCCGGCTAACCGGCGAAGTAATTGTTTTCTGGCCACTGTCAATGCTGTCATTTTCTACTGACAAAAGAAAGCGCGGGGGGGGGGGAGAGAGAGAGAGAGAGAGAGAGAGAGAGAGAGAGAGAGAGAGAGAGAGCTTTCTGGAATGTGGGTAAGCCTACCGAAAACTTGTACTTAAATCAATAAGTGTGTGTGACCGGAGAGTGTGGCTTAAGTAACCAACTCAGGCAGTATCACTCCAGTCAGTGTATTACAAAAAGCAGCGTCAACAATAAAACCAATTCTTGATCACAATTCAAAAGGCTATGATAAAGGAGGGGAGTGGTGGCGGTCGCAGTCGGTGATAAACGTTTTGGGGAAAGGGACACTACTGAGCCTTTCTGAGAGGTTTTTGTTTAACCCTCACCTCCCTCCCTCCCCTCTTTAGCCCTTAAACAAGAAAAATAAAAATCAACCTTCCTCTTAACTCAAAATTTCTCTTAAAAGAAAAACAAAAAAAAAAGTTTACTGTCATGTCAATCATAGCAGTCTTTGTAAGCGTTTAAAATATCCCAAGTTTATTATTGCCTTTTGAACTGCTAAAACTGTAATCATGTTTGGGACTGTACTTTCCTGTTGGGCCAAGGTTGTAAGGTATAGGGTGTCCAAATGTTATGTGGCCCAGACAGGGCCGTTTTAAGGTCATCGTAAGCCCCAGGCACTTTCAAAGTCGTAGGCCCTCCCAAATTTCATTTTTTTTAATATTTTTCAAGAATGCACCGGCACTTATTTGCCATTCTGTCTTTCGTAGGCCCTTGAAAAGTCCGTAGGCCCTAGGCACAGTGCTTACTGTGCCTATATGATAAAACGGCCCTGGGCTCAGACAGTGGCGTAACTAGCCACATCCTCGTGCCAAAAAGAAAAAAAAACGTGGTATGAATACAACCCCTTACTGGATGCAATATGAAAGCCACCCGATGATGACCGCCCCTGTCTGCCCCACCTAGTTAAGCCACCGGCACCATAACAGTATGTCATCTCATTGGATTCATATATAGTGTTTTTTAATATCTCATTATCTCAATAGGGCCCCCCATTTTGGGTACTGTATGTGGGCTCCCAAGGTTATCAGGCCAACTTTGACAAAAATGAAAATTACTTTCAAAAGTATTTTTTAAAATATTTTTTAGCTCCTTCAAAACTTAAATAATAACATACGCTCGGACACACATAATGCAGGTAATGAAGAAAAACTACTTTCAAAGCCATGAAGAGCCCATTAGTATTTTGAAAAAAAGGAACAAATTATCATGAAATTCAACAATAAAATGGATGAGGAGTTTATAAATCTTATAATGCAAATTGAAAAAAATAATCCACATATAAACGCAAACAAAAGATAGAAAATGTGTTTAAGAGTAGCTATATCACCGGACTACCAATATTACCCGGCTTTCTATTTTATATTTAAATTCTTACATTTATTTTATTTTTGGTAGGCATACATTTCAACATTTCGGGGGAAAAAGAACAACAATGTCAACAATGATCACATTTAATTTAAAGGGGAAAAAAAGTTACTTAAAAAACAAGTTGGAACTTGTTTTGCGCAATATTTTTTTTTAATGAGAACTGTAATAACAGTATGACATATACAAGTTTGAATTGAAATTTCTGACCGAGCAAATAATAATTGACTTCTAAATGAGATCTTTTATTAACATCTAGTCTTGAACTGTGAAAATATTTCATAATTAACAAGACCTGGCCCCTTACGTAACAAAAAACCTTCGCCAAAAGCTTTGATTTTCGCGGTATTGTAAACACACTGAACAGTTACACAGCTATTGACAATCGAATTTGGATTTTATAAAAAAAAAATAAAGTGCATACTTTAAGTTATGAATCAAAAGACGTGATTTTAAATATAATAGACAATACTTAATTAACTTAATAATAATACTGCATCAAAGAATATTTGTTTTAGCCTCATTATTAAAGCTCAAGCAAGAAAACTGTCAAGTAACACCACCATAGCAACGAGGTCAAATATAAGTTCGCCGTGTTAAATTACAGATAATGTTCAAATAATGTAAGATAAATATTTCAAATGAAAAACTTACGTAATAGTCACTTAGCCATTTTTCCAATTTCTCTTGCAACACAGAAAATGTACCAATATTCACTAGTCTCCTGAGGGAGTCCGCCATTTTCAACGCTCTCGTTAGGTGTTAGCGACCTGGAATACTTTCAGTCATGTGACTAGGTGTTAGGAGAATTCATTGATTACCGGTATACAGTGTGTAAAATTGTCAGGGGAGATAAGCGGCCCCGGGGGGGGGGAGGTATTTCGAATTTGGACCCCCACCACCACCCTAGGTACACCTCTGAGTGTGCTTCCGTATTTGTCCCTGCTTTCGAGGGATAGTCCGACTTATCTGTAATTTTTGTGTACATTTATATTTTAAAGTCTAAGATTCATCTGGGTTATCTATTAATTTACAATTATTGTTTCATTCGTCGACTATTAGTAATTAGGGCTTATTATATCATGATACCTAAGCAGAGGCGTAGTGAGGTTTGGGCAAGGGGGCATCATGCCCCGGGCGCTACTCACAAAGGGGGGGGGGCGCCAAATGGTATATTTTACATGTAATATCATATGATTATCGAATGGGGTTGGGGGCGCTAAAAAGGTATTGTGCCCAGGACGGTGAGTTAAGCTCGCCACGTCACTGTACATATTGCTTTGAGACTGGAAAATTTTTGAAAGTTATTTAAAGTATTTATGAGACTGTTAATAGTTTAGCAACAACATGAAGGATATTTTTTAGAAGGATATTAAAAATGATGCACCTTTTATTTTAACTCCCCCCCACACACACACATACACACCCCCGGGACCGTACTTGGAAGTCTCCCACCCTACCCTCAATGTCCGTATTAGCATCTAGAAAATATAGTAGGCTTTAGAGTTTAGAAGATCTATCAAACTCTAGGGGGGGGGGGGGGATCCATTTGATAGGGGTACTGGGTAATCACCCAGCTCTGACCAAGCGCACTGCTTCCCCTTCACCTCGTAAGTCCGCCTCTGGTCAAAGTAAAAGGAAAGTAACCAAGTCCAAAGATCATAGAACAGGGGTGGGCAAACATTTGAACTGTGGCCCACAGTGTGTTCTTAAATTTGACAGAAGGGCAGGGTGGACTTCAGAGATTGTGAACAACTTTTAACAGGATCTGTAAAAAAAAAAAAAATCTATTGCTTCTCACAGAGGATCAAACCCAGGACTCACATGTCAAGCATTTTAGACCATTCAGCGACTCACCCCCTAAAGATGGAGGAAGTGTTTATTTGAGCTATACTTGTACTAACTAATAAACAGTAACTAACGACATAATTTACTGCATTTAAATGTGTTGGGCCCATATCTGTTCGTATGGATTGGCAAACTTTGCAGTTTCCTAGGGTCCCCATTCATAAGGAGGACCAGCTTAAAAGAAGGGCCACTTCAATACTCACCTGGGGCACCAGGCTTAAATGACTTAACAGTGGGAGGCTGGTCTAAACTTAACAAAGATTTTTAAACGCCTAATATTTGGAAGCAGTGCCTTTGAATTTTTTAGTAGGGGGCCCCCAAAGGTACTTTACCTATGGTCTCAAAATGTACTGTTGCCTAAGGGCCCAAAAAGTGTAAGAAGGGCTCTGTGTGGGCTCGATCAAACAGGCTTTAGTTTGCACACATATGGTCTATAACTGCATAAATAATTTTTTATGCATTGCCATTCAAAGCATTTAAACATGCAAGACAGCAGAAAGGTGAAGTATTAGAAGAACCTTTAGCCACGATTTCCTGTTCAACATAGTGATAATTTATAAGAAAAATTGAGAGCTACTATGTTTCTAATAGGAGTAAATATCATCTGAATCCCAAGATAGTTGTTCCACTTTGAAATAAGGGAAATTACATTTATCTGTTCAGAGCAATCTTAAATATATCATTATAGGTCAATGAGCAAAACAGTGTGTTATGGTACCTAAATAAACCACTTATATTAACAAAATATCCACATTTAAATAGCATAGGATGCCAATATTGTATCACATTTGATGAAATATTTTAAAATGTGAAGAAAAAAAACAAAACAAATCATGTTAGATTCTAATTTAGAAAGTAAATTATGTCCCATTAAAGATACTAAGCAGACCTATAAAAAAAATACATTAGAGGCAGGGTGGTCAAAAGGTGTCACACTGATAACAGTACAGATTTTAAGATAAAATGTTTACGCTAAAAAAAAAATGCTAAGTGTTCATAAAATAAAAATTTCTTGTGAAACATCAGCTGCCTTGACGGCTTTTATTTTGTAAAATAGTACTAATGATCAGCCACACTTCAAATACTTTAATTAAACAGTTTTCCTTATAATCCAATTTTCCACACTTAACTGTTAAGGACTAAGACAATTACACTAAGTTGTTATTGAAAAAAAGTAAAGTTTCGCCATTGGGATCGATGAAGTATGGAATTCATCTGTGCCCCATTTACCAACTTAAGTCAGGCACCCATTTGAAGCTGTGTGGACTTGAAGGACTTAAGCCTTCATCAGTACGTGGGAAAATTCCATTGGTTCTCACTGACTTTCAGATCTGCAGTTGAGCGTTTTACATTGCTCGCCATCTGTCTCACAAGTTGTTACGACACAGAAAAAGTTAAAAACACCAACGAGAAACAAAAACAAAACTAGATAATACGACTGAAAAATCACGTGATTAAAAATATTCTATCACTTTAGCCTAAAACAATGACAAAGCATTTAACAGGGTGTTTGGGGGTACTTGGATTCCACAGCAGCTTTGAATTACAATTCTAATTTTTTTTTTTTTTTTGGGTGCAAGTTGTTTGAGTTCTGGGGATGTTTAAATTTCAATGTAACACTTTATAACTTTAAAGCTGAAAGTTCATACATAGTGTTAAATAACCGAATTCACTTAATTATGAGAGAGATAATTTTAATTACAATGAAATGATCACAACAGTACAATCTGAATGGGGTACAATTTGTTTATTAGCTAAGATAATTTGAAAAATATAATGGAAAAAAAAACACTAACAACTGCTACAGTATTATGTCAAAGTATTGAAAGAAATAATTGTAAGATTTTAAATACATTTTAGATTTTTTTCCTCGCAGTATAAAAGTAATAATAATATCACAAAACAATGCTGCTCTATACTCTATATCATACATAATGGGTTGAAACTATAAAATATATAACCTACTGTTAATACTAAACTTGATATAAATTTTTTTTTAAAAAAGGCTTTTTTTTTACAGATCTAATTCGGTATCAACTAAAAAAAATGTACAAAAAGCAATCTACATAAATAAAATCTTAGCTGAATAATTAATTTAGCATTTTAACGGTATCTTTAAAGAAATGGAATGCTTATTCATGTATGAACATTTTTAAAACAGTAATGTCAATAATACATTTGTTATGGAAAAAATTCTACAGTAATATGACTAAATAGGGATAAAAAAAAAATTCTTTGTACATCATGCTCCATACATAATATTAATTTTTTGTTCTAAACTAAACATCATTTATACTGGCAGCTGAAAATATTTATTGTCTGTCTGGAACAAATCTTTGGTTTAGAAAACAATAAAAAAAAAGTTTTTTTTTCTTAAATTGCACAATAATGACTAAAATATAAAAAATTAAAATATAGTTTTGCTACCAAAATTTGAATGAATGAGACATTAGTTGAGAAAGATGCAAATAATTTTTGGAAAATATGTCAAGTCAAGAATGTAAATGTTCTGTAATGAAAAAAAAAACTAAACAAAATTAGATTTAAAAAAAAAAAGACATTGATTCATTACATTAAACAAGCATAAGCCGTGCATTCAGAGATGTTTTACAGACTAGTACAATTATTATCTGTTTTACAATTTGACTAGAGCAATCTACATCATTGAAGGAAGAGACAATATAGATTCTACATCATCGGAAAGAAAAAAAGTAATAGACTAGCCTGTAAATGTTTAGGGTTAGATTCTTAACTCCATTTTTACCTGCTCTAATCCACCTTGATCAGATCAGGCTCCTCAACCAGTTTATTGTGAATCTGCATTAAACCTTTAAAGTATTTCACTGTTCTCACACGCAGTTCCATTGTGGCATCTTCATCACATAGGAAAATGGTTCGAGGGTGTTGTTGAAAGGCAGAGACTGTCCACATGTGGTTGACACCTTCTTCAATAGCCTTGTGAAGGGCAAAAGCTTTGTGAGCTCCAGTGATCAATATCATAACCTAAATATTAAAAGATATCAAAATAGTACAAAAGCATTTTAAAAAAAAATTAAATGAAACACTAGAGTGGATTGAATATACATTGGAAAAATAAAAAAAGTAATGCTAATTTTTTTTTTTAAATAAATGAATCGTAAAATCAATGAACAATAAAAATAAGTGAACCAAACTTTTCATTTTACAATTAGAATGATATCTTATTTTAATGAAAGCATTAAAAAAAAAAGATTTAAAATAGGAAAAAAGCCAATTGCGTTAGTTCTAATTTAGAAAGTAAATTAACTTTAACCAGGTATTTAAGCCAAGCTATACAAGTATATTAGGGACAGATACCCAAGGGTATAGAGCTCAAGTCGCAATGAGACCCCGGAATTTTTATCAAGTCCTTCTGAAGTTCCTAAGTCAACCCAGATTAAAATGGTTGACATTAGGTGGGGAAGTAATTGTGGATGGGCTATGCAATCCTTCAAAATGTTCTGGCTTGGCAACAAGTGAATTATACACTTTATCTAACCCTTTTAGTCCTAATAGTCTGAAAAAAAGGAATCTTTTTTCCATATACAATAAATATATTAAATAGATAAAAGAGTTCCACCTCATCAGCATCCATGACAGTTCCAACTCCAACTGTTAAAGCCTGTGTCGGCACTTTTGTTAGATCATTTCCAAAGAATCTGGCATTGGCTAAAATTGTTTCTTGTGCGAGGGTCTTAACTCTTGTGCGTGAGACTAAACTGGAACCAGGCTCGTTGAAAGCAATGTGGCCATCAGGGCCAATGCCTGATCAAATAAAAACAATTTTTTTTTATTATGTCAATTTAACGTTGAAGATGACTGAAATGCAAGCAAATTGATTATTGACTAGGTCTAAATATTACCAATACTTTTAAAAAATATATAACTGCATAATGGAAATTTAAAAAAAAATTATCTGATTAACTTACCTCCTATAAAAAGTCTTATACCACCAGACTCTTTAATCAATTTTTCATAATCATTGCATTCTTTCTCTAAGTTTTCTGCATTCCCATTTAAAAGATTAGCATTTTCTGGCTGGATGTCAATGTGTTTGAAGAAATTTTCCCACATAAATGAATGGTAGCTCTCTGGGTGCTCTCTGGGCAAAGCTTTACAGGATAGGAAGAAAATCTGGTGATAAGCTAAAAGGGATTTTTTTAAAGCAGCAGAAAAAAAAATATTTTTAGTCTATGACAGCTGTGTCTTACCAACATACTCATCCATGTTAAAAGTCTTGACATATTGAAATGACAATTTGCCAGCTTTATGAAACTCAATTAGCTTTTTATACATGCCCAATGGTGTACTCCCTGAAATTCAAGCATTTAGATTAACTTAAAAAGTATATTTAATATGGAAGCTATGGTAATTATTCTTAATAAAAAAAAAAAACAGAATGAAATTTAAAAAATGTTTCACTTTACACTTTTTATAAATAACTGAAGATTTTTACCTGTTGGAAGACCAAGAGTAAAGTATTTGTCAGGGCCAGGGTTAAAGTTGAGAATACATCTTCGCACATATTTTGCTGCCCATTCAGAGACTTGATCATAATTATCATGGATGACTAACCTCATTTTTAAAAGTAACAGAACTCCTAAAATACATTTGACACCAATAAACATAATTAATAAATGCAAAACTAATTTTGTTTACAACAAATTTGTATAAAACATTTAAATTATTTATTTCTGATTATGAAAAGAGAATTTTTTAACCAAGAGAAATAAATCATAAGGATATTTTATTAAAAAGTAATGTACCATTTAAAAAAAACTACTTTAATGTTATTTAATAATATTTTACTCCTGAAAGCTTCATTTAAATCAATCGAACAGTACAAAAAAAAGATGTATAAAGAATATACATATATAATATTCTAGATGGCTGATTTTGCCATGGAAATATAAACTTGTATTACTTTTTCTTGCATCATTTTGCTAAGTGATAATCATAATATATTTACAAAATGAGAGTTGCAATGCTGTTTTTTAATAAAATAAAAAATAAATTAAAGAAAACTTATTTAAGACTAAGAGCCGCAATTTGTCACCTTTGGTATAAACTTAAAAATTAAAAAAAAACACTGTCAAGTATCCATCTCTACTTAATACAAACCAAAGCGCTAGAATAATTTTGAAACCAGGTGAAGTTTGTCTAATTCACACAATGAAACAAAAAATCTAATATTTATGCTGTAAAATTGTGTTGTAGTTTTTTTTTTACCTGAAAGTCATGTTGAAAGAAAACATCTTAATGCAGTGATTCTCAAAGTGTGGTGGGTCATGAGCTAATTTGAAGTGGGTAACCAAAAACAGTTGTACTTGCTTTATTATATTTATAATTTTAGTTGTTTTTTTTAGTGAATTGCTGCACAAAACTAATAGGTTTTTTAGCAGTTTTTTTTTTTTTGGTGCCATTACCAGCATGATAGGGTGTAATGTGCTTACCACACCGGCACTGTTGGCGGCGCTGATGCATGTCAACCATGCCTACAGAGCGGCGGGTTAGTGCGTGCTAAAAAGGGCTTTAAGACCTGCCCAGACTAGCCAGACCTGCAGGGGGTGTGTACTGCTAATCTGCAAGAATGGCAAGGCAAGGGTTTTTTTTCATACCACTCGGACAGAGACGAGGGTGTAATGAGCCTGACCCCCCCCTCGCCCAAAATGGCGGCTGCGAAGGTGTGCTTGAGTGGGACAAAGTGGAAAGGTGTTGTGGGTCGACCACATCCGTTACCACCGCCAGCTGTGAATAATACGGTCTCGGATAGTCCTCATTAGCCACAATACCACCACCATTGCAAAAGGTTTTTTTTTCCTGACTAAAAGTACCCCAATGATCTTTTCCCCATAGACCATGGTATGTCTCCCAGACCAGGAAAGCCTGGCTCAGGAGGCACCTTATTGATCATGGTACCTCCTGTGCTAGGTAAGAAAAAAGTGTTACATAATGATAATAACTTAGTGAGTGCCTCCTTTAGTCTAAAGATAGCCTACATTTAGAATGTGAATTCTAAAATCTTAAATGTTTTTTTTTTGCTCCCATAATAAATCTGTACATTTCACCGACAGATGTTGGATATAATATATGTTCTCTAAATTAATTTTTTTTTAAACACACTATGCAAAAAAGTTGGGAAAAAGTAATAAATAGTGTACTTATTTTTCTTAAAAAATTAGTTAGTGCCCATCACTGAACTGTAGTCATTTTTATCATGACTTATCATTACACTTAAGCTCTAAAATCTCACATGATTACAGTAGATTAATTATAACTTTGATTTTTCATTTTTTTTACTCACAAAAAAGGTCAGTAGTGAAAAGTGAAATAAAAAAGTTTTCTAGTCGACTAAGAGATTTTGAGAACCACTTCAGACGAGTCACATTAACATATAAAAAAATAACTGTAATGAATTAATGCATACAAAAAAATAAATTATTTACTATATAAATTTTAAAATATAATTAAATAATAACATGTACTATAATTAAAGACAATAAAGATTAAACTTAAAGCATGTTGTTAATGTAAGTCCATTATGTCTTTACTTTACTGCTAAAATGCCACTTATGATCCAGCAATTCCTGTTCAGATGTTAGTATGCAATCGTCACTGATGTCAATGTTCGTACCATTGACTTTATAGAACTAAAATCATTTAAAAGACAAAGGCAAAGGGATAACACATCATCACTTAACTAAATTTAATCAGCTGATATCAGATATGCTAATTCAGCAAACCTTTTAAAAGTCTTAAAAGATGTCCACACAACCGAACTTCTCGACCTCTTTTTTTTTTTAAGTCGGGCAAGACAATATTCCTTATACCTGAACTTTAGATCTCCACACTGTTGATAAGATAATGGTTTCACAAAGAAATATTGGTCATGACTAAAGAAACTTAGCCTTGTTTTCCAGTATTCTGGTCTAATAATAGTCATGTGATATCTAAATTTAGATCGCACTTTTAAAACCCCACTGAGCATACCAGATGTTGACAAGCAATGTGATGTTGACAAATATTAAGGTTGTATAGTATTTTTTTATATGATAAAAACTCATATGGGTGAATTTAAAAAGCTGAATTTCTATTTGTATATTTTCTTTAGTTTTTTTTTTAATTTATTGTTTTACGAATCTTGTACGACAACAAAACTTTTTTTTTTTATTTTACGACATACTGAAAATAGTATTCCATAAACAATATGGCCGTTAGCAGGACTACTAGGCAACTTTATATGACATTGAAAAGATATTTACCTAAGCAAAATTATTTTTTTCTTAAAAATCCAACGACTAATATTGTAGAAACTTTACACTCAGATAGAATTTTAAATTTTCGTGTGTTTTCTTTGGAAAGCCTTCGAAATTGGTCCAAGAACTATCGTCGCAATGTATTTGCGATGTTATCTTCTGTAAGCCTTGTTGCTGGATTAGGAATATCAAGGCTCAGTGGGTCTATTTTATTTGAAACTCCTATACCTGTAGAATTTTCTCCTCCCAAAAAATCTATAGGTAATTAATATTTGAAATGTACAATTATTTATAAGAAGGTCGCTTTTTTTCTATTCAAAATAAATATAAATTGATCAGTGGAAAATTGCGCAATTAGTGCATGTTTAGAATGTAGACCTATTTGTAAGCAGCTTTTTGCCCAAGTATTTTTTTTTAATGAAATAGGACTATATTCCTTTTTATCGATTCATAACTAAAAGAATGTATCTGATACATTCCATTTCTTTCCATTAGAAAAGAGTCCAGCAGTAGAAGGATGATGAAACATATTTTTTAGAAGGATGATGAAACATTTTTTTTTTCAATTCTAGGCCTATAAATCTTGTTAATTGAGCTTTATTTGCATCTTTACAATACTTAACCATTTCACAAGAATCAAGCTCTCATTGACCTCATGAGTGACTTGAGTTATATTTAACCACCCCTGGACTACACTAAATACTTTAGTTGTTCTTCAGATTTAAAATTAGTGATTACAACCCTGTTATGCATGGCTATATGTTTTCAATCACTCCTGCTTGCATAGTAATGCATTTTATATGATAGAATTAAGTATTTATATTTTACAGTAAATTCTTAAAATAACACCTCATCCTCAAATTCGGTATAAATCAGTGGTCAGCAATCAGGCACCTGCTGACCCCTAGTGGTCTATGAGTAAATTGTAGGAGCCTGCAGAAATATTTGAACATCTTGATAGATACAAAAATTAATAAACATGATATACTAGTGAAGTAGCTCAAAATTTAAACATTTAAAATGAATAAGGTATTCTTTTGTTTAATCTCCTGATCAGATTTAATTCATCAAAAACATATCTATCAGGCTGTTCCAATTATTGCAATGCTATTTTTTTTTGTAGAACACTTTGACTGTTTAAATTACTATTTCAGTGTTAAATAAAACTAATTATTTCACTCAAGTTAAAAATGATTTGACTTATTAATATTTATTTTGTACATTATGCTTAGAATTAGTGTTGAGAGATTTCAGTGGAAAATAATTTATCTGAACTTTATGGAGTGTCAGAATGTCAAAATTTTCATCCAATTTCTAATTCACCAGACCACAATCTAAACCTAGCATTCCATTAATTTATTTTAGATGATGCTCTGCTAACAGCGTGTAGACTTGGCCTAGTTTCTGAGGTAACAAGGTTTGTGATTCTTATCATTTACTAAATGTTTGCTTACTTAAATACTAATTGCTATTGACTGTGCTTAGGTCACTTGTTTATATAACACTCACCCCTTTCTCCAGAATCCTGATTAATTTTCATGGGTCTAGCACACTGGTTAACCCAGGAGTCTGTATTGTAAAATGAAGAATGCCATGTAATACTATGTGTGCTTGTCATTTTAGTTTCTCTAGTTCTTTCTTTGATGTCCATATAAGGATGAGATGTTTATCTCTTAGAGCAGCGGTCGGGGAACTTTTTTAATCATTACCCCAAAATATTTTTGTGTAAGTTGATATTACCCCATGGTAAATTAAAAATATATACTTTTTACTCACAAAAGTTTCATTTTTACCCCCAAAAATTTCATTTTTACTGCATTTGGGGTAATTTACCCCGGTTCCCAACTGCTGTCTTAGAGCCTTTAAACCACTATGAGATGGTTATTACAGTGCCTTTCTTTCATACCCCACCATATTGTACAGTGCAATGGCCAAAGAGTCATCAAAGGAGACATGAGGGGAACTTTCACCATGAAAAATTCCCTTCGTTCTAACTGAAGATCAAACCCACATTTTACCACACAACCAACTGTCATCTCGCTCTAGTATTATACATAGTAGTGAATAAGTCCTAATGAGTTGTCAATGGGCTAAAGATTAGCCTGAAAAGGGGAATAACATTCAGAATGTTTGTAAACACTGAAAACTGCTATTGATAAAAATAGTTTTTTCATAGTCTCTTATTTGGCATTTTGCCTTTTTCAGACTGCTGAAACTAGGGGCTAAAGTGGACAAACCTCATGAACTTGGTTGGACAGCCCTTCATGTTGCTGCTGTAAACAACAAACCTCAGTGAGTATTTATTTCTTGGAAGTTGCTTTTTTCTTTAGTTCTAAATTTTGAACGGACTGAAAGTAATGAAACTTTCTAAGGTTATGAAATATTGGTCTGTGATAGCTGTTTATTTAGGCAAATGATTTGAAAGCTGTGTTAAGATAGTATAGGCAACTTAGAAAAATACGTTTTAGATAATTCTATAAATAGTGTAATGTTAATTTTTTATACAGGTTTTCTTCAGATAAGACAGATACAGATTTTAAAATTATACACTGCATTTAGCAGGAATTTAAAAAAAATCTTTAAAAAAATAAATGTAAATGATTACATTGACTGATTATTTATTACATTGCAACTTATAGAATGAAATGATAATTACATATGTGGTTGTTTGGCTGGGTCTTTTTTAAGTTGAAGAGTTTTTTTGTTTTTAAGTATTATAATTAATACAATGTACTAAACATTTCTCTTCTTTTTTTTTCTTTTATTTGATAGAGTTGTTGAGTTGTTGTTAGCTCATGGAGCAGACCCAAACTGTTTAGATCAATTTACTACAGTAGCCCAGAAGGCCAGGGAGAAACAGTTAAACAGTTTACATGGTAAATAAGACAAAATACATTAAAAAAAAATGAATATGGAGAAACTTAAAAAATGCAGTAACTTTAACATGTATTTAAAGTAACAACTCTCCACTGGAATCTAGAATCAGATAATGTCAGAACTTTAAGGGGAAGCAGCTGCAAAATAAAAAATTTGTCACATCAATCTAACCTATTTTTTGAAGATTCCATTAGCCACAGCTCAATAGAAGGGTGGTTCATCCTGAATACAAGAATAGGGCAACATCCTTGGGGGGGGGCCGTAGGTTTTCATTTCTCTGCTGTACGATGACATGGTAGTAGGTGGGTGTGTGTGAGGGACTGCAGCTGATGGATATTGTCAGGGGGGTCCAGGATTAGCCAGCGGTAACCCTGCTCTATGTATCTTCACTGGGAATGCAATAAAAAAATAGGTGCAGTAGTTTCAAATAAAAATTTTTTAATACACACGTCAATAATGGATTTTTTTTTTTTTTTTTCAATCTCTAGTTTTACTAACCAGAGAGGAGGAGTTTTCAGATCGACTCAGTAATAGAGCAAATTTTCAGAACTGTACACCACTGCACTACGCTGTTCTTGTCAATGATATTCAGAGTATCAGGCTGCTGTTAGAGGCTGGTAATACATGTATATAAGTGGTTTATGAACTCTACTACATCTGTCTCGATGGCGCCCCCCCCCATGGGTTTATGGGGTTCTTTACTTATAATATCTTTAAAACAATATAGCAATTATGTGAGGTAATATTATAATAATATCCATATTTTTTGTAAAACTGTTATAATTTCATATACTCAAAGCTAGATATAAAACAAACTAAGGCAAGAACATTTAAAACAAAATGAAATGTTTTAACAGAAACTGGACACTGTAACTATTCCAGGTGCTGATCCCACTATTGAAAATGCTTTGGGCCATAAAGCTGTTGAATATTGTCGTGATAATGAATCCAAAGAGCTTATCGGAGTTTATACAAAGAAGGTGAGAAAATTATCTCAAAACTTGTAATGGCTTATGAGAGCAGTAAACCACATTTAAAGGCCTTTTGTTTGAAATAAATGTGTAGCTCATCTTTTCAGCTACATTGTATTGAGTGGAGTGACTGTGTTTGTATTGAGTGGAGTGACTGTTTGTATTGAGTGGAGTGACTGTGTTTGTATTGAGTGGAGTGACTGTGTTTGTATTGAGTGGAGTGACTGTTTGTATTGAGTGGAGTGACTGTTTGTATTGAGTGGAGTGACTGTGTTTGTATTGAGTGGAGTGACTGTGTTTGTATTGAGTGGAGTGACTGTGTTTGTATTGAGTGGAGTGACTGTGTTTGTATTGAGTGGAGTGACTGTGTTTGTATTGAGTGGAGTGACTGTTTGTATTGAGTGGAGTGACTGTGTTTGTATTGAGTGGAGTGACTGTGTTTGTATTGAGTGGAGTGACTGTGTTTGTATTGAGTGGAGTGACTGTGTTTGTATTGAGTGGAGTGACTGTGTTTGTATTGAGTGGAGTGACTGTGTTTGTATTGAGTGGAGTGACTGTGTTTGTATTGAGTGGAGTGACTGTGTTTGTATTGAGTGGAGTGACTGTTTGTATTGAGAGGAGTGACTGTTTGTATTGAGTGGAGTGACTGTGTTTGTATTGAGTGGAGTGACTGTGTTTGTATTGAGTGGAGTGACTGTGTTTGTATTGAGTGGAGTGACTGTGTTTGTATTGAGTGGAGTGACTGTGTTTATATTGAGTGGAGTGACTGTGTTTGTATTGAGTGGAGCAACTGTGTTTGTATTGAGTGGAGCGACTGTGTTTGTATTGAGTGGAGCGACTGTGTTTGTATTGAGTGGAGCGACTGTGTTTGTATTGAGTGGAGTGACTGTGTTTGTATTGAGTGGAGTGACTGTGTTTGTATTGAGTGGATACTAAGGCGATCATGGTGATTAGTGTAGTGTGTCTCTTTCTAGAAGTAAAAAAATAAAACTTTTGAAAGCTCATGTTTGTATTGAGTGGAGTGACTGTGTTTGTATTGAGTGGATGCTAAGGCGATCATGGTGATTACTGTAGTGTGTCTCTTTTTAGAAGTAAAAAAATAAAACTTTTGGAAGCTCATACTTTTTTTTTCGTTTTTTAATATTTATTAATAAACCTAGTTTACACATTCTAAGATAACTGAGTGCTTTCCATTAGTATTTTGACATAGTAAACAACAGTGCCTTTTGACTTCAATATAGTCTTTAATAAACTGAAGCATAATTTCTGTCCAGATGTAATGTCTCCTCATCTCTTTTATTTTTTGTACTTGTGTGACTTCATTTCTCTCACGACAAACTTTAACTTGTCATGTAACTTCATATTCCTAGTTAATTAGTTTTATAAGTTACCCAGTGAATTACTTTCATATTTTTCTGTAGTCTAAATTGTTCTGTTAAAAATTAAATGCCATATTGGTACTCTTCACCAGTTTGTTGAAAAGAAAGCATCAGAAGAAGCAGAAGAACGTCGACGCTTTCCTCTTGAGCAAAGGCTAAAAG
The DNA here is from genome assembly GCA_021962125.1 of Bulinus truncatus. Classification (NCBI taxonomy): domain Eukaryota; kingdom Metazoa; phylum Mollusca; class Gastropoda; family Planorbidae; genus Bulinus; species Bulinus truncatus. Next base: position 2,455,228 of record JAGDYQ010000048.1, on the reverse strand, counting down.
AACATATAATTGGTCAGGAAGCAGCAATTAATACAGTGGCAGCAGGTTAGCTTTATTTTTTTCCCTTCTTTATGAAAATTTTTTACTTTGATCAACAAATGCGACCTTTATAAACTTTAATCAGCCCATTAAAAGTTTGTATTATTCAAAAGTAAATATGCTTGTATAATGTATATAATAAAGTAAAAAGTAAAGTTCCCTTCTTAGCCCTAACGGGCCTTCGGGGCAGATGAAGTGTAGAATTCATCTGTTTCTATAACCTCGGCATATGAAGGGATTGTGTGGTTAGCACAACGCCCAGCCGCCTTTACTTCCCCAACTTAAGTCAGGTACCCATTAAAAGCTGGGTGGACTTGTGGGACGACTTTGCACCAAATTTCACCTGGAAAAATTCCATGGGCCTCACCGAGGATCGAACTCAGGACTCTTAGGTCGACAGTCGAGTATCTACACCACTCAGCCATCCATCCCACTCGTATATAATAAAAAATAAAAGAATTAAGAATTGATTTTTTTTCTAAATATTAGAGGTTTAAAGCTACTCTTTTCAGAGTTTTAACTTCACTGATTCTTGTCATTAACATAAATTCATCTTATCCATTCTTCATTGTTACTTTAACTTTATTGGCTCAAAATTAAGGATATTTGAAAAGATAACCCAATTGTATCCCTGAATGTCTAGTTTGTTTTTCTACTATACTTAATTAATCAAAATTCTTACCCATGTTCAAACAGAGAGGTAACTCTAGTTCTTTTTAATTTAAAAAAACTGTACTGTACAGATTTATTTACTTCTAAACTTGAGAGTTCTCATGGGAGTTTTTGATTTTCATAAAAATCAGATATTTAAGCTTAAGAATTAAAAAATATATATGTATACTTATATATATATATCATATAATTCATTCCAGAAAATGTCGTAAATTGTTGTTATGAATTAATTTAATTTTTGGTACATTTCAGCAATCAGAAGAAAACAGAATGGCTGGTATGATGAAGATCATCCTCTTGTGTTTCTCTTTTTAGGGTCTTCTGGGATAGGTAGGGAATCACATTTTTTTACTTCAACTTCATGTAGTTATGTCTTTCAAATATTGTTGCTTGCAAGCAAAGACCATATTTCATTTATATTTCAAAAACACATGTTTGCTTTCTAGGTAAAACAGAACTTGCTAAGCAAGTTTCCCATTATCTTCACAAAGACAAAAAAGATGTAAGTAAAGCTTCTTTAATTCTCATATCTTGATAGGAAGATTTTTAATTCTCATATCTTGATAGAAAGTTTTTTAATTCTCATATCTTGATAGAAAGTTTTTTAATTCTCATATCTTGATAGAAAGTTTTTTAATTCTCATATCTTGATAGAAAGTTTTTTAATTCTCATATCTTGATAGAAAGTTAAGGCTTTACTTTGCCTGTGATAGTAAAAACTAATAAGAACGATTTTATTTTACTTATAAACTGCCTTATGATACAAAATGCTTAAATTAAATTGCTACTGGTACCAGGTACATTATAGCTGAAATATTATTATGTTAGACTAGAAGTGACACATGGGATTAAAACATTTATTTATGTAGTACATTTCACATTAATGGGTGGACAAGAGGTGGAGTGGTGCAGAGCACTTAACTGTCAACCTGAAGGTCCCGGGTTCAATCCTAGGGGAATTGAAAGTCCTACAAACAATTCCACCTTGGTTTATTGGGTCCCTGACTTCAGTAGGGCTAGTAAAGGCTGCTAGGATTTGTACTTAACACACAACCCCATACTATGCTGAGGCTACAGAAACAAATGAGTTTTACACTTCATGATAATTTTGTTCACAGGCTTTCATAAGAATCGACATGTCAGAGTATCAAGAAAAGCATGAGGCAAGTTTATCTGTCTTGTGGACTATTAAGATTTTTCTTAATGGTAGCTGGTTATATTTTTGTTTCAATATTAACTGAAATTTTTCCTGACAGTATTTTATCTTTGAAAAAATTCCTCAGGTTGCAAAATTTATAGGTGCTCCACCTGGGTATGTTGGCCATGATGAAGGAGGTCAGCTGACGAAAGCACTTACCAAGTGCCCAAATGCTGTTGTTTTGTTTGACGAAGTAGACAAAGCACATCCTGACGTGCTGACCATTATGTTGCAACTTTTTGATGAGGTGAGCACAGTGCTCGACTGATAATCAATATACACTGCTAAAAAAAACTTACCAGTTCTTTTTTTTTTTTTTTTTTTTTTTTAATATTCAAATATTTATGCATTAGATAATGATTTAGTGAAGACGTATTGTGTTTGTCTACTCTGTTATTGTTAAATATATTTGTACAGGGTCGTCTGACTGATGGAAAAGGAAAACTTGTGGAATGTAAGGATGCTATTTTCATAATGACATCTAATCTTGCAAGTGAGGAGATAGCCGAGCATGCCATACAACTTAGACAAGAGGCAGCCAATATGTCTAAAATGAGAGGAACTCACAACATAGGTTATTATTAAGTCTGTAGAGTCAATGAGTTAGTTTTCTCTTAATGAAACTTAACACCATAAGAAACATTAATGTGATGTACTTTTTATATTAAAAAAAAAAATAGCCAGTTCAATGTAGATTAAATTTTTTTTTATTTCTGTTACATTTCTTTTCAGGGGATTTAGAGCAAACTGAAAAAGTTACCATATCAAGAAATTTTAAAGATCAGGTTGTCCGGCCTATTTTAAAGGTAAATTCAGCAGATTTTTTTCTTCATACCTTATATGTGATAAGCTTAAATTAAACCTAGTACTTAAAAAAAAAATAAGCCATAGCATTTTTCAGAATTTTTACAATGTCTCCTCCAAAAATAAACCCTAGTTAAGATCATGACACTGCTGCTTTAGTTCATTCATTTCATTGCTAATTGAAAGCGTGACAGCGGATGTGCTATTGAACATTGTGGAGCATATCTTAAAAAAGGCTGCTAAACGCACCTGTGATAACGTTATAATTGAACTTTTACTTTGGGTATTAGAATAAATTCTTTTGGGCATCGAAATGCAAATGTGTGATTCTTGAATCTGAATGTCAAACTGTTATGGCTGAAAAATCAAGCATCCCCTGAGAATAACCCCAGATATGATAGTTGAAGCAAAAAATTATAAATGGTAACACTGGGTTTTATTTTTCAGGGAAGCACTGTAATTAGATTTCAGAATATTCTGATGTTGCAGAACAGAAAACATAACACTCTAGGGGCAGCAGTTTTGAGGCATAGCCTCAATAGGCGTACACTGTGTTTTATAAGCTAAAATGTAAAATAGTTGCTAGACCACTAGTAGTAAGTGCAAGTTGAGAACTTAATGCCGAACCAAGCTTGATTTGTAAAACCACTCTTATATCTACTTGATAAACCTTTACATGGAAATTTGTAAAAATGCTAATTTATTTTTAAAAAAAATATTGTTTATCTTTTTGTAAATGTTACTTCAGAGTTAATAAGGCTCAATGGAAACGGTAAATCTAATATCATTGCAATTATTCAGATAATTTTAAAAAATGTACGCCTATTCATCATAATTTCAAAATGGAATAAATTTTCAAAAACTAATTATTTTGCATCATTTCCTATACCCAACAGCTATACATTTTTTTTTTAATGTCAAACTGGATTGACTTGATAAACATCCCCCATTTTTAGCTGTATTTATTTATAGTGTACTTGTATTATATACCAGTAGTTTTTTCCACAAATACTTATAATTATCAGATGCAAAAATTGCATATTCAACCACCATTGTGTAAAACACCAAGTGGGAAAGTTTTTTCCTAGAAAGAATACTGTGTATAATAAACTTTTGTGGGAACAAAATTATAATTTATAAATAATCTGCTTCTATAATTATATTGTTTTCCTTAAACCATTAAATTATGCATTTATATATTATATATAAATATATATATGTATACTAATATATTTAGTGAGAGCCGTTCATAAGATTTGGAGGGACTAGTGGACATATATGTGGTATTTAGAATTATGTAAATGTCTATAAAGTTATTCAATTTTATTCATAAAGAACAACTTATCACTGAATTTTTTTTACATTCTATTCTTCCCAGAAAGGGTTCCCAAACCTTTTGTATTGGTAGCTTGTACCATATTTTAAAATAAAACTTTCTTATTAATTACTAATTTAACTCTTTCTCTATTCATAATGTCACCACTGGTAATTAAGTATTAATTGCCAATTTACTAATTATTATACTATTTTTTTAAGATACCGGGTAGACGTGCACTACTATGGAAAAAGCATATCTTGTTTGTTTGTTTATTACAGAGAAAGTTTCGTAGGGATGAATTTTTAGGCAGAATCAATGAAATAGTCTACTTTCTACCCTTCAGTCAATCTGAGCTAACAAAACTTGTGACTAAAGAACTTCAATTTTGGGCTGTCAGAGTAAGCATCAACTTTCTTTTAACAAGACTGTCAGGTTAGCCTGTAATATTTAGGTCGTGTCAGGCTCTTATCCCAGTATACCTCACCATTGACTACATTTTATCTTGCATTCTTTATCCTGGGTTCGAACCTCAGTGAGAACCTTGGGATTTTTTCAGGTCCTAGTGTAAGTCACCAAGCCCACCCATCTTTAAATGGGTACCCAACTTTAAGTTGGAGGAGTAAAGGCAGCTGAAACAGATGAATTCTACACTTTATCTGCCCCGATGAGCCCCTAGGGGCTTAAGGGAACTTTACTAGGTTAAATAGGACTGTCTCTGAAAGTAATGAAGCTTATAACTTACATCATCAATAAGACCAATAGTACAAATATAAAGATACACCTAACATGGTTATCTAGAATAAATTCGGAGCAATATATTAAAATTTCAGACGGATAGAATCCATACTAAAAAAAAAAAGTTAACACATAAAAAAATCTACAGACATTTAGAGGTTAGGTTAGGGTCTACCCAATGGCATCCACCCATAAGCAGTAAAAAATAATTTAATATTAAACTCACTTTTTGCAAGGATATTTTTTAAAGAAAGTATAAAAAAAGTGAACCCTTCGCATATCTGATACTTAGCCAAACATAATAGGAATATGTGGCTAGCACAACATTCAACTGCCTCTAATTTCCCCAAAATAATGTCAGATAAACATTTATAAGCTGGTTAGACTTGATTTTCACCATGGCCTGAAAAAAAATACCCGCCAGGTAACAAACTTATGACCCTCAGGTTTACAGCCGAATGATCTACACCACGCAACCATCCCATCCATTCCCAAATAAAAAAGTTTGGTACCAGTATTTTAAACAAAAAAAAAAAAAGGAAATTACCATCTTTCTTACTCAAATTTCATTTGGATTATAGATTTATTATGAGGTTTGAAACGCAAAATATGTTTCATGGCCTGAAGTAAACTTGAAATGTTAAATGCATTCCATGGATGAGTTAAAATATTACAACCATTTCTATTTTTACTTAGAAACACTAGCCTTGTATGTATTGATATGAAATATCTTGAAGTTAACTGTGTCCCCCAGTTGATATTTGGATGTCAAAAATTATTTATTTCTAAAACAGTCTTGAAAATTTAAAAGCAAAATAACATCACCGGTACTTAAATATCTATCTTTTAAAGTTTTTCAAACTTATTTATTAAGTTTCCAAACCAATCCTTCTAATTATTATCAGCACTAGAACAATATATATATATTTTTTTTAATAAGCTCCAAAATGAAGAAAAGCCAGTGCTCCATTAACGACAAACCCCTTGTAATTTATCTTTGTAAATATATTGCAGTATACCAGTGAAACACATAAACTGGCATTGGTGGCAAAAAATGTGGAACTATGTATACATTTTAAATTGTTTTTGCTCAAGAAAATAAATCTCCCTTAAAAGAATGCAAATCTCATTCTAAAAACACAAAATATATTATTAACCGAGTAAACATTATTATTTTTTTTTTCCCTTAAGATGGCAGCTATGATGGGTGGTATTATCTAATGGGTATTTTTTCCTACTCAATATGATCTTGTTTATATCTATTTTAATAAAAACAATTTTTTTTTTTGTATGGACAGGTGCATCTTTGATTTTTTTTATTGATCACTGTCATTATTCTCGGCTAACACAGACCAATTAGACTTTTGACCACTTGTAGCACCTACTCCTAGTGCAAAATGTTAACTGATCAAACCTTTTATAAAGTTAACTGTGTTGCACCTCACTAAAATTATGACCATTATGTGGTAGAAAAAAAAAATAAAGCCATTATCACTCCTATCTGTTATGTCCCTTATAGGATGAGGTGTTTATCTCTTAGATGTTATAAACCACTGTGGGGCGGCTTTTGTAGTTCCCTTCTTTCATCATTACCATAGCCGGTAGTGCAATGGCCGTGGAGGATCCAGGAAGACATGGAGGGAACTTTCAATATGACCTGAAAAAAAATCCCTTGCGTCACAATGGAAAGTGAACTCAGGACTCCATCTGTCCCTACTGATAGACATTAGGTAATTTAGATTAATTTTTTTTTTGCTTTGTTTTACAGGCTAAAACTAAACACAACATTGAACTGCTTTGGGATCACAGGGTTGTAGACACACTTGCTGAGGGATTTGATACACATTACGGTGCCAGGTCTATAAAATATGAGGTAAAGATGAGATATTGTGTTCTGTACTGTTAAAAAAAAAATTTTGGCAGAACAGTGCTCTTACATTAAATGTTTGAAATAATAACAGAAATTAGTCTTTTATATTGTTTACCCTAATAGTAGAAGAAGTCAAATTAGTGCCAGTTAAAGTCTTTGAAAATCAAATAGCTGGATGAGGTTAAAGAAGTTGCTTTGTCAATGAAGTTTTTCACAAAGTCCTCCCTGCATTATGAAAGGCTTTACATTTAAATTATATATACTGGTATTTTTAAAATGTATTTCAATACTCCAGTGTACAATATGTTGAAATAGTGTTGGAATGAAATGCAGAGGGTGTAGTGAATTTGTAAAACCACCTCTTTGGGTCTAGTTGTCAGTGCATCCACCCACAACCCAAGGCATTTTTTCTGATCAGAAAGGGTCTGTACTTAAAGAAGTACAGGTTGTGCTCCGATATTATTTTTTCACAAAACACCAGGTTGGCCTTTGAAAGCTGGATAGCAAAGTCGATAGTGAATACTACTCACATGCAAAGATCACAGTATTCTATCCATGGTAAAGCTGACTTGGAGAGATGATAGGCGTCACCAAGTCTATAAATACTTCTGTTGACGAATGAGTCCATTCATATAATAAAGAAATGGTCAGCAAAACATACGGCTAATGATCCCAGGATGGAGAAATTTTTTAATCAATTGCCCATTTAACTTTTTTTTTTTTTACTCTAATATATGACTTTTGAATGTACTCAGTAAGCCAAAAGAATTCCATTTACCTAAATTGGCTGTTTTGTTATAAAAATTTCAGGTTGAAAGAAGGGTAGTGACTCAGCTAGCAATGGCTCATGAGAGGCAGCTGATCAAAAATGGCAGTAAAATCAGAATCACAGTTTCTAAAGGCAAAGATCTTTTGGCAAACAATAACACAACAGACGATGAAGCCTCAACCATCAAATTACAGATCTTAGAGTCAGCCTCAGCAGGGGTGGAGAAATACAGAGACATCGTTCTTGATAATAGCAACAATCCTTTTTCTATGCCGACATAGTATATTATAATGGAATTTTGTAAAAACCTTTTAAGATTGACCATGCTTTAAATTGTTGCTTTTTTTAAAATTCTGTTATGTACCAGGTATTTATCATTCTGTATATTATAAAGTAAAAAAAAAAAGCATATTTTAGGCCTATTAATTAAAATTACTGGAATGTTTCATTGTGCAATATATTGTCCATGCTGCTGATTGCTTCCATTTTGTTCAGGGTGTTAATTTATATCTCAGTGTTTTGAATCATAATATCCCCCCCCTCCACCCCGTTTTTTTTTCTTTAAAAACCATGAGCTATAAATAAAGGGACTAAAATGCCTACAAAACTGCCTTTTATATTGATGTATGTGATGGTCATTTATCTTATCACTTGGTACAAAATGTAGTTAAACTCATGAACCTGGTTTCACCAGCAAAATGCAGCTAATAGGCTCAAACATTATACATGCACCAACTTGTCACTCAAAGTGACTTTTGCCTGAGGCCATTATTGCTTTACTTTTCCTCTCAAAGTTAGCAGAAGTGGTGAAATATAAATTTTAAAAAAATTCAGAGATTAGCTTTAAGTATTGAAAAAGCTACAGTATTGGATTCCCTCAATGTAGAGACACTAGTGTATGATGGGAAAGATTTATATAATTAGGCTACTTGACTGGCCTAATCTGCAAATTAGTTTACATATGACCATTTAAAACTTTTCTAAGCTGCAATGAATCATTTAGGTTCAATTCTTGTGAATACAGACAACAGACTTCAATGTAGGACCTGTTAGAAAAAATTTGAGCTGAATGAATAAAACAGCTGGACATCTGTAATGTTTGGTGCACTAAGCAATAGTTTTACATAAGAGTTACCACCCTGCAGTTAGCTATTGACATGAAATATTTCTAAATTAGAAAATAAGTAAAATACTTACATTCTTTGGATGCCATAAAACTCAAGGTGATATGGTCTTTTTCAGATGAGAGTGTAAACCAGTTTAGTAACTGTACCTTTGAAAAAAAAAAAATTACAGCTTTCATAATGAATCATTCGTGTGTGTTGGTTTATCCTTTTAAACAATATATTTCTTATTGGTATAAAATTATGTAAGTGTTTTCATTTATTCTGGTTGATTACATTTTATTTTAAGGATGAAAGTCTAAATTTGTTCAAAGAGTCATTCCACATTATGCAATAAATATTTGAACTTTTTTTATGTCAAGTTTTTTTTTCATCTTTTTTTTTTTTATTCTTTTGGCACATTTTTGCTCTTTTCATTTTTTTTATTTATCATGTTTAGTTTTTTTTTTTTTTTTAATTTAGTTTTTTCTTTTCCTTTTTTAGTTTTTTTTTTTCGATCTTTTGTGTGAAAATAAAGATAAAAAAAAAAAAGAATGATTTCACAAATAAAATACTTAAAAATTTATTTCTAGACTCAAAGCAATATTAAACAATGATAACAAATGCCATCTAACAATCATATAATTAGTTATAGATCAACCAAAATAACAAAATAATGCTTTTGGACACATTAACACAGGGGTATCTAGATAAACATGAAAGCTTGCAATACATTTCAAAAATTACAGTTTATGACCTACTGAAACTTCAGGTAAATTGTATTTCACTTGAAAAGTCAGTGTTTCTCAAAGAATTTGTTAACTTCTAGTGTCGCAGAAGACATTCAGTGAATGTCTGATCATAATATACATAATGACTTTTTAAAATTCCCACAGACAAATAGTAATAAATCGTGGAATACTCTAATCTTGTATTAAATTCATTATTTTTAAGCAATTACATGACCAAAGATAAGCAAAAACTAAAATTCCATGCTATGGTGTCAACCATTATAATAAATACAAGATTATTTTTTTCAGAAAGGAAAAATTATTATGATTTGTTAATTACAGTAATTTCCTTTCTAAGTTGATGGATTTTCTTATGAACATTGAAAAAAAAGTACACAAAAAAAATCAAGAAATGTTGCTTCAAAAAGTCAAAAAGTCACATTACATGCTGAGGTAATATAGGGGAAGTTGGGGTAATAGCGGCAACATTTTTAAAGTCTGGTTTATTATTGTGACTGAAAGCATTATCAATGACATACTGTGTTATACAAATAGCCCTATGGAAGTATTACTATATACCAATAACAGTTGTTTATGACTAGTCTACAACTGATGAAAAAAAAAATTTTTTTGAAAAAACATTTTGGCCTAATTTACCCCTATGCTCGGGGTAATTTCGTCATAGGAGGCCAAAATTTCTCCAATCTGAAAACACACATATGTAACACAAACAAATATCAGTAGGAAGTTTTACTTTTTTATTTTATGTTGATGTCATGTTCTAAAATTTTATGAATCAGAATACTAAAGAATCTAATGGCAGTATACAGTTTGTCAAGGGCCCCTTTCGGGGTCCATGCGGTCGTTGTCTAAGAGCATGATCACCTACCGAGTTCTGGCCAGTATTTGTATTTGTCCCAGCCACGTGGTCAGCGAGCCGTGTAGGTCACGCCCATCACGCGTGATCAGTTCCAACAAACAATACCTCCTACAGCAGGCACTGCAACAAACCGTGGGACGATAAAGGTACTAAGAGTGCCCATCCCTCCCCCGCTTGAATGTAATGAGGGTACCAATCCCCCCTTCTATTTTAACCTTTCCCAGGTGACGGCAGCCATACTGACCACAGTGCAACACCTGGGAAGACCAAAGCCTTTGGCTATCTTCTTTATTATCTCCCTCCTGAGTCGATGACGCAACATGATGGGAGGGAATAAGGAAGTGGGGCAAAGAAACAGGGGAGTGCCTAGATTTCATTAAAACCAACTCACAGAATGTGACACAGTTACAGTGCCGGCCTTAGACATTTTTGTGATATAGGCAAGGACTAAAATGCCGCCCTTTTTAGTTTCATTTTTCTATGAAAACTCTATAAATGCTAATTATTTTGAAGTAAATCCAAATTATGAAAATAAAAATATGATGTATTTATACCAGGCTGCAGAATGTCTGGCCCCTGCTGTAGAATTTTCACGCTACGGGGCTGATTTATAGTTTTATTACTGGTCTTCATTCTTCATAACAAATTTTTAAAATTTGGCAACTTTATAAAAGTTAAAGAGTTTTAAGTATACGTAGTGTATTTTAGGAAGTTTTTTTTTTCTGCTAAGTTAAAAAAGTAATGAAAAATTTAAAAAAAAAATTATATGTCATGTTTATTAAGCATTAAAAAGATTAAAGAGAATTCAAGAAAAATATGCTTTCTAGATTTTGCAGAGGCAAACTCTTCAATTACCTCGGTCAGATCCAAATCTTCTGCAATCGTTTTCACTATAGATATTGTAGCAAAACCAACCAAACGATGCTGAGACATTGTAGAACGACGATATATTTTTATGAGTTTGAGCGAAAAGCTACTCTCTGCACTCGCCACTGTTATCGGGAGTGTAAGCAAAATTCGCAATGCCACGTACACATTCTGAAAAAGAGCAACCACGCCCATTCCACATAGATAGTCTAATATAACTCTAGGCAACCAAGCCCATTCCACATAGATAGTCTAATATAACTCTAGGCAACCAAGCCCATTCCACATAGATAGTCTAATATAATTCTAGGCAACCAAGCCCATTCCACATAGTCTAATATAACTCTAGGGCTTGATTTGTCTGTAATTCTCCTTGTATAAGCCAATAATTCATCACACAGTTCTGTTGCAATAATGTCTGCTGCAGGCCCGTAGCTAGGTCAAAGTAAGCAGGGGGGCACCAATACCCAGCAAGGGGGCACCTTTACTTTTTCTTTATTTTTTCCTCTTTTCTTCTTTTTTAAGCTGTGGGCACTCCATACCTAGCGAGGGGGCAAGGCCCCCCAGTGCCCCCCCCCTTGGCTACGGGGCTGGTCTGCTGAATCTTCGTTTTCAGATGTTAAAGCTAATTATAGAACAGATGAAGGTTTTGCTAAAGCAATTACAACAGCTAAATCATTGGCAGAAGAATTTGATATTGAGTGTAATTTACCTACGGAAATGCAAATAAGATCTCGACTAAGAAAGGGACAATTTGACTATGAAGTTTCAGATGATCCAATTCTCGAGCCAGGAATGAATTTCAGATATTGGATACCGCAATTCAATCAGTTATTGATCGATGTATGCAGTTAACATCTCAAAGTGATTTATTTGGAGTTTTGTATGACATTAAAAACTGGAGAAATGTGATAAAAGAGAAGTTTTCAAAGATTGCATGGACCTTCAATTAGCTTTAACATCTGAAAACGAAGATTCAGCAGACCAGCCATGTCACCAAAGGGGGGGGCACTGGGGGGCCGAGCCCCCTCGCTAGGTATGGAGTGCCCCCCGCTTAAAAAAGAGGAAAAAGTAAAGGTGCCCCCTTGCTGGGTATTGGTGCCCCCTTGCTTACTTTGACCTAGCTACGGGCCTGCAGCAGACATTAATGCAACAGAACTGTGTGATGAATTATTGGCTTATACAAGGAGAATTACAGAAAAATCAAGCCCTAGAGTTATATTAGACTATGTGGAATGGGCTTGGTTGCTCTTTTTCCGAATGTGTACGTTAGAGTTATGACTAGAGAATTTTTTCAAAAATTTGATCTTCCTGATGTTGCATTAGATGTATATGTTGTTAGTCTAATGCTTTATAAAAATATATAGATCTACGTTCGTCTGTGCTTTGTATATAGCATAAAACCATCAATGCATTTTTCTCTAAGAGTTAGGCCGGCAACACTCACAAAATAATAATTATTTTTTCAATGTTAAAAAGGAAATTCACTTAGGCGCGGGAGGTTTTTTCATGTTTCGGCAAAGCCAAAGTCATTTTTGTGATTTTTAGGTAAAAGTACATCGATTACAACCCCAGGCTGAAAATGTAAGATTAGTCATAACCCTAGTGTACGTAGCATTGCGAATTTTGCTTACACTCCCGATAACAGTGGCGATGCAGAAAGAAGCTTTTCGCTCAAACTCATAAAAATATATCGTCGTTCTACAATGTCTCAGCATCGTTTGGTTGGTTTTGACCCACCCTAATATATATATATATATATATATATATATATATATATATATATATATATATATATATGCGTCTGTGAACAACAATAAAGGAAAGAAACAGCGGATGCATTCGTTGTGAAAAGTGGTTGCGGCCAAGATTTTTTAATGTCACTTATAGTTTTAGCTTTGACCTTGACACCGCGTGCCTTTTAACGGCTCCCCAATACGTAATATAAAAGAACAGATCAAAAAGTAAACACACGATATTGGACCCTTGGACGCAAGTTTTTGAATCCGCCTCTGCTTAAAGTCGTACTTTTGTAATCATGCGCACGTTTTTGTTTTAAATGTACAGTCAAGAATAAGTGTTTGTAACAATTAGCAGACACAATTTTATTTTTTATTTCCATTTTCTGTTGACATATCAAAGTTCTTCTTAATAGTTCCCTCCCTTTTATGTTTTGACATCTACTTGGTCAGTCCTGCTATGAATAAATATGTTATAATTCATTAAACCTCTTTCGTAAATTAAAATGACTTGTTTATTATGTCAATGTTATGCTTTGATATTATGACATATTAGTTTGAATACAAACAATTGTATTATGTTGTGTCGATTAAAATGTGCGTTAATTTGCGATTAAAATTTTTAATCATGCGTTAATTTCGATCAATTTTTTAATCGAACAGCAGCTCTAGTTTTATTATTTGTTATCCTCATTTTTAGTTCTTTCCAATCATGATAACTGGTTAAATGATCTGGAGATTTTTTTCATGATGCTGCAATATACTTGATAGGGAGCGACCGATATGCCTTTTTACCGATAGTCCGATACCGATATTTTTCTCCAGCATTTTTACCGATACCGATATTTTTAAATCAACAACAATGCCAATTTTTTTAAATCTTGTCTGATCTGGTTATAGAATTGGGTTATTTACGGATTTTTTATGGAACTCTGTTGTGAAAAAAAACAATGTATCGGCAGCCAAAAAATGGCCGGTCCGATAGTTAACCAATAGTGCCAGCCCGTAGCCAAGAATAAGGGGGGGCACTGAGGCCGTGCCCCCGCTAGGTGTGGAATGCCCTTGCTTAAAAAAGAAGAAAAAGATGAAAAAATAAAGAAAAGTAAAGTGCCCCTTGCTGGGTATTGTTGCCCCCCTGCTTACTTTGACCTGGCTACGGGCCTGCATAGTGCCAAAATCGGTTCGACTATCGGTCGCTCCCTACAAATCGGTCGATCCGATATTAACCGATAGTGCCAATATCGGTCCGATACCGATCCGATTATCGGTCGCTCCCTAATACTTGACATATTTTCCAGTCACAACTGCCATGTGTTGCTAAAGGCAGATTACTCCTGTTATATATTCTGCAGCAAAAACAATATACCTTATCTACTGACGTAGAATACATCAACCATTTCCTTTTTAAAGTTTCTCCGTTAGCCAGTTTTTCGTGTATAGTGGTAATTGAAAATTATCTCCACTTTCATCTTTTGGATAACTAGACTCAAATTTGCTTTGCTTTGGATCATACTGAATAAGAAAACAACGAATAGTATCACTTATATCTGGCCATTTAGCAGGATCCTCCATTATATCTGAATTTTGTTAAATGCAAAAAGAAGAAATAATTTTGAAAATAGTGATGTCATAATATTGATATAATAAATTAAGATAGAGCGTTAATCCACGTGACTTATTTATTTTTCGCCACTCTAAGCAATTGTGTGCTCTTATTTAATTCTACACTTTCTCAAATTTATTTATTTTATTTTTTAGATTTTATATTTTTGATTTTATTTTGCTGGAATTTGCAGCTCCTTGAAATAATGCCGCTCTAGGCAGCTGCCACTATCATCGCTATACCCAATAAACATGCACCGAGAGGACTCAGTTGTCAAGCACCTATCGGACATCGGTAGGCAGTTTCCTATAGGACCCCTCGGCTGGATCGAAGGGGCAAGCCCCTGAGTGACCCATATTGGATGGCGCATGCGCTCTAAGCCTCTAACAGAATCGGGAAGCGGCCATCTTTACAGTTCGATCGTGCTGATATTATTTCGTTGAAGGGTTCATTTCAAATTCATTTGATTTGCGCTGCATTTCGTTGAAAGGTCGGTTGATTTTAATTAAATATTACTTTAAAAACATTCTAATTTCAAGTTGTTACAAAATGCTCCTGTAATGGAAATATGTATAAAGTGGTATCAATCTATGTACTGTACTACTATATTATATTATAGTATAATATAAATATAAATGTATATATATGATATATGGATTTTTACCCAAATATTCTAAAATTTCTAATTAAGATTATATTAATATTAAAATTACTTATATGTAATTATGTATATTACTTAACATAATATGATTATTGTATCCATTTTACTATGTATATAATGCCATGCTATCTGTCATTGTAACTGTTTTTATCCAAAATTAAGATTAAAAAAAAAAGGTGATAGTAAATATAGTTTTGCCTACCAATGAAATTTTCTATTGTGTAATTGGTGTAGGAATATTAACTTTATCTTGTCGTTAACCCTAAATAATTATTTTTATTTAATTTGCGTTTTATTTTATTTAAAATTTCACTAAAAGTCAAACATAAATTATACACAAACTTTGTAGGTAGGCAGAACCATTTACTTTTACAGGACCACAATGTAAATCATCTTAGGGTTAAGGATATGATTATTGTTAGAGGTTTGGGTTAGTTAGGGTTAGTATTAGGAGTTAGGTTTAGTTTTAGTTGGAGTTAATGTTAGGGGTTAGTGTTTTTATATGTATCCATTGTCATCAGAGAAAATTGGAATAGTAAAATGTGGTCTCTCTGGGTCGAACTCTGAACTACTGCAAGAAAGGAGTGACATGCAGAAATATTTTGTAATTCAGTACAAGAGTTCGAAGATTGGTTTTTCTATCATACATACTTCCTTATAACAAGGTGAATTTCTGCATATTACATTTATATTAATAATAATGGATTAATGGAACCTGATATTGTATTACTAAAGCCTGCCATAGTGTCTACATTCCATTCCTCCTGTGTTTCTCAAATATGTTGTATTTGGTATTTGCGATTTTCAATTAACAATTTTCAATTAATTTTCAATGAACATAAATTTAATGAATCTGTTGTTTCTTTAGAATGCCAGGACTGTTTGCATTGGTTGTATTCATTGGTTATGGTGGAGAAAGACCTGAAAGTGTTGCAGTTGTAGCAGGAAATTGGTTAGATGGTGATGAATCATATTGGGCACCATATATACTAACCATCAGGATGACAGATTGGACACCACACCAGCTTCAACTGGAATAATCAGATGACCTAGAAATGCAAAGCCAGCTCCAAGATCTGATGTTGCAGGAAATGCAATCGCAACCAGTTTAGAAGTTGTTGGTAAGGCTGTTTTTATTACATTTCTGCCTCTAAATTCATGTCAATGCCAGATGTAGTTAGAATTACCAGGCTGACTGATTCTGACATTCATTCGTGACAAACTGACAAAAAAATGTATTAAAATTGCTGTAAATGGATTTTTTTTTTCCTTTTTCATTCATAGCAGGTGATAAAAAGAATTGAAATTCTACTTTCCCTCATGCTGGAACTGAAATCAGAAATGAGGGTACTACATAATCAAATTAGTGAGGTAAAGGAGAGCGCTCCAAGACATGCAGCAGAGTTCATCATCTGCCACATCTGGAGAAAATATATCTGTTGATTTGGGAACAAACATATGACTATGGCATTACTGCTGATAGACCTCTTAAAGCGATTTGACACTTCCAGCTAGGGCACCAGATCTTAATCTTCTCGATGATGATTGACAAGAAACAAGACAATGTTATCTTGAATTTCTTATGCCAGGTAACAATCATTTATAAATTAAATAGCCTACTAATAAATAGTAATAAATTACTAATAAATTCATTGGTGATTATGTATTCTATATTATGGAATAAAGGTAACTTTTACTAATTTGTTAAGTTTTATATCATAAGAATTTTGACTATTACATGTGGAGAAATTATGTAATACAAACTATATTGTACTTTTACATATATGAAAAAAATCCCACTCAAAATTTACATTGTTTTTACTTTTCTGCAGGAGCTTTTATCAAGTTTTGTTCTTCTGGAGTTATGGTATGAATAGGGAAATATACAAACAGCAATGCACAACACGAAAGACCTGAAAGTTCCCTGTCAGAGTACTGGACTAAGTGACACCCAATGAGCTTTACATACTTTTTGTTTTGTGCATGAGTATTTCACAAATACCAATTTAGCGTTCATATTTCTCCACACATTCATATTTCTCCACCCGATGTGCTATTCTATGGACTTTGGACGTGATCATTCATATCTAAACTCAGATTCAAACTAATTCATGGATTTTAAAAATACAAAATTTCCAATAAGGTAAATTATGCATTATTTTTTCAGAAGAAAAAAAGTGAATGAAATGCTGCCAGGCTTGTGAAAATCTTAATATAGATGAAAGAATATACATTGGTAAATATAGTTTTAGACAATACATTAAAGCCAACTAAATGGGGGATGAATATTTGGGTTTTAGCTGATACATGCTGAAGAAATGAGCACAATGTTAAAATGTCTTTCACTTAATTTCAGGAAAAAAATCTTTATTTTTTTACGATAAAGAAAATGTTCATGCATGTTTTGATTTTTTAAACATATCTGTATATAAATATTTATGAATCCTTAGTATATTGTGTATTTTTAGTGTAGATATAATATGATCACAAGAATTACAGGCATTGTTATAAAAAAATTATTTCTACCTTTCTTTCTTTTTTAATTGTGAATAAAATTAAACACTGTCTTTTTTCTACATTTTACATAGCCTACCACAAAATCATTATAAAAAAGTTGTCTAAAGTAATCTGCAGATGATAAAACATGTATTTTTGGTCTCACTAATATACAATATGTGGCATTTTATTCATTTTGAATTTTTTTTTTGTTTTGGTTATCTGATAATTTTGGCTCATAAAATGTGTGTTTTATATAAAATGTCATAACTATTTTATTTATTGTTAGATTTCATTAAATATGTAATTTTGACTGAGGTTTATCATAAGGATAAAATTAACAGTATCTCAAAAGATTGTTTTCTCCTTCTTTGTGTGTGATGTTTGTTTGTAAATTGTAAAAAAAATTTAATGTCAACAAAAGTGGCACATTTTTAATGTTTGTACTTTCTGAATGAGTTGATATATTATAAGGGTGAGCAATATTATCCAGGGAAGGGCCAAAAAGTTCTCTAGGTCATAATATGACCATTAAAGGTCACCTAGGCGTGCCCGATCGGCATCCCCTAGGTGCCCCCTAACAATTCCAGGGTGCAAATAAATGGGGGTCACATAGTGGCTGCCCCTAGGGTTCCTATTTATGCCCCTAGGTGACCTCTATCTGTCCGTGAGGGGGTATTGTTTATTGGGTACCTAAAGCCGGCACTGCCCCAAATATATATATATATATTTACAATATATATTTTTAATATGCACTTGTTAGAAGACCAACCAAAACAATTATATTAGGGTATAAGGAACATGACATATATACATTTTTTCAGGATTAGGGATAGGGTTAGGGATAGAGATAGATATCAATTTGCGCGAAAATCCCCGGAAACAGAAAAAAAATTGACAGGTCTGACTCATTACATATGCTAGTAGTCGACCCCCTAATTCAGGTCGAGTAACAAATTGCCTTTTAATATATATATATATATATATATATATATATATATATATATATATATATATATATATATATATATATATATATTTTTCATTTATATATAACACTATTTTACGTGGCATTTGCAATGCATAATTTGGAGAGAGAACCGTCAGCTTGAAAGGTTAATTAATATTAATATTTTTTCAATATTAATTTGTATAATTTCGTATGGTAAAGTAACAAAAATAACAGAGTTCACGAAAGCACTCTGTTCTATTTATCTCTATACAGTATTCAGCATTCATTTACCTTTTCAGCCATATTGGTTTCAAAAATACTAGGAGAGAAATTTTTATATTTAAAATTAACAAGTCGTCAGCTCGAAGGTTAGTAACATTATTTTCTTGACTCATTATTCTGTTTTAAATGTTCTTATTAACTTTACTAGTTACCGTGATACTTATTAAGAATCAACAAAGTTTATTATGATATAAACTTTATATTATATTATACTTTTTATGACGTTACACACCGGGTTAATATCGTATTATAGCATAATCAATTATTACGAAATTATAAATAACAAAATTGATATATGACAGAACTAATTTATACTATTGATTATGATAAACACATTTAAAAAAGAAAAAAAAGCATAAATATTAGTAATAAGTTGCATTTATTTACAAAACAGAAAGCCTCTCTATATTCTATATTAAAAAAATGCAGTGGCTATGGTTAGATTCCGACGAACCCGTATTTTACCGGGTACCAGCCATAGATAATATTGCTCCACACCTAACCCTAATCCTGAAAAATATAATAAATTTTGTTGTTATATAGCTCAGTGCAGCCCATTGACAGATGCAATAATAAGTAAGGCTGGTACTTGAGAAAAAAGAAATACAGCGTGCGGTCGGACAGAACCGTAGCCACTGCGTTAAATCTTCGGCGTCCGAACATAGTAATTTCCTGACTTATTTACGGATGAGAATAGCTCCCTTTGAACCCAAAAAAAAAATATTTTCTTTCAAAATATTGTTATATATTTTTTTTTTATTTTAAGAGAGCAATAATAAAATTAGTTAAAATAAAAATGAACAATAAAAAAAATAAATTTTAGAAATTTTAAAATATTACATGAGAAAAAACCTTTTGTGCCGACACGACAGTCGCCATTTTGGCATGGTTCGTTTACAGCGTCTGTCGGCACACTTCTGTCGCATTTTAAATAATAAAGCGGCTTCCAGACGACACGGATTTTAGTTCAAACTATTCTAGTAAAGTTCTCATGAATGGGAGTCAGATGGTGACCTTTATTCATCATATCATGAAGATATTGCATTAGTTTTCTCACTAAGATGCTAATTTAAGAATGTAAGTATGAAGTTTTCTTTATTTTATGCTAATAATTTAATTTTTTTAAATAGAAAAATATTTTGTTTTCTATTTTCTAGGTATTATTAGTTAAAGTATTCATTTCTATGTTAAATAAATCTGATTTTTCTTAAATTTTATAATTTTCTGTAATGAATCAATAAATAATAACACGTGCTCAAGCATTGTTTATGTTATCAGTTGATTTTAATTTTTGGCTAAATAAATGAATCATTTATAAAGAAAATTATGGAATATTCTGTCATGTAATTTAAAAAAAAAGATATAAATTTAGTAATTATTTATTACATTTTTAAACCTGATAGTCTATATAAATGTAATTCTATTATTATGCAATATATATAAATAATTTTGTCTTATCCTTAACTTAATGGAACAAACATATATGACTATCAAAATAGTGTTGATGGACCTCTCAAAGCGATTCGACACTTCCAGCAAAGGACCAGGCCTTCATCTTTTCAGTGATGAATGATAAGAAACAAGACAATGTTGTCTTGAATTTCTTGTATCCAGGTAACAATCATTCATAAATAACATAGCCTGCTAATAATATCAAAATAAAGCATTGTTTATATTTATCAGCTGATTTTAATTTTTTGACTAAATAAATGAAAATACTTATAAAGAAAAGTATATGGAATATTCTGTCATGTAATTTAAAAAAGATATAAACTTATAATGGTATTAACTACATTTTTTTTAAACCTGATAGTCTATATAAATGTAATTCTATTATTATGCAGTATATTTATATAAATATTTTGTCTTATCCTTAACTTTAGGGAACAAACATATTAGACTGTCGCATTAGTGATGATGGACCTCTCAACACAATTCGACACTTCCATTAGGGCACCAGGCCTTCATCGTTTCGATGATGATGAATGACAAAAAACAAGACAATGTTATCTGAATAACTTATGCCAGGTAACAATCATTTATAAATAAAATAAACTACTAATAATATCAAATTCATTGGTGTATATGTATTCTTTACTAAGGAAGAAAAGTGTTACTTTTTACTGATTTGTTAAAATTTTATATCATCAGAATTTTGATTATTACATGTATGGAGTTATAAATCATGTATTACAAACTGTATTGTACTTTTACATTTATGAAAAAAAATTCCTCAAAATTTACATTGTTTTTACTTTTCTACAGGAGCTTTTATCAAGTTGTGTTCTTCTTTGAGTTATGGTACAAATTAGGAACTATACAAACAGCAATGCAAAACATGAGGGAAGACCTGAAAAGTTCCCTGTAAGTACTGGACTAAGTGACATCCAATGAGCTTTACATACTTTTTGTTTTGTGCATGAGTATTATTCTAACACCAATTTGCATTCATATTTCTCCACACATTCATATTTCTCCACACATTCATATTTCTCCACACGTTGTGCTATTCTATGGACTTTGGACGTGATCATTCATATCTAAGCTCAGATTCAAACTAATTCATGGATTTTAAAATATAACATTTTTGAGACTGAACAACACACTGATTGTCAAGCCAAGGTAAAATATCATTAATTTTTTAGAAGAAAGTGAAAATCTTCCTATAGATGAAATAATCAAAATTGGTAAATATAGTTTTAGACAATATATTATAGATAAGCCAACTAAATAGGGGATGAAAATTTGGGTTTTATCGATACATGTTGAAGAAATGAGCACAATCATTAAAATGTCTTTCACTTAATTTCCAGGAAAAAAATATTTTTTTTTTCGATAAAGAAAATGTTTATGCATGGTTTACTGAAAATGATTTTTTAATTATATTTGTGAATAAATATTTATGAATCCTTAGTACATTGTGTATATTTAATGTAGATTTAATATAATCATAAGAATTACAGGGATTGTTATAAAAAAATTATTTCTACCTGTTTTTTTTTAATTGTGAATAAAATTTAACACCATCTTTTTTTCTACATTTTACATACTACAAAATCATTATAAAAAAGTTGTCTAAAGTAATCTAATAGATGATAAAACATTCTGCATTTCTGCTCTCACTAATATATAATATGTGGCATTTTATTCAATTTAAATTAATTTGTTTTGTTTGTTTTGGTTATATGATAATTTCGGCTCATAAAATTAGTGTGTGTGTGTTTTATATAAAATGTCATAACTATTTTATTTATTGATAGATTTCATTGAATTTATTGTTGTAATATGTAATTTTTGACTGAGGGTTTAATATAAGAATAAAATTTACAGTATATCTCAAAAAGATTTTTTTTCCTTCTTGGTGTTTGATGTTTGTTTGTAGTTGTAAAAAAAAATTTTTTTTTTTAATGCAAAATGTCAACAAAAGTGGCACTAGTTAAATGTTTGTGCATTTCTGAATGAGTTGATATATAATAATGGGTATTTAAAAAGTTTTAAATGAACAAAAACTTCATTGAACAGAGCAGCAATGATAGTTAAAAAGGCAAAAAACCATAGGTCAGGGAAGAGTTAAAAAAACACCATATTTTTTCCCCGACCTAAATTGTTTACTGTTGCCAACTTCAAAATTCCTTTTCTTAGACAATAAGTAACTAATATGAAAAAAACAGTGCCTAAGAAAACCAACGCCCCTGACACAATGAATTATCATACACATTATGTTGACCCCAAATAGGTTAGAAGAAGGATGGATATGCTTTAGTCCTCTGGGGCCTTTGAATTTTCTTCATTGTTGTAAATGTATATATAGGGCCCCAAAAACAACCACATTTTTAATATAGTTATATAGAAAAAAACTGATTGCCTAAAGAAAACCAATGCCCTGACTCAATAGGGCATCATACACATTATGTAACCCCTGGAGAGCTAGAAGGATGAATGTATTTAGGTCTATAGGGCCTTTGAATTTCTTCATTGCTGTACATGACTGATATAGGGCCCAAAAATAACCATATTTTTAATATAGGTTATATAGGGAAAAACGGTGCCTAAAGAAAAGCAATGCCAAGCCACATTAAGGCCTAATAAAGTGTCAAATCATTATATGTTAAGGGTATATATGCCATTGATGCCTTATATGTATATTGATTTTTATCTAACATTTTATTTATAAAATGTAGGCTCATAAATGAGATAACTGTCAATTAATTTTTTAATACATTCTACATAGGAAAAAACCTTTTAATAGAAACACTGATGCCCAACTTAACCATGGTATGACAAGTAAATAAAACCAATTAACAGCTAGGGAGATATATTCTCTCTAGGCCCCATGGTCCTTTTAAATTGTATTACTACGTTTAAGGTGTTAAATGTGGCCCTGAAAATGACACTTAACATTTTGGATAATCAATATACGCAAAAGCAGTGCCTAATGAAAGCTAATGCCCACCACCTTAGAAGGACATCATAAGCATTATGTAATCCCCTGGAGAGTGGAAGAATGGGTGACTTTCCATTAGAGCCCCTAAAATGACTTAAAGTATCAAAGTAGGATATATTTGAAAAACGTTTCCTAACGAAAAAATAGCTATGAGAAGAAAATATGTTTGATTCTAAAGTGGACTGATCTAAAGAACATATTGTTCAGATATGGTACAGAGAGTGGCGGAGAAAATATTTTGGTTTTTGAATTGATCTTGAAACTCAAACTCACGCAGATACGACTCAAAAGAAGCTTCGCTTATCCCAAATTGGACTGATCTTTAGAACATATTGTTCAGATATGGTACAGAGAATGGCGGAGAAAATATTTTGGTTTGTGAATTGATCTCGAAACTCAAACTCAAGCTTAGATACGACTCAAAGGAGAGCATGCTTATCCCAAGTTGGACTGATCTTTAGAACATATTGTTCAGATATGGTACAGAGAATGGCGGAGAGAAATATTTTGGTTTGTGAATTGATCTCGAAACTCAAACTCTCGCAGATCGACTCAAAGGCTTCGCTTATCCTAATTGTTGTCTTAATTTTCGCTTTGCCCTCCACCCCAAAGATTTTTAATGTTCTAACGTATGAACTTCAGGATCCTGGGGATGAACAAAATTTGTTCATTTATGATGACAGAGTGAGTAAACTCAGCCACTAAGTCTCTCTATTCCTCTATGGCGGCCCACCCATCGGAGATTATATGACTAACCTGCAATCGTGTCCCATTATAGGGGCTCTAAAGTATCTGCCCTGTCGCTACTGGAACTAAAAAACATTTCCCGGTCCCCCCTCTCTATACCTCCAAATACACAGCAAGTAAACGCATGCACACACACAAAACATCAACAACAACGACGTAAATAAATATTTTACAACTGTGGCGCCCAATATTGCCATCATGTGATAACAGCAGCTGGCATTTTTTTCATCAATGTATTGTCCGAAACGTTTGACATTTTCACATGTTCGTTTTATATATTACCATCGGTTTGAACAAATCATCAATATGCTGTACACAGGTTGACATTTCTTATCTGTATATATATATATATATATATATATATATATATATATATATATATATTAGCCAGCCCATTGACATTTCTCATCAAACCACAGCTCAATCGTTGACATTTTTCATCATCTTGTTGTTCTAAAATAAATCACAAAATGCACGATTATAGACATTTGTTTGGATAATTCATTGAATGTACAAAGATCTTCTGCCCAATGACATGAGCGCATTGCTCATTAATCGAAGATCTTTTCATAGCCAGCTGTCGTAGATTTCATGAACAAACTGTCCAACAACAACAGCAGCTGCCAAACTCTTTCATTCGCCTGGGCTAGTAGTAAGTCATCTTCGTTACAAATTGTGCTTCATCTGCGCACACGCGCGCCTCACGGTGGCTCATTTCGTTAACCAGCTGAAGTGCTTCATTTAAAATTAAACGGGCAAGAAATAAATAAATAAATACACAATGTACAGGAAATTTGTGGAGCTTCTTTGGGAGGGGAGGAGGAGGGGGAATGGAAGGAGAGGGCGATGTGTGTGTGTGTGTGGGGGGGGCGGATTTGATCGAAAGAATCAGACAAGTTAAGTATGAGACAGCGGCGAGCTGGAACATCTAGTGAACACACACACACATAGAGAAACTGTGACATTATTTCAAAATTACCAGATAGACTTTTACAATGACGGCCGGCCTGTCAGCCACCGACCTCCCCCACCCCCCTTCACAAACACACAACGTGCAAGGAAAGACCACAAAAAGATGTACTGTCGGGCTTACCTACCAACCAACCAACGGGTCAGATAATCAGCCTTGAGGACAGTTGTTAAGTCACAACACTATCAGGTCCGTGCCCTATAAACTTAACCCAACTACGTTACATGGTTGGCTGATAGCATAAAATACCCCATCCACACACACACACTTTTTCCCCCAACCCAAATAAAATCCTTGCCGCCAACCTTTTTTTTCTGCTTTTCAGATTATTCGAGAGTTCTCTTGTTTAGATATGTCTACTGGACAAGGGGGGGGCGTTGTCATTCCGTTTGCCAACATATGCATATAATATATATATATATATATATATATATATATATATATATATATATATATATATATACTTATAAGACGCATTTGTTGTCTGTCTGTCTGTCTGTCTGTCAGTTCCCTTATAACTCATATCCAGACAAACAAAAAACAGTCACATACACATAATTACATGGGGAAGGTTATAGGACAGGTTTCGTTTTATCCTCATTGGGTAGTTTAATTGTAATTAATTTTTTTTTTTATTTTAGTATTTTACTATATTAAAGTAATCTCGACGGCGCCATAAATCTAAAATTCCTCTGTGACGTCATTTCCCGATAGATCGAATAGAACTTGCGCACTGGTGCTGTATTGTGCCTTTGTGTGCAAAGAATTTTTTTTTCATGCTCTCTGATTTGTACAGTTTGAGGAAGGTAGAAAGGAATGAAGAAGGATTTTAGAAGAAGTGTGAAGCCATAATAATAAGTATATATATATATATATAGAGAGAGAGAGGGGGGAGGGAGAGAGAGAGGAAAGGAGGGTGCGGAGGAGGGAGGGAGGAGGGAGGGGGAGAGAGGAGGAGGGGGATGGACAGGGGGAGAAAAGGAGGGGGAGGGAGGGAGGGGAGAGATGGGAGAGGGAGCAGGGGGGAGAGGGAGCAGGGGGAGAGGGAGCAGTTGGAGAGGGAGAGAGAAAAGAGGGAGAGAGAGGGGGAAGGAGGGAGAGAGAGAGGGTGGGGAGAGAGGGAGGGAGAGAGATAAAGAGTGAGGGGGGGCAGGAGGGAGAGAGAGAGGCTGAGGGAGGGAGGAAGGGGGAGAGATGGGGGAGGGGAGGTGGAAAGGGGGAGGGAGGGAGAAAGGAGGGAGAGAGGGGTTAGGGAGGGAGAGAGAGGGAGGGAAGGAGAGAGAAGGGAGAGGATGGGAGAAATCGGAGGGGAAGAGATAAAGAGAAAAGAAGAGGGGGAGGGGAGGGAGAGAGATGGAAGGAGGAGGGAGGAGGATGGACGGGGGGGGAGAGAAGGAGGGGGAGAGTGTAGAGAGAGGGGGAGATGGGAGAGGGACGGAGAGAGATGAGAGAGAGGGAGGGGTGAAAGGGAGGGAGGAGAAAAGGGAGAGAGGGAGGGAGGGAGAGAGAGGAAGGGAGAGAGGGGGTAGGGGAGAAAACAGAAGGCAAACAGAAAACCTTGTGCTAAACCAGGGCAAAGCCGGATACTTGCAACCAATATACTTATAAGACGCATTTGTTGTCGTCTGTCTGTTTGTTCCCTTATAACTCAAGATCTAGACAACGAAATAACGTGAAATTGTTACACGTTACACATAATACATGGGGAAGGTAATAGGACAGGTTTCGTTTCATCTTGATGGGTACGTTTTAGTACAATTAATTTTTTTTTTATTTTAGTATTTTACTATATTTAAAAAGCGATCTCGACGGCGCCATAAATATTGAAAACTCCTCTGTGACGTCATTTACCTATGATTGAATAGAACATTTACGCGCTGGTGCTGTATAGTTAGTTCCTTTGTGCTGCGAAGAATTATTGTGTTGTTGGCATGCTCCCTGGATATCTACAGTTTGAGGAAGGTAAAGAAAGGATGAAGAAGGATTTTAGAGTGAGGGGGCGGGGAGGGAGAGAGGGAATGAGGGAGGGAGGAAGGGGGAGAGAGAGGGGTAGGGAGAGAGAGAGGGTAGGGAGAGAGAGGTGGAAACGGGAGGAGAGGGAGAAAAAAGGAGGGAGAGAGGGGTTAGGGAAGGAGAGAGAGGGAGGGAAGGGAGAGAGGGAGAGGATGGGAGAAATGGGAGGGAAGAGATAAAGAGAAAGAGGGGGCAGGGAGGGAGAGAGGGAAGGAGGAGGAGGAGGATGGACGGGGGAGAGAAGGAGAGGAGAGAGGGGAGAGAGAGAGATGGGAGAGGGACGGAAGGAGAAATGGGAGGGGAGGGAGGGAGAAAGGGAGGGGAAGGGGAGGGAGGGAGAGAGAGAGAAGGGAGAGGGGGTAGGGAGGAAAACAGAAGGTAAACAGAAAACCTTATTTTAAACCCAGGCAAAGCCAGGTACTTACAACTAGTATATATATATATATATATATATATATATATATATATATATATATATATATATATATACATATATACAACTTTGTTGTCTGTCTGTCTGTCCCTCCCTTATAACTCAAGATCTGAACAATCAAATAACTGATAATTTGGTACCATTACATAATTACATGGAAGGTTATAGGACAGGTTTCGTTTCATCTCGATGGGTAGTTTAATTGTAATTAATTTTTATTTCATTATATTTTACTATATAAAAGTAATCTCTACGGCGCCATAGATAAAGCTATTCTGTGACGTCATTTCCCGATGATCAAATAGAACGCATACTAGTGCTTTGTATTGTGCCTTTGTGATGCGAAGAATTGTTGATGTTTCATGCTTCCCGATTTGTACAGTTTGAGGAAGGTAAATGAATGAGGAAGGATTTTAGAAGAAGTGTGAAGCCATAATAATATGTAATATATTAGCTATATATATATAGAGAGAGAAAGAGAGAAAGTTAGAGAGAAAAGGAGGGAAGGAGGGATAAAAGCGAAGCCGGATAAGAGGAAAGAAGAAAGGGATAGTTGGAGGAAGAGGAAAAAGAGAGAGGAAGAAGGAAGAAAGGAACGAGGAGGAGAGGAAGAAGAAGGAGGAAGAAAAAAGGAAGAGGAAGAGTGGAGTTGAAGGAGATAAGAAAGAAAGGAAGGGGAGGGGAAGGTGAAGAGAAGGAAGGATTGAAGATAAAAGATTTTTTTTTTTTTAGACGAGGAGGAAAACTAAGTTGAAGGAGGAGGAAGAGGAGAAGAGAGATGAGGAGGAAGGATGGAAAAAAAAAGGAGGAAAGGAGGAAGGATGGGAGAAATGGAGGAATTAGAGATAAAAGTGAAGGGGGCGGGGAAGGGAGGAGGAAGGAATGGATGAAGGCCCAAGAGGAAGGAAAGGAGGAGAAGAGGAGGATGAAGAGGCAGGAGGAAAAGAGAGGAAGGAAGAAGGGAGGTAAAGGAAAACAAAAAAGGTAAACAGAAAACCTTATTTTAAACCCGGGCAAAGCCGGGTACTTGCAACTAATTAATATATATATATATATATATATATATATATATATATATATATATATATATATATATATATATAACATAATACAAGCCTGACGTCAAACACTTTTAAAGCCATTGAATAAAACAAATCAATCCCTTATAAAATGTAGTTCCTCACCCCTCCCCACGACCCTCTACTGTAAATCGTGTAGTATTGAGACATGGACCTATCCAACTAATTATGCAGCTCTGAGCTGATTATTTAGGGTTTTTTTTCGCTATTGCTTTCAAATTAAAGATGCCAGACATGGGCAACCAAGACCCCGTTAGGCCGCTCAGTTCGGCCCGTGCCCTTCCCCTCCGCTCGTCCACATCAAAGACGTTTACATTTAATGTATATTTAGTCCTGCGGCCATTCCGTCAGATTTAACAACCGGCGTGACCCGCGTTGCGAAAATGTTGCCCCCACCATTGAACTCAGCACGAAGTAGATTTTGTTCGTATTCCTGCGCCATACACAATGTTCTCCTCAACCAACATTCCTGTGTTATTGTTCAAGTCAAACCACCAAGAGCAATAGAAATCAAAATCACCCACAACATTTGCATTACGATCAGAGGTCAATTTAAAAAAAAAAGAACAATTCGAGGCCGGCCGATAATTTATTTATATCCAAGGGAGTGTTTCATTGACCCCCATTTCTATTAAGGCCTCATCCATTATGCAGTAAAATGAACGCAGGCCCTCCCAAATTAACGGACAGGGTCTACAAACATACACACAAACATACACACAAACACTAAAAACACGAACAAAAAGGGTGTGGGGGGAGGGTCAATAAAATGACCTGAATTGTGTAAGGATATATACCAACCATGAATTTCGACAAGTCACAAGTTTTATCTTCTTTAACATCACACGCACACACACACATACACATCTGCCCAACACAAAGATTTTTTTATATGACCGTTTGAATGCCCAGAAAAGAAACGGGGAATATATGGGGAGAGAGACATACAGAGAGAGAGAGAGAGAGAGAGAGAGACATACAGACAGAAAGAGAGAGAAAGAGGAGAGAGAAAGAGAGACATACAGACAGAAAGAGAGAGAAAAGAGAGAGAAAGGAGAGACATACAGACTCAGAGAGAGACATACAGACAGAAATAGAGAGAGAGAGAGAGACAAAGATATGTATATGTATACATATATCTTTATTAGAGCTGTTGTTCGATTAAAAAATTGATCCGAAATTAACGCATGATTAAAAATTTTAATCGCAAATTAACGCACTTTTTAATCGACACAATATAATACATTTTGTTTGTATTCAGACTAGTAAGTCATAATATCATAGCATAAAATTGGTATAATAAAAGCAAGTCAGATTAATTTACGAAAGAGGTATAATTAATTGTAACAGATTTAGTAAGCATTAGCACATATGTCTGTTGAGTTGGTTGTTGGGTCCAATTTTTTTACATGTATCCATCACGTCAAGTTATGCGAGCTTTTTTAAATCAACAACCATGCCAAATAAGTGTTTTTCTCGTACCATAGGTTCCGAGATAATGACGTATTTCAACCTCTCTCCCCTCTATCCCTGTCGTATTTTGCTACTACTTTGCCCCCCCCCACGTATGTCTTATTTACCCAACCCTCCACTACCGTACCTACCCCTTCACTTCCCATCCCAAAACAAAACACACGTCATTTCTATCTCATATGTGCCTTTTCCTTCATAAAATAATAGTATAGCCAGAAAGTACTTGCTCACTCATTATTAACGCGTTTTTTTTATTCCCCCCCTTTCCCATCCTGTTGGATTTTTGACACACTTAGCAGCTTCTCCCCCCCAAAGATGACGTTTCTTGTAAACACCCAACCGCCGTACCCCCCTCTGTGCCCTTTTTCAAAATCATGGCACCTGTCAAACCAGACACCTTTACTGCAGATGTTGACTAATGGTATCATTGAGGGTCATAATTAGAATTAAGAAATGACACTCCTATTGTTTCAAGGCCATGTGGCTGCTATGATTTTTTATGACAACGTGACAGTTTCTGTGTTCGGGGTATTTTTTGTTTGCTTTTTTTTTAATCTTCTCTGATCTGGTTATGGTTATAGAATTGGGTTAATTACTGATTACTGAAATGACAACATTTGGCTAAAATTTAACGCATTTTGATGTTTGCGATAAAAATGTAGTCGCATATTTTTAGCATTAATTACGCTTTAATTGTAGTTAAAAAAAAAAAAATATGAAATATTAAATTTAGCTCCGTGTCACAATAATTCCGAAAAATACAACCACTGTCTCGTGTACAGTCTAGTGCCTTGATTGACAGGAATGTCATGTATATGAAACTATTAAAGCGATAAAAAATTTGCGCAAAAAATGATGATACAAAATTTCTAGAATCTCGTTATTTTGATCTAATTATAATCTGGCTCATGATACACTTATTTTTTTTTTACCTTCAAGTTGACTTCAACAATACACTACAGTATATAATGTAAACTAGTGAATGAAATTTTCTCTTTTTACATCATTGGGAATAGAGCAGGAAGTTTACTTGTCGTAGGGCTATAAAACAAATACATCTTCATTTATATTACAAGTGGGGATTTTGTCTTCGACATACCTGGGGGTGAGAGTGTGTGTGTGCAGTTGCAACAGGGTGGGGTGAGTAAGAAATCTACTTAATAAGTGAACAAACCTATAAATTTCAAATTTGTTGAGTGAAATACTTTTGTTATCGATTTCTTGAACATTCAGTATTTTGGTCAAATTAACGCATTTAGGTGTTGCGTTAAAAATTTTAATCGCAAAAGTTTTTTGACGCGTTAATCGTAAATTAACGCAGTTTAATCAGTAACCCTAATCTTTATGTGTGTGTGTGTTACGACACGAGAACCAGGCCCCAGATATATTGGTTTAAGGGCCAGAGCGATTGGCAAATATTTTTTGTCCCCCCGACCGGACCTCTAAAGAGCGAGTAGGTGTGGGGGGGGAGGGTCCGTGAGACACATGGCGGCGGTCCTGTGATGGATGCAACACAGAGGATGTGGCCATTTTATGGGGGGGGGTCGCTCAGGAATTGAACCATTAAACTCAACTCATACAACCTCTACACAACATCTACACAACCTCTACGCCAAAAAGGCAACACAGGAGACACAATGGGAACACTTCAGAACTTCCCAGGGGGGGGGGAGGGGGGACCCTCAGCTCGAAGTCACGCGATTCGCGCCACTCGACCATCCCATTGCTTCGGACAGACCTGGACATGTTTGTAAACAAGTAGGTCGAAATGGAGGTCTCCGTGTGCACAAGTTTTATTTTCAAAGCCGGTTATGGCGCAAATAACAAATTTCCGTATAAATCCGAACAAATGGGGAGGGGGGGGACACATGAGGGACGAGACTACATACCCCACCCCCCCCCCACATCCAAGCCCATCACCCCGATTGTTTGTGAGTTGTTCATACAACCGTCAATAAATGCTCGCCACGAGATAAACTGGGGACCCTAACCCTGTCTCTCTCACCTCTCTATCTCTCTCACACACTTTCTCTGTTTCTCTCACACACTCTCTGTCTCTCTCACACACTCTCTGTCTCTCTCACACACTCTCTGTCTCTCTCACACACACTCTCTGTCTCTCTCACACACACTCTCTGTCTCTCTCACACACTGTCTCTCTCACACTCTCTCCAATATGAGAAATCAAATCCAAGTCACATGAAAAAGAAGACAAGGCCAAAGTGATGGACATTCGAGATAAATGAAATGTCCTGGCAGTTGTATATGTGTGTGTCTGTGTGTGTTTTCACTCTCTCTATTGTTTATAGTTTGTCGCTTTCTATGTTTGGGGAAACACATAGATTCCAGCCATAGCAGCTTGGTACCCATGCAGGGCATGAAATCGATAAACAATATCGGTAACAAAGGGAGGAGGAATTGGACTGATGCCATTTGTTTATGTGCTCTGACCGCGGGTGTTTACACAAGATCCTCCCTATTGGCGCATTATTTGTTACATACACTTCCGGTTATGATATTAGGGAACTTCCAGCCAATGGTACTTGAGCGGACGAATCTTTGGGCGCGTGAGATATGCGCACGGACCAGCGTCGGGATACGCATGCGGAAAAACTCTCGGCTTACGATAGTTGAACCAACAACACTTTGTCGGCCTGTGATAGTTGAACCAACAACAATGTCTCAGCCTTTGATGGTATTATTTCTGTTATCGGTTTCCACTGGGACTGTCTCCTGCGGAGCCCAAAACCGGATATCAGTGTATTTTATATATGAAGTTATTCAACGTTAGCTTCGGAAAAAAATCAGGTTTGGGGGGGGTGACAGGAATGGTTAAATTCAATTTATAGAGTTTAAAGAGACAAAACAAAAAAACAAATTTTAATCTTGTTAAAGATGGTAGAGCCCAAGATTCTGTATAAAAATGAACAGAATAAAACCAAAGTAGATCTTCAAAAAAAAAAAACACAAAGGGGGGGGGGATAACCCGAGCATTCTCAGCTCTCGGGTTCTAAGGGTATCGATTAGATGACACCTTTGGTTGTGGCCTCGATTGGTGTAGCACACAGGCCGTCTGTCGGTGTCGTCGTCGTCCCGTCCCGCCCCCTCTCCCATTACTGAGGATCAGATACCGATGCCCCAATACTTCCCCCATGTGCAACGCTGCCTCCCAGCTATGGTGGTAGGTGATGTATAAGGGGGCACACAACCGACACTGGCTCCCCCCTCCCTCCCAGCTGTAGTCACTGGTTTTTTGTGTAGGAACCAAAGAGAGAGAGAGAGAGAAACATCTTATCCTCAGATTGGTCATCTGACTGTGGTATGTCTGTTAAAAACCAGGTTTGTGATCAAAAAAGAAACAAGTGAAAACACTCCCCTCCCCACCACCACCCCCAATCAGATTGTAATCAGGCTCCCAGTTTCACACGAACATAAAGGGTACCACAGGAGGTACACATCACTTCTCTAATGACAAGATACAACAAAATAAAAAAAAAAAAATTTTTAAATCAGTGTTTGGGATTTGTTCAGTGGAAACAAAGTTTGAGTATTTTGTCCCCCCCCCCCCCCCCCGTTGTGCCTACTGAGCCAGTTTGCCAATCTCTAAAGCAGTCCCAGTAATTAAATATATATCCCAGCTACAGAAGATCACACACAATATACATGGTTACTGTAAACCAGTGGTTCCTCTGGGTGCATGCCTTCTCGAGCTACTTTCATTTTCTGCACCCTTTTAACTGAATTTTTAAATAACTTGTTGAAAAAAAAAAAAAAACTAATTAGATGAATTGAAAATTTGACAGTAGCAATGCATTACATGTATCCAACCAAAACTGTCATTCAAAATAATGATTACTGATGTTTGTACAAGTTTTTGACATTCATTTTCTTTATGTTTGCAGAGAGAAGAAATAAAAAAACAACAAGAGTTGTGACCCTTGATTTAGAACAGCAAGACCTGTGAATCCGGTCCCTTCATGATGGCCCAACACACAGAGCACTTTGACGACCAATACGTACACTGGAAGAAAGGTCTCAGCTCTAAACAATACATCAAGGCAGGCTGGTCATTGACCCGAATGTGACAATTGCTCTGCAACAACACAAAATGCTGCAGCCTTCGATCAACAACGACGCCGCATCTCCTAGAGAATTCAGCTGATAGACATTAGCGATGTCCGAGCCTCTGGACGAAGACTACCAGCATAACCCCAACATGGCCAGCGATCATCTGACAGACAGGGAGTCATACAGAGAATCCCATCAAGACACAAAACAGTATTTCCTGTCAACCCGGGTCACTCACACTATCCGAGGTCAACTGTGAGTGACACTAATGGAACAACGTCAGTCGAACAAACCAATCTTATGTCATCCATAGGCCAGGGCAAAGTAGAGTACTTCCAGAACAAACTAATGCGAAACCCGCCTCCAAAGACAATTAGAGGTCTATGACAGCAATGGAATGTCAGCGGCGCCTCATTACAATTAAGGAGAAACCCAAAGCTGCAAAATCTGGCCTGCTGGACCCTAAGAACAAGCTCAACAAAGTGATCACAAGGTACTGCAGCTTGGAAGTGCCATCCATAACAATCAAGGTGGAAGATGCGGCAGAGGAAACGCACACACCCGGCATTACAGCACCAGCGATGTCTCCACAAGTAGTCAGGACCATCCAGTCCTGACGAGCTATGCAAATTTTTAAGTCAAAGCGACCAGAAGGCCCGTGTACCTCTGCCCGAGCGGGCAGGCCCCCCTCACCTGAGCTCATCTGAGAGAAACCTCGTAACCCGCAGCGTCGGAAGGGCATCTGGAAACAGGCTCAATACCTGCTACAGCCTGGATGCATCGGGGAAGAAGAGACAGGGCAGAGGAACAAAAGCACAGCATGAAGCATGCTGGTCACAAAAATGGCCAGCTGACTCAGAAGCAGATGACAGTGGAGGATAAGCTCATCAGCAGCAGCATGATGAGGCTGGAGAAGATAGCCAGGGACAGGAGGTCCAGCTGGGCCACTGGGAACATGAAGAGTGTGCAAGGGAAGGAAGGTCAGTACTTTCAGAATTGTAAGCAGTGATGGGACGATGCCATGATTTTAATCCGGTTGGATGCAGCATTTACCGACTCTTGTTTCCAAATCCTTATTCCACGATATAGAAAACACTCACAGATTTTACAGAATGGTTAAAAAATGGTTAAGATTGAAAATCAGAAACTAGGTGAAATTTTTTTAATTATGGCTTCCCAAAAAGTTGAAATATTTTCTCCCATTAATCATCCCATCACTTATTGCAAGAGTAGCTTTCACTGAACAATTCAGTGATCTAATACATTCAAGCTAATCTCAGAGTTAAGTCCTTATAGAAAAACATTTATTTAGCAAACAGTCACACAGAGTTTAACACTCAATGAATTTTGTCTAGTTCAGTGCCGAACCTAGGGATAATTCGTGACTTAATGTGCTTAATATTTAATGTAAAAAAAATTTTAGAGCCCCCCCTCAAGCAGGGGCCCCGGGGGAAATTTCGAATTTGGACCCCCTCCCCCACCCTAGGTCAGCCTCGGTCTAGTTAAAATTTAAGCCCCATCAAGAGAGACTCTGAACACATCAAAATCATGTGGGCCCTTGTTAAAAAATAAAATAGTAATGTAACATAATATGTAATTTTCATAATATTGTAAAGTTTTAAAAATATGTGCATGTTTCAGGCTAGTTTGCTCCCTTGAACTACATGCCAACCCATGGGGGGGAGGGGCGGAGGGGGAAGAGCTAGTTGCAGCCTCCCCCCCCTAGCGCCTCTCCTCTGCATTGCACTAAAAAGGTGGATCTCTCCGAAACTTTTCCACTTTTTCCAACTTCAGCTTCAATTTTGTTTCTGGTTAAATTTTACCAGCAGCTTAGGCATAAGTAATGCATGAAGAGAAAATTGCATGTGCAGGCAAATAGTAAAATTTTTTTTTAAAAAGCCCACAAAGGACATCAAGCATAAACAAATTCCATAAGACGCATACCCATTCAATTCAACAGCTGTTTAACATAAAGGTGCTGAAGAACAGACACTGTGTTGAGGTACATTCAAACCAAGTCACCATAAAACCAAATCTTACAAAAAAAAACAACTGTAGCAGCAGACGCGAATTTAACAGGGGCCTATGGCTAGTGAGGGGGCTCCCAAAAGCCCAAATTTATTCAAAACCTTTTAGACGTCATTCTTTTTTTCAGGCGGTCCAATATTTTTTTCCTACTTCAACCAAGGCCTTGATAGCCATTAGTCTGAATCCCTGTAGCACCCGTACCAAACGAGACCTTAAGCCTGTTTACTTAAACTTTGATTAATTCTCTTAATTAGAATAAAAAGCATCTGGATTTATTTAGACACCAAAAAAAAAAAATAAAATACAGTATAGCATGAGAGTAAAGATTCTAACTAGTCATTCAAATAAAAAAAAAAATTATAATTTTCAGGTCTTTACTTAACTGGGTTTTAAATTTTGATTTCATTGGTATGTAGAGAGAAAAAAATGAACAGTTTTTTTAAGGGTAAAAAAAAAAACAAACCCATAAAGGTCTTAACATAAGGACATTATACTCCGAGTTAATTAACAACATTTATTTCCTCACAGGGCTAACAAAGAATGGCTTACCTCCTCTGGAGTTTTCCCAGTACATGCCCTTGTTTCTATAGTGCTTTTTCACCCTGTGTATGGGAATAATGTCTATTAATTACCTAATGCTACTACCCACAACATAAAAATATAGTTTTACGTAATAAATTGATTACGCTAATTGTCCCTTCAAAGCAAATGTATGTACTGAAAAACTAACCTTTTTGTGCTGACCACCAGATGCTGTTAGAAGAATTTTTGTATGCATGCCTGGAACGTGACAAGAAAGGCCACTATATCAACCATTCTAACTACTCGCTGGCAAAGTGCAAGGGCGTTTTGTTAGCCTGAAAATAAAAAAAGATAAAAATTTACATCAAAATTTTAAATCTATTTTCAAGATATACAAGTGAGGCTAATTCAATGTGTCAAAAGGATCTTGGATGGCTTACTTGTAGCATAATCTCTTAGATTCTTAGTTGAAAGTAATTTTTTTCTGTGTAACAAAAGATGCACTTTTCACCAGAATTTAAAGCCCTGTCTTGTTTAAGTCCTCATTGACCCCCAATCATTCTACTTCTCTACGTAAAGGCAAAATCGTGTAATCAAGTTTTTTCTTTGAGCACGCTTCTCTGCGTTATGAGACACTAACGATACCCTTAAATGACATGGATATCTTGGGATAAAAATAAAAAAAGAACTGGATTTTATCAGTGACCAAATTGAAACAGCAAACAAAAAAATGCAGACTCACCGTTTTATCCGAACGTAAAAAGGTACAAATCTGTGAACCGCTGAGAATTCTCCTCTGCTCTTATCTGTGTGATGTACATGCGTTTCAGAGAACTCAATATCATTAACCATTTCCATAATCAGTCAGTATAACTCTAATGACCTGCAATAACACTTGCATGCATAAGGCGTTGTATCGTGGACCTTCCTACTAATGAAGAAATAAGACAACAATCTGAGGTGGATTACGGAGGAGCTGACAATGACAAATTCAATTATTCATAACTCAAGAAAGAGAATGTATTTTAAACGAATTTTCACCTTTAAGGATGGTAGGCATGTCAGCCCATTGCCAATAAGGATATCTTGGATTTGATTGGATTCTCTCTGCAAATAAGAACATTTCCTTTTTCTAGTTGGATTCTGAACTCACTGAGCTGTGGAGTTGTCAATGATGGGAATAGCTTGACCTCACCCAGTTCGACTTCAGCTCGTTCCTGTAAAAGCATGAAAAATGTTTTTTCTCAATATTTTAATATACAATGTTTAGTGGAAGTTAAAACTAACTGCACAATGAGTATTCCTGATATGAAAATTTAAAATAATTTTTATCAAATGTATTACCAAACAGGCGAGTAAGTAGATACTCGACTGTCAATAGAGAGTCCTGGGTCCGATCCTCTGTGAGGACCATAGGAGATTACCAGGTGAAATCTGTTTCAGAGTCGTCCCACAAGTCCCACCCAGCTTTAAATGGGTACCTGACATTTAAGTTGGGGAAGTAAGCGGCTGGGCGTTGTGCTAACCACACAGTCCCTTCATATACCAATGAAAGGTTATGTGTAAAGTCCCTGTAAGGATGAGATGAAATCCCTTAGATCCTATAAACCACTAATGGGACGGTTTTATGGTGCCCCTTCTTTCATCCCCACCATAGCCGATAGTGCAATGGCCATGGAGGCACCACGGGAGATATCGGGGCCTTGGGCCCAGACCTGAGGAAATTTCCGCTGGTCCTCACCGGAGATAGAACCAGGTACCTTCAGATTAAACCCAGTCAAGTATGCCTTTGATTACATGACCATCCGTCCCTCATACAGAGTTTATTGAAGCAGATGAATTCTACACTTCCTCTGTTTGATGGCCCATTTGGACTAAAGGGAACTTTACTTTTATTACCAAATAGAGAATGAGTGGCCCACAGAAAAAGGTCAAGGATTATTTAGTAAATTATCCCTTTCTTATGTTAAGATCTTTTACATACGCTACCTTTGATATATATAATACAAATTTTTCATATCTTGAGTAACTAATTAACCCTTTAGATCTTAAACCCTGTAACTAAAACCACTTCCCCAATCTTGAGTAAACAAATATAACTCTGTCAAAATAACAGGTCCTTTGTTTAAAAATTTAATTTAAAAAAAAAACTGTTCATGATAAAACTGAATAGTCTTTACAAACAAACAAAGAGAAGGGTTTAAAATCTTTATAGTGTAAAATTGACAAGTTTATTAATAACTAAATTCCGAAGGAAAAAACCAGATTTATTTTTCTATTGTTTTACATAGTGATCACCATAATTCCTTTAAATCACCATCTGAATAACTATGTTCTATAAAACGCAAATTAAAATGCAATCAAAAAGCTAAATCAATATCACTATCCTATCCAAATCATGTGACAAAATCCATCAACTTCAAAAATTCGCAGAAAAATAAATTACTGACATATCATTATACAGAAAGCACCAAAAATAGATAGTTTTTCCGCTCTTTAGTTTATAGAAAATACAGAATCATAAGTAGTGGTACAAGTTAAAGTGAGCGATTGGAGCATATAAGTCACCATCAGTAGAGGCAATGTCTGCAACTACAAGGCGTGAACAGTTGGATAAAAAATACTTT
Organism: Bulinus truncatus; assembly: GCA_021962125.1. Taxonomy (NCBI): domain Eukaryota; kingdom Metazoa; phylum Mollusca; class Gastropoda; family Planorbidae; genus Bulinus; species Bulinus truncatus. Next base: position 2,416,105 of record JAGDYQ010000048.1, on the reverse strand, counting down.
ACATGAAAAAAACGTGTAACACTAACCTCTGGGTAACTGGATTTAATAATTTGAACCTTCACAAACTTCATTGGCAGTGTGCTGCTCTGCAAATAATTCAGCATCTGCCTTGTTGCGGAAGGAAAGCATCCTAGGATTGTGTACCTTGTTGTCCTTCATCAGTTTTAAAACTTCTTCGAAGTCACTGTGCACTGTGATGCTGTCATCTTGATAAAAGAGTAACAAATATTTTTTTGCCTAATATTTCCTAGTATAAATAAAAGCTTACAAGCTTACATATAGATAAAAATGTGACCTGATTAACAAAATTCACATTTAACATTATAAATAGATACTAAGCATAATGTACATGTATTAAAATATCCATACTAACACATATCTATACATAATTAAATTAGAATTCTAATATTTAAAATTAAAAGAAACAACATATTATGTAGATGTTTACATATGGTAATAATACATGTATACATATTTTAATAATAGATGTGTACATGTTGTAAACATAGATGTATAATGTGATTCAATCAAAGTGTCAAGATCAATAGCAGTTTTTACAAAGTACAGAACTGGTGAAAAATCTATACCTTGACCAGGTATGCACACAGCATAATGTGTTTTGCATTCATC